>BPTQ01000003.1:68768702-68783254 GCA_019973895.1 Chrysanthemum seticuspe | reverse complement strand
AGTATACTTCGATACGAAGTTAAGGATCTTTAAAACGTAGAAAACGGATTTGTAACGACTAAATTACACATGTTTATAAAAGTTGCCGTAACTATTATCATATAAGAAAAACTATAAAACATTTCTAATAAACAAGTTTTGCGGCAAAAACTAGTACCAAGTAAAAGGTTGTTTTTTTTTAACATTGAATTAGAACTTTTTATGAAGTAAAGTCTTCTAGTAAAAGTGAAATCGCCAAGTATACTTTCCAAAATGTCCGATAGTTTGATTAGCGGAGTTGTACTGAATTAATTACGGTTGCTCAAACTTTGCCGAAAAACCATCATTAAACTATATTTTGGACTAAAAGTACCATATTTAACCTCTATTTTCTTTATGTTCGAGACATCTAGGATGAAAACTCATGTACTAAAACTTTGAGATTATCATACGAGCTTCCCAAAACCGTTGAGTTTGTTTCCTAACACTTGACGTGCACCATTTTACGACTAGCTTTTCAAGGCCGTTTTAGTCACTTCCATGAAATTTCCAACGACATTATTTTACGACGAAAAGTTATAATTTCATAATAAATCATTACGAAACTATTGTAGGATGTCATTTTGACGTAAATACTTGCAAGGTAATTTAAGATTGGTCAAGACGTTAAAAGATTATATTTTCGACGAGAAGTATTGTTTTCAAAAATTCATAAGTGGTATAAATATCATCCGAATTGCATGACATTACATCATGACTTATTATATATCATATCATTCATAATAGGTCGCAGTTAGAGATTCACGCTACATTTCAGTGTACTCACTTTTGTCTTCGCATCATTTCATCAAGTGAGTCATAGCCCCTACTCTTTTAATTGTTTTGAATTACTTTTGGGGGAGATACATGCTCAACTATTTCTATGACAATCATGATTAATTGCAAACTATATGTTTATCTGAACTGAATGTTTAGTCATATTCTATATCATAAATCATGGAACTAAATGTCTTGGTATTATCATGGAACTAAATGTCTTGGTATTATCACGGAACTAAATGTCTTGGTAAAATCATTGAGCTAAATGTCTTGGTATTATCATTGAGCTAAATGTCTTGGTATAATCATTGGAACTAAATGTCTTGGTATAATTATGTCAAGTAACTGTTGATACATTAAGTCATGCACTATTATGTGAATCCATTTGACATCATGCGCTTGAACATAAACTATGCACCTTTTGGCAGTGGGTTGTGAACACACAGGTTGCAAGTTTTGTATGGGCGGAACTTGGAACTGAGTGGATTTACAATGCCTTTGCTGCATAAACGATTTTGAAAGTCTTTACATTTCAACACAAACTCTATGAACTCACTCAACCTTTGTGTTGACACTTTTAGCATGTTTTATCTCAGGTATCCAAGGCATACACTTCATGACATACATGTGTACTTATCATAGAGTCGTGGCGACGACGCGTCTCTCATGGATTTATGCACTTTAAAAACATCGTTTGAATTGTAACAAACTTATTTCCGCACAAGTTGATTTTCATTTGGGACCTATACCTTGTAAACTCTGATTGTTTTATTAAATCAAACGATGTTCTTTTCAAACGACACTTTAGGTCGTTCAATATAACTGTGATTGTGATGCTATGACAGTCAACCCCCAGGAATTCCATTCCGCTGCAAAACAGGTAATTTGGGGGTGTGACAGTTGACATTGATAATCATCATGAGGACCCCCACAATATACACAAGAAAAACTGGGAACATTTCGAAATGCTGTTTTACTCAACTCCTCAGTTCTTTTCACTAACTCCAGAAGCTCTAGATAAGTGTCTTGTTGGGTTTGCTGAGGAGTTTGAGTCATTTGGCACTGTGGAGGTTGGTCGTGATATGGATAGTCGTAATTGTTACAAGGAAATGGATTCCCTGTTTGACAATCAGAGCTGAAATGGGGACCTCCACAGTTCTCACAACAAAATGATTGTTGTGACTGATTTGGTGAATAACATGGATATTGATCATTTCCAAAGTTCAGAGTGTTATCAGAGATTTGTTCATAGAAAAACGTGTCTCTGGTCTGACACTCAAATCCTTGGTGAGGACCTCCACAAAATTCACACAAGTATGTATGAATCTCATGATGTGGTAGCTGATGAAATAAATTAGTCGTGTCATGGTAAGAATAGGGATCTTGGTTATAGACAGACCCATTTTCTGACTCTACCATGCTAAAACTGAGACAATTATCATCATTATGAGGGCCACCACACCATTGACAACCAAAATGGTGTGGATACGACATAGGAAAGAATCAAAGGTTTACAGAGGGGTTGGGATGAAGAATCAAAGATGTGAGAGGGTAAAGATGGATATTTTTGGATTTTTGGATAAACATTTTGTAAAAATAAGAAAGAAAATCTTTTTGGGTTTTTGTGTTTGTTGAAAACTGATTTTAAAATGTTTTCGGGAACCGTTTTGTTTTTATATGATAATAATAAGAAAATATGAACAAGGATGGTAAATATACAATGGATGTATATTCAACAACACTGATGCTTCAAATTCGTAGTACGCAGCTGATGAGTGTGTGAATACTCATCATTTTTGGTCAAATCTGAACTGCAAAACGTTTAAAAATGCTCAGAAATGCATCAAAATACTGAAAATATTCCAAAATTGCATTTTATATGTTTCAGATGCAAAATGTTCAAAATCAGATGAAAAATGAGCTAAGTTTGCATAATTGGCAGTTTCAGTCCCCCAAGTTTCTAAAATTGTCAGAAATAGTCCCTGAGCCCTAATTTCAAAAGAAAAATCACCAAAGGTCCTTTTAAAATCAAAAGTTGTCAAAATTAGTCCTTTGGTGAAAAATATCAAAAGTTTTGAGAAATTACAAAATTAGTCCTTCAAGTTTGAAATTTGGCAGAAATGGTCCTTGAAAATTGGAAAATGTCAAGTTTTGTCCTTGTAGTATGGAAGCTTGTCACTTTTGGTCCTTTAGAGCAACTTTGCAAATTGGCAGCATGAGTCCTTCAATTTTCAGAAATGACAAAACAAGTCCTTGTGTTTTAAAATCCCTTTGCACCCTTGGCCTTGTCAAAACCCACTTGTGACCTCTGCCTTTTATCCATTTGACCCCCTGTCATATGCATTTTGGACCCCTTCCAATATTTAACACCCGGTCAAATCCCAAGTCAAACTTAAAACGCGCCAAAGTCTCATCTTCTCAACTGCTTCTCTGCAACAAGCTAACACCCATCCCCCCTCCTCACCTCCACTCATCCTTGTTCCCCCCACCTCAACTAACTTCCAAGGAGCATTAAATGCACCTCTTATCCCCTCACTCAACCCCAACTGTCAAATATTCATTTGGCGCCAAAATCTGTTTCAACTGCCAAGATCAATTCTTGCAATCCAATGGTCATGAAATATAGTGGGATATGCTCAGAAGGAGGAGAGAAGATGTTTTGGTTATAAAAAGAAGCTAAGGGAAGCAAGAGAATGGAGTCTTGTAGTTTTTTATTTTTACTTATGTCGTTTTTAATTCAAAGCTCTTAATTTAGTGTAAAACCTGTAATATTTTGTTAATTTGTATCAAACTAAAGTGTTTAGGTGTATTGCAACTAATTTCAAGCATCAATTTCAGTTTGTGTTTACAATTCATATTTTATGTCCACTGTTGAAAATTTCCATTTCAAAGTCTTGTATACAAACTCTCATTAGCTTATTTTTAAGCTCAAACAGGTTTATATTAGCTTATTATAGCTTGTTATAAGCTTGTACTCAAGTTTTAAGCTACATTGGTTCTTGGTCAAAGAAAGTCAAACGGGGCAAAAATGGTAAAAGAAATGGAAATGGGTTGAAGCAGCCATGGAATTGGGTTGATTTAGAGTAATTGGGTTGGTTTAGAATAGGTAGTGGTTCTGGTTTCACAGGTTTCAAGCCATAGTGGCTAAGGACTTTTTGTAAGTGAATTTCAAGTCTCATTGCAAAATCTGTTTTTTTGTAGTTATAACTAGTTCTAACCTATTTAATTAGTTGTACTTAGGTTAATTTAACTTAGTTTGATCATTTGTTTTAGCTAGTTAAGTAGTTTGTGTCATATAATTTGCAAATCAGTTGTTAAGGTGTGTTTGGAATTGCTGCTATATCTGTCTTAGAGGTGTATGCAGTGGAGAAAATCTGTTGGTTCATGCTTGATAAGTCTATTTGTGTAACACCCTCAATTACGTGGTACGCAGCGGAATTCAAACTGGGTGTTACTTCATGGCACAACAGTCATAACAATAGAAAACGAACTCTAATGGAGTCGTTTTAAAAGATTTATCATTCGATTTATATAAATATCAGAGTTTACAAAAATGAGGTCCCAGTTGGTTCCATTGTTTACAAAATACATTAAATGAGTTTTCGAATGATAATAGAATTTATAGCCTTCTTGAGTATCCGTGCTCCTCCGTGCCAGCCTCGTACAATATGGACCTGAAATACATGCTTAAAACTGTCAACACAAAGGTTGAGTGAAATTCATAGAGTTTGTTGAATGGTTGAACACATTATGTTGGTAGTGTGAGTTAATTAGACTCACACCAATGGTTTGAAAACAAAACAGATATTATTGCACTAAGCTCATGATACCGAAAACGTTAACAGCTTGTCAATAGAAATTGATATAATAGTTTGCCAGGTCATTGGTCAAACAGTTGCCCTAATAGGTAATTTGCCAATTAACCTATGGTTCTTCAAATAGAGTGCGTTTGTTTACCGGACTTGGTCAAACAAACGGGATTCGTCAATCCCGATAGATCTATCCACATTATTCGCGTTCACCCGCAAGTGATTAATGGTTCATGATAATAGGGACTTAAGTTGGCAATAGTGGTACTTAGTGCACATAATACATTAAGATAAGCATACAGTTTCAAAGCAATGTGTTCTTTTAAAAATAAAGCATGTATCTCCCCCAAGGGTTTGTAAAACAATTAAGTAATAGAAAGTGGGGCTATGAACTCACCTTAGAGCAAATGATATCAAATGTATAATGAGAATGATGGATATGCCATGAGAACTTCTACGAGCAACCTAAAATAGAATGTTGCGACTTAGGTTTGGAATAATGTTTAGGAAAACATAAACCATCCTATATACGTCTCCATGTTGATCATGATGTAGTACATGGTTTTTGTGTATGTCGTTTATAGAAATGGTCTAGTTGTGAAAACGTGTATAGTTTATATATATCGTACTACCGTTCGGGCCATCATAATTCAGAGGTCATGTAGTAAACGTTCGAGGAGCTAGGACACTTTAAATCGTAAATCCAGCAACTCGTCGATACGTTTTACTCAAATGAAACCCCTCACATGCAGCTCCCTAGTTTTGTAGCACTTAGTAGATAAAACATATGTTTTATTTATATATCATAAGTGTCATATGGTTTGTAAACACAAGTTACAAGGTTGTTTGGTTATGATTAGGAATCATAATGGTTATTACTAAAAATATCGTCCTAATTTATTTCACAAGTGTTTAAAGAAAGGCTTACAAGTTTCTAAATTGTAAAGTTGGTTATTACAAGTTCTCGTCGTTTCATAAATATGATTACCTTAGTTAACGGTCTTGGGTAAACAAGCCTTGAGGCTTTAGCCATGGCCTTGCCGTGACTTTGGTCTTGACTACCATGGTCTTGAGACTCAGCCTTGACCTTAGCCATAGCCGTGGTCTTGGCTTATGGCCATTAGGCCTCTTGGTTTGTTTTTAGTTGTGACAGTTTCTGTTTTTGAAAATTAATGACCTGTTTAAGCGTTTTCAAGGTCCGAGCTTCTTTGTTATTGAAGGAAAACGTCGTTCCGGACAACTTTCGTGTTTTAAGTTTTTGATGAAACGGACTAGAAAGGCCTCAAAACATTTCGGAATTTAGGCAGAAAGTTTATTTTGGCAGATTCATATTTTAGCTTTGCTAATTTCTTTTTGTCATAACTTTTGACTCGTGTGTCCGTTTCGGGTGATTCAAATTGCTACGTTTTTGTTTTAATATTATCTACAAGAATATGAAAATTATCAGATCTATATGTGGTCGATTTTATGGAAACTTTGTACAAAAGTTTAGCATTTAAACACTTACTAACCCAAGTTTAACATATAAGCTCTTATAACTTGTTTTAAAGATTTTTGTACATCATGATCCAACATATGAGCATATATAGCATAGATTTAAGAATATGAAACATGTAAATGATATAGAGCAAGAGTGGTGGCTAGTTATTCTTACAACTTTTGGCTTTCAACTTAAGAAAGGAACATCAAAGATCAAGAGCTAGAACAAGAACTAGTAACCCTAGCTTCCAAATTCTTCAACCTCTTGATACTAAGTTGAGATGAATTGGGAAAGCACTTGAAGTCTTCTACTAGAAAACTTCTTGTGTGGCTTGGAGATCACCAATGGAAGGAAGGAATTAGGACTTGGATCAATCAAAGCTTAACATGAACTTTGGAATTGATATGGAGCTTATGTTTCTTGAATAAAACTTGAAGTAAAAAGCAAATGAAGTGTGTTTTGTGTATGTTGATGGTATGAACGACCTAAGGAGAGGGGAGGGGTTTATATAAGGTCTTGAGGAGGTTAGGAAGGTGTTAGGAAGGTGTAAATGAGGAGGTGTAAGTTTAGGATATTTTTGGAAGCTTAGCTTAGAAGTTTACTTACATATGAATGTATCCTAAAGTCCAAGGCTTATCACTTAGGCACATGGCATGGTGAATCACCTATATACACGTTCATATCATAGTTAGGGTGACTAGGTACTTATTTTTGGTATTATCTTGTTTTACGGAGGTCGTTTAGTCCCGATAACCGCTAACAGTAAATCGTAAAATAATAAAACTTAAAAACGGGTATCGTAAAAATACAAAACTTGTAGGAATGATGAAACTCATCATTATACTCCATCTAAAAATATAAAATGGGTGATAAGTCTCATTGGGTGCAAAAACGCTGCTTAAAGCTGAAAATACGGGTCAAAAACGCGTAATTCGCAGTTTATCAGAAAAGAATGAAATTTCAGGGAAACGACCGTGAATTTATTTAGAGTAGACTAAAATTAGTCTAAAAGTGATATGAGATGTTAAAATGTGGTTTTCGTCATACGCGGGATAACTTTACAGTTATTCGTGAAGTTTAAAAGTTACGCGATTTAAGCAAAAATGCAGAACGTACAAGGTTAATTCCTTTATGGTCAAAGGAGGAGGGAAATATGTTTGACTTTTCTAAAAAATGTAAAAGTGTCAAAAACATATTAGAAACACAGTGCATGAATCGTTAAGTCTGAATGTAAGTAGAATTGTTTAAAACGTAAGTTTAGTTTTTGTTCTGCGCTGGGCTTATTTGGTAATATTAAAAATAATAAATCTTAAAAATTCTCAAATTAATCATGAGTGATCTAAAAATTTATCTGATGCGAGGAAAATTGTCAGAGTTGATTTTCGTTATGCGCGTGACGTTTAAACGGTGGACCGTCTAAAACGAAACTTTAAAACGATATTTACTAAAAACTTTTGCGAAAATGATCTAACGATGGTCGAATTCTCAGATCATTACTAGAATAATTTATCTTACGAGAATGTGAAATAAAAATTTTACGGGATGAATAGTGAAAGTGAATAGTAAGTGTGAATAGTAAAAGTGAATAGTAAATTTTCGAAAATGAAAAGTAACCTAAAAATGCGGGTGGTTACAATTTGCACTCATTTCTGTCAATAACTTGAGCCTGCACACTTTAAAAGTCAACATTACAAAAAATCCATCTCAACTGCTTATCTGTTGTAGTTTTGGAAAATCAAAAGGTTGTTTTGTGTTTAGAATTCCTAGACATTGCTTGCATTGAGTTTGTTTCATCATACAACATCAATATCAGTCCAAAAATTAAGCTCAAATCTCATCTAAGTCAACATTTCAATTTTACTTCAAAAGTCAAAGTGTAAAAATCTGTTTTGAGCCCAACTGAATGGAATTTTCATGAGCTCATTTTTGAGCCAAGTCAATTGAAATTGTGGGTGTATAAAGTTCAACTGGTCTCCTTGCTTATTACCATTTTTGTATAATTTTGCAAATTTTTTAAAAGCTCCAAATGAGCTTGTGGATTAGGTCTCATTTCCCCTGTGCACAAGCTCAGTATTGACTGAGTGTGGACAGGTAAGTTGCAGCCCTTGCAACTTGCTCATCAGAGCTCATCTTTGGCTCAATTTTGGTTTACAAGGTCCCAACCAGGTCTAGTACAAGTCCCTACTTTGGTTTTCCATTTTCTAGCTTATTAGGTGTCTTATTTTAAGCTCAAAAGTAGGCCCTTAGAACTGATTTTAAGCACTTGAGCTAAATTCTCCAAATCATAGCAAGTTGCAATCCAGAGGTTTAAGCTTGTTGTTTTTAGTTGCATTTAGGTAATTTTAGCTTAATACAGCTTCTATAATAGTTTGGTGCTTGTTTGTGGTTGTTTGCTTATTATAAGTGCTTATTTATAAGCACTTGTGATAGCAGTTTCATTTTCTTGCACACAACCCCTGTTTTTTATATTTTTCCTAGATTCTAAATATTAAATTAGATTTTTCCTGAAATTTTCACATTTTTCCAAGCTTGTTTGCTATTTTTCTGCATTTAAATCAATTTTTAGCACTTTTTAAATAGCTTTTAATCCAATTAATTCAGAAAAGTTTCAAAAAAATAATTTTTCATTTTTTTAAGTTAAGATAAATATAAAAAGCCAAAAAAATATTTTTCTAGATTTTTCTTAGTTAAATTTGTATTTTTAAGTAATTTAAGTAGTTTTAAACAGTTTAAAATTCATAAAAAATAAAAAAATAATCAGAAAAATACAAAAATAGTTTTGAAAATTCTCTTTTGATATTTTAGATTTTTCCAATTCATAAATTTTATTTTTCTAGCTTTATTTCTTATTTTCTTGTATTTTAGGCTAATATTAAATAGTTAAAAATAGTTTTTAATTAATAATAATTAGATAAATAGTTTTAAAAATAATTTTCTTTTTCTATAAATTTTCTTTTATCATTAGGTTTGTAAAAATGTCATTTTCATATTTTTAGGATTTATATTGTGTAAGTTTCACATTTTCATTTGTACGTAACGTAGTTTTTAATTCAAGTCTTATAAAAACATAAAATCAAAAACATCATTTTAAAAATAGTGATAGCGTTTATTTAATATTTTTTTATCTTTTTAATTTTCTTTAATTTGCATTTAAGCCCTTGTAGTTTATGTGCTTTTTCTGTAGTTATAAATATTCAAATCCTCTTTTCAGTTCAAATCTCTCGATCACTATACGTTTGGTGATCCATTGCACAGCTCGTTGGGACATAACGACCCGGGGAAACACTATACTCCCCAGATCTTCATTGAGTTTGTGCTTGAACTGTTTTAAGTTTGTTACGGTCGGCCATTCACAAGTTGCCGACTTGAGTGATAAAACTTGACGGTTTGGCACAGATCAGCAGCACACCTCCCCGGCAGCGGCGCCAAAAATTTGATTGGCTCCCAAACGGTCAGGTTTATTACACAAGTCAATCACTTGTGAATGGTCAACCGTAATAAAAGCCAGACAGCTTGAGAACGCAATGCAATTAAGTCCAGAGGAGTTTAGTGTTTCCCCGGGTCGTTAAGTCCCAACGAGGTGTGTAAACTGTAATACAACGAATATGTGATCGGGTGAATATTGAACAGGAAAAGGTTATGATTGATTACACTAAGGAAATTAAATCTAATAAAGATTTTGAAGTCATTTTAATTCTATTCTTAAAAACGATTAACGTTTAAAACCTAAAACGTACGTTTAAATAAAATTACGTGAACGTACGAAATAAAACGTGAAAATAAAGAAGTAAAATACCTACGGATATGGAAAATACAATCCTAAGAAACAATTAAACGATGCTAAATTACATCCTAGGGTGTTAAAATGCAAAAACGCGAGAAACCGGGAAAACACCGAGCCCCGAAAGTGAAAATTATGCAATTTAAATCCTACGAATTCGAAACTAATTTTCCTACATTCTAAATGACTAAAAATAATTTTAGGAAAAAGCTGGGTATTTTTTCGACTTTTATTTTATTTATTACGAATTAAAAACTAATTTAATCTATTTAATTAATTAAAAATATTAAAATAATTTGGAAAAATCTGAAAAATTTACAGAAACTATTTTGATTTATGCTTGATCTAAGAAAAATAAGAAACTAGGTGGTTGTTATGGAAATAAGCTACAGAATAAGCTAAAAAGGAAATATAAGCTAAGGACTGAAAATGCATATAAGAGATTTATTTGTGTAAACTACAACAAGAAAAGACCCAAGGGCATGTTGGTGTTGGAGTGGTGTGTTGGAGCGTGGCTGTTGTGAGGGGACTGACCTGGGTTCGAATCCCAGGCAGTACCTTTTTGGCTCTTTTATTTTCTTTTTGGTTTTTCAGCTTTAGCACATCAGACAAGAGAACAAAATAAAACTTTTTACAAAAACTAAACTTACCAAAACTTCAAAATAAGCTGTGTAAACTGCTTATTCACAGCAGAAACAGTTGGAGGACTGTTTGGCTTATGAATATTGCCAAAAGAGTACAAGAAACTTGTAAAAAAACTAATCCTAATGCATATTAATCTAGTTAATCCTAAATGGAACTAAAGGTATTCACATAAGCTAAAATGCCAACTGATAAGAGCTTCTAAAGGGTTAAAGTTGCAGCATGTACTATACTAAGGCATGCCAAAAGGAATGATAAGCTATCCTAAGCTTTCAGCGAGCTACGAAACTAATAATCAACACTCTAAATATCTAAATGAATAAAAGGGACACTGAAATAGCACAATATATATATATATATATATATATATATATATATATATATATATATATATATATATATATATATATATATATAGTGTAGAGTTATTGTAAGAACCAAATAAATTGCGAGAACTGCGAGAACCACTTTTGTACTCTTAATAATGCACAATGTACATATGTCAATGCAAAATGGCTTTTTGGAAAATATACACAATTTAATTTGAATGAAAAAAATAAATGAGGGGTAATATGGGAATTAAATTATCCCACGAAAATAGGAAACTATACAAAACCGTTCAAAACCTGTATTCATTCTTTTCACAAATAGGATCTTATCCCCTACACCTCTTCCTCATCTCAACCCTAGCCTCCTCACTTCTCCATTTTAGTTCAATCACCACCATTGAACCCTTCTAAAAACCGAGATGAATTAATTTTTTTAGTTATATCATCCAAGAAACTCGATCGGTTTCTCAGTTTTATGATCCAAGATTCGTATATGATCCAAGAAAATCGGTATACGGTTTTTCAGTTAGGTATGAATAATCTCTTTTTGATTTCGCTATAAAGGTATGCATAATTTTGTGTGTTCGTTTTTCACTTCAGTTTCTAATATTTCAGTTATTGAAAACAATATTTTAATTGGGTTTGTAGTTCATCAAATAGTTTATCTTATGTTTAATCAAAAGTTATGCATAATCGAAATCACCCACAAGTTGTGAGTTTTCTTTTTTTTTTTCTTAGATCTATATGTTTCAAGGTTTTTACAGATCTAAATATTTTCTTACAGATCTATATGTTCTTATAGTCGATGAATCCACTGCTCCACCATAATCTGCTGCTACTGTTGGAAAATGTATGGTGTTTCTTTAAAATAAAGTTTACTTTTTGAGATTTTATTCTATAAATCTGTTTTTTTTTTCTCTTTATATTATAAATCTAAACTTTTGAGGTTATCTAATTACTTATAAAACTGATTTTTATTTTATTTTTTATTTTCATTATAATTCTGTCTTTTTTTATTTATTTATAAATATGAGTTTTGTTAATCATTTTATAGATCTGAGTTTTCTTGGGTTTTTGTTATAAATCGAATTATTATTTTATTTTTTTACACACATAAATATATTTTTCTTGATATGTTGTAGTTATCAAAACCGCTGGAAACCGCTTTTAGTTTCTGAAATCCGCTTTTTCTTGATAGTTTGGTCTGACTTTATTGCTTTTCTCATAGAAGATCAGGGATGAGTAAGATAAAAGCTTTTGATCCCTACCAAGACAAATATACACATAGATAGACCATCATCCATTGTCAGATTGCATTAATAAACATTGAATCTTTATAACGTACATATGCGCATGTTGTGTCTTTATAGCTATACTAGAGGAAAGATATATATTTTTAATCTTGATGCTATGAGCCTATGATCCTATTTATCTTTCGAGCACCATGCATGCTTGTTTGATGGACACTTGATGAATGATTTTTTTTTTAAATTGATATATCTAAGTTGTGTAAGTTGTATACATACAGTTTTCGGTTCTCGAGATCTGGTTTCTTGAATTTTTCTTTTACTCTTTTTGTTTATTGTTGTTGACCGTGAGTCGTGGAGGGATCTTGCACTTTAAACCGGATCTTATCGTTTCAGTGTGCACATGTGTTTTTGAGTGTGCATATGCGTTTTTACAGTTGTGAATTTGAAACCTTCTATGCATATGTATTTTTACACTTTCATGAACTTGTTTTTTTTTGTTTAATTTCAGTTGTTATGGAAAGGATTGTGTACAAGGATTAAAAACACATGTGTACATATGCCTACAAAGAGATCGAGAAATCGAGAGTGGCCAATGAGGAAAATGAGGAAAAACACATGTGTACAAAGAGATCGAGAGTGGCCAATGAGCAAAAACACATGTGTACAATGAGAAAAAACAAAGAGATCGAGAGTGGCCAATGAGGAAAAACACATGTGTAGATTGCATAAAATTGCATAAATGTATTAATAAAGTTTTGTTGTTTGTATACATACTTATGTAATATTTTTATAGATACATAGCCAATGAGGAAAAACACACGTGTAGATTGCATAAAATTGCATAAATGTATTAATAAAGTTGTTGTTTGTATAAATAATTGCATAAATGTATTAATAAAGTTTTGTTGTTTGTATACATACTTATGTAATATTTTTATAGATACATGTGCAAATACAAAACACCTATGCAAATAAAGGGAAAATACAATTATCAAATAATGCAAAACACATGTGCACACAATGTTAAACAAAACACACATGTAAAAAAAACACCTATGCATAAACAAAAAATACAATTATCACATAATGCAAAACACATGTGCACCCAATGTTACAAAAAAAAAACAAAAAAACAAAAAAAAAAAAAAAAAAAAAAAAAAAAAAAAAAAAAAAAAAAAAAAAAAAAAAGCCTCTAAAAATACGGGAACTAAAAAACGTTTTTTGTAAAAAAAAATCAAATATAAAAAAAAAAGTAATTTTACCATTATACCCTTTTGAATTAAATAATAAAAATTAATATAAGAAAAAATCTGATTGGTTGATGCTGGTTCTCGCAGTTCTCGCAATTTATTTGGTTCTGAAAATAACCCTTCCCTATATATATAATATATATATATAAAATAATAAAGCTAATAAGCACAAATAAAAGTCTAAATCTGCTGCTATAACAGTTTAACAACTGCTCTTTGGACAGGACCCAACCAAACAAACCTTTTTCAGTTTTTAAGCATCAAATAAACCCATAAAAAGTTCGAATAAGCAACATCCAAGACAACCAATTGTACTAAGCTATAAGGACAACAAAAGAAAATCAATTACAATGGGGAAAAAGCAGTTGGCTAGTTAAACTATGCTAGGAGATCCTAAGCTAAGTACATGGAAAGTAAGCAATTGAAAGCTACATTTAAGCACTAATAAGCTAAAGCTAACTTATGATAAGCTAAAAGAAAGCTTGGTGCCTAGGCTGCTATTATGGGACAGCAAAACAGCCAAGTGGGGATGATTTGGCTTAAAAATAAGCTACTAACTCTAATCCTAAACCTAAAAGGGGACCTAAACATGCAGCTAGGGATAATGGGGTATCCTAAAATCTACTTGGGAGCTATAAATAAGCCTAAAGCAGCTGAAATATAAGCTATGAAAAGCATGCAATGGGACTGCAGCAAGCTGCTGTAACAGAAAGAAAATGACCAAGTGCAGGTTTTTAAATGCAATTTTAAGCTAAATAAACTGATCCTAAATGCATAATAACTATCAATATATTTAAATGGGTATGTGAAGTTACAAGAGAAGCAGATTTGAAACTTTTTTTGTGAGAAATAGGCTAAAAAAAAGGGTGTGAATCAGCAGCTAAGGCTGCTGTTCTGGTGTGCAGGACAAAAAAAAAACATGAAGCCTTTTTTTTTGGCTATCCAAATCTTGTAAAACTTGATAAAACAGGTCACAGCTTGCATAAACTAACTAAAAACTTAAAAATGAGTTTGACTTTAAAAGTCAAAAATGGGTAAAAAGCTGTTTTAGACTTCAAATAAGCTTTAGCCAAACACCCCTTTATGGGGTGTTAATTGTTGAAAACTGATTTTTTTTGTACTAGACTCTATGAATCTTTTATGAATACTTGATAATAATGTGAAAATGATTAATAACAAGCAAAATAAACTTACTAATAAGCACTTTTGACAA
>BPTQ01000003.1:68710536-68763868 GCA_019973895.1 Chrysanthemum seticuspe | reverse complement strand
ATGTTTGTTTCTTCTTCCTCTAGCTCCATCTGCAAACACACATCACATTTTTCCTCCCACCTGCAAAAAACAAACAAAAAAGAAGACAAAAGATATTAAATGGCAAAGTAGCCGTTGGCTACTTCCCAAAGTCTCCAAACGCTCCATCTTTTCCAACGTTCACCTTCGGTTTCTGAACTCGCAAAATCAACCCGCCCCCCTTACACACGGCACGGTGTAGCCGTTCGGTTTCATGAACCCGCCCCCCTTACCCGACTCCACTCCGTCCCCTCTTAGGTATGACGGAGTGGAGCTCGGGCTCCTAATCGAGTTCATGAAACCGATCGGCTACACCGATCCTACCTCTTAGGGTAGTTCAAAATCTGGAACAAATCGAGTTCACAACCCGATTGTTTTAAGCTTTCTTCTCTCTTTTTTTTTTGTCTTTTTATGTTAGGGTAGTATCGGGTACCACTCCGTCCAGTTAGGGTAGTGTTAGGGTAGTATTGGGGTAGTTTTGAGTTGGAAGGTTTTTATTGGATAGAGGTGACGTGGCACCCTCAAGAAATTAGGGTATGAAATATCCACTCCTCCCTCCCTTACAAACACATAAAACCACTAAAATGAAAAGTATGATCACAAGTCACATCAAATAGTTCCATTATTGTTGGATAAAACCGATCACAACAGCGTTTTTCTTGTTTATATCTCAACCGTCAAGATAAGACCCTCACCCAAATACAGCCTAGTTGCATTTTTTTTTATTCATGATTCGACTTCATATAATTACATTACAATACAATAGTTTATACATCCAGCACTTAAATTAACATATCCTAGAAAATAACATTTCAAAGTCCATACAAATTAACTCCTATCAACAAGATTGGTCATTAATCCAGTAATACTTTAGATGATTGCAATGGATACAACAAAAACACTTCCAAAATACTGTAATACATTTCTTTTAACTAATATATAGTAACACCCTAGAGATTAATTGAGTAATTAGTAAACTCTAATTATCAATCACTTACTATATATGATATATACAATGGACGAAGTACTCTAAAAGTTGCTTTTAGCGTAAAAACGCTAAAAGTGCGCGGACTGTATTACTAGTAAGCGCATTTTTAGGCGCTTCTAATATTTTTTTAAAAATTAGTATTACCAACACTGGTCGGTCTCCCAGTTCCGACCAGTGTAACCATTAAACGAGGACACAATAGGTCTAGCACCCGAAAAAGATCTAGACCGTCGCATCATCATCAACCTCCTATCATAATTCGCTCGTTTATCAGGATCAGAAAGCGTAGAATACGCGTCATGGATCCTGATAAACTCTTCACCAGAAGAATCTTTCACATCTGGGTGTGAAGTTCTGGCCATCTTTCTGTAAGCAGTCTTGATCTCGCCCACAGAGGCTTCACTTGAGATACCCAAGATGTCATATAACGAAGGAGGTGAAATAATGGATGTTGGTATGGGAGCAAAGCATGTGGCTTCAGCTGTGGCGTATGCAGTGGCAAAGAGAGGTGATGTGCGTGGTGATCGGAGGTTGGGTGATGTTGGTGATGGTAAACTGGTGGTGGTGGAGTGAAGTGATGGTGGTGGTGGTGGTCGGAGACGGAGGTGATTAGGAGTTGATACAGGTGAGTACATGATAATATGATGATTATTAGTGTTTGTGTGTGGTTGTTTTGTGTAGAAGAAATGGATTGGATATTCATGTATTTATAATAAGTTGATGGTGATATTTTTTTTTCTAGTTTGCCCCCCTCCAATAATTTAGAATTTAAACTTTTTTTTTAATGTGATTAATATTATATTACGGTTAACTGTTTGCTTTGATATTATAGTAGTGATGTTTTGTGAATATAATATTGTGTCGATAGCTTTTATGTCCTTGTTGATTTTATAGCAAGGATGGTTAGTTTATTGAAGACTAATGTGGAGCTATTTTAGGATGCTCGTCTGTTCAATTATCAGGTTGTTTGATTTGTTTAATTTATTCGATTTAGTTAATTTAGTTAAAAAATAATTTTGAATAAAACTGAACCTAATTCAAATTGAATTAAATTGGACCGAATAATCTAAATTACTTAATTTTAATTATTTATTTTATTTGATAATATAAACTTTTAGCAGCAAAAAAAAATGCAAGCTTAAAAAATGTTATAATTATACTATAAAAAAGTTTTAATGTTTTTTTTTTTTTTTTAATTTTGCATATATATATATATATATATATATATATATATATATATATATATATATATATATATATATATATATATATATAGAATCTAGATCAAATAAGATCATACTTAAAGTTGTTAAAATGAGATCGAACTAAAATTTGACAAGAGATACTCTCCTTACAATAAAAATAATTTATTTATTTATTACAACTAAAACTGTTAAATTTTCGATAGATTTCTTTTTAAAATTTACGAAACCTAGGTGATACATTTTGATTAGAAGTTTAATGTGTATCAGGTTTTGGAATATTTATTAGTGTAATGTGTATAAGGTGTATCACTAATCCAAACTCATGTATCATTTGGTTATTAGTTGCTAAAATGTTAATTTGTATTAAAATATTATTTTTTTTGTGTATGATTGCTAAACTTGTTATTTATAAATGTTTTAGTTGTTTTTTAGATTTGATCTTATTTTTACAATTTTAAGTTTGATCTCACATTAACCCTCCTCTCTCTCTCTCTCTCTCTCTCTCTCTCTCTATATGTATATATATATATATATATATATATATATATATATATATATATATATATATATATATATATATATATATATATATATATATATATATATATAGAATCTAGATCAAATAAGATCATACTTAAAGTTGTTAAAATGAGATCGAACTAAAATTTGACAAGAGATACTCTCCTTACAATAAAAATAATTTTTTTATTTACTACAACTAAAATTGTTAAAGTTTCGATAGATATCTATTTAAAATTTACGAAACCTAGGTGATAAACTTTGAGTAGAAGTTTAATGTGTATCAGGTTTTATGTGTATCAGGTTTTGGAATATTTATTAGTGTAATGTATATCAGGTGTATCACTAATCCAAACTCATGTATCATTTGTTTATTAGTTGCTAAAATGTTAATTTGTATTAAAATATAATTTTTTTGTGTATGATTGCTAAAATTGTTATTTATAAATGTTTTAGTAGTTTTTTAGATTTGATCTTATTTTTACAACTTTAAGCTTGATCTCACATTAACCCTCCCCTATATATATATATAGAATCTAGATCAAATAAGATCATACTTAAAGTTGTAAAAATGAGATCGAACTAAAATTTGACAATAGATACTCTTCTTATAATAAAAATAATTTTTTTATTTACTACAACTAAAATTGTTAAAGTTTCGATAGATTTCTTTTTAAAATTTACGAAACCTATGTGATACACTTTGATTAGTAGTTTAATGCGTATCAGGTTTTTGTATGTGTATCAGGTTTTGGAATATTTATTAGTGTAATGTGTATCAGATGTAGCACTAATTCAAACTCATGTATCATTTGGTTATTAGTTGCTAAAATGTTAATTTGTATTAAAATATTAATTTTTTTGTGTATGATTGCTAAAATTGTTATTTATAAATGTTTTAGTGGTTTTTTAGATTTGATCTTATTTTTACAACTTTAAGCTTGATCTCACATTAACCCTCCCCTATATATATATATATATATATATATATATATATATATATATATATATATATATATATATATATATATATATATATATATATATATATATATATATATATATATACATATATATATATATATACATATATATTTATATATACATATATATATATATATATATACATATATATATATACATATATATATGTATATATATATATATATGTATATATATATATATATGTATATATATATATATATGTATATATATATATATATGTATATATATATATATATGTATATATATATAAAACTGGATGTATATGACGTAATCAAATCATCTCCACCTAAGCATCCCCCCCCCCCCCCGAAATGCCATGTCATACACCTAAGCAATGTATAAAATTTTGGATTTATTTTTTCAAAAAAATGATACTTGCAGGATTCGAAACTAGGTCTTGGCATTCACACACAAGCGTGTCAACCAGTTGAGCATATGAGTTAATGTGATTTGATAACTAAACAATTATGTCATGCTTTAATAACTGCTACATTCCCTAATAGATATTCATAAACCAGTAAATTATATAGCATATAATTCTACAACGTAAAACCCTAATCTCACATTCGTTCATAATATATTTTTTCTCCAAACCCTAATTTGATCTTTCCCTCATCATTTTTCCCTCAATTCTCTAACCTTGATATTCTTTGTGTGTGTGCAGTTATTGATCAGTTTTTATTTACGATGAACTAATTTTGTTTTGATAGTTGATTTTTCAGGCTTCACATATTCGAAACACCACCACCAGAAGATAATATATTCGAAATCTGATCTCACCCAAATCAAAATCCGAGCATCATCCATTAACAACCAGGTTTGTAAAATTTATTTTTTATAAAAATTAATTCAACCATTGATTATTTACGGTTCACTTTTGTTTGTCCCCAATTTCATTAAATTAAATGAATTAGGGTTCATGTGAATACGGCAAGAGAAGACATCCAAAAGCTTATATATCTTGATACATCAATGTTCGTGACAGAACGATATAGAAAAGTGACTTCAGTACTAATAAGTTCTTTTTTGGGCAGGTTTCATGAAGGTGATGTTTATTCTTTTAACCCTACAGATAAGAAGCATAAAGTAAGAGTAAGTTTATTTTTTTTGGCATATGTATTTTTTATTATCTGATTCATTACAATATCATATAATCTTTAATGCATAATGTTTGAGAATTTGGAATTCTGATTTACTTATTAAGACAGGTGCTATATGCTGATGGTGATGAAGAACTGCTGGATCTAAACCAAACTCGGTGGTTGATGCTGGATGACACTTCACGTAATCAAGTTACTGTCTTTTCCTAATTTGTATTGGTGCTGTTGTTTATTCACTTGTCGATATCTTTATTTTGCTTTCTCTTTCTCTATGTTACTGATTTATCATATTGGCAACAAAGATCAAGAAAAAAGGAGTATCATGGTTAATAAAGAACATAGGAGGCATGATGAGAAAAAAATGACATTTACAGGAGATGGCTTAACATTTTTACTGGATTTCACGAGTTTGTTGAGTTCACGGCGGAAGACTTTAAGAAGATTGAAAGCGGACGAATTCGGTTGTTTTAGCGTGTAATAATGAAAATGTGTTGATATCGATGAATTGTAACATATTGGTTTTCATAAACACATCACAACATAATAATAAGGGGCGTATGGTTTGAGTTCTAGAGAGAGAAAGTGAAGAGTTTGGGAACTTAGTGAGACAAAGAAACATGATATTATGAAGCTCCAACCCTTTGCCTTGCTAGGCAAAGGGTATTTATAGTTACAAGCTTAGACGCCCTCCTTCGGGCTGTGGATCAGGCATAAAGTGGGTAAAGACCTGTCCGTCCTCCACGGTGTTACTTAACAAACTACTTACTAACACTAAATGACTACGACTACGATCTTTCTAACGATTACATATACTTGAGGTAACCGACTCTTTAACTACCGGATTTCTAAATCCTAACAATCTCCCCCTAAAGGAGGTCACCTCAAATTACATTGATTAAAAACAGATATTACATTTTGGATGTTCTTGTATTCTTGTTTAAGTTCTTTGCTCTGTAGCCCGTAGTTTTTGATTCTTCATGTTCCGCATGTTTTGTTCTTTCAAGTGGAGGTCTTTAACTGATCCACGTGATGGTGAGTTTTGAGCCAGTTTTGAGATCATCAGCAACAACAAATCTCTGACTCATCCTTTTGTTGTATCGCCATAATGTGAAGTTGTGACTTTCGGACCAACATGCTCACATTTTCGATCATGATATCTTCTCATCAGAATAGCGGAAGCTTTTGTTGATTCATAATATTTCCAGCAGCGTAGCAGAATCATGGATTGAAAATATCTGAGCCAGTTGACGAAGACATGCACTTATCATGATTACTTTAGAAGTAAATGTGATGTGTGAGCATGCGGCTATGGAATGACTCCTCAATTCTGATCAGCTGCAACCGTCGGGTTTCCCTGCATACAACAATTAGCAATAACGCGCACAAAAGTGTCTTTGATCACTTTCGTTGAATTGAGGTGCACGGCCCACGGTTCCCCGTTGATCAGTACAAGTACTGCCTGTGATCAGGTATAATTCCGAAGAATCTCCTTGACAGGGTTTCACAGCTGCTCTAGTCGTTCTCAAACCGGAACGTCTCAAAGAAGACAACACGGAGTGAGTGAACCAGCGAATTGAGATTCACTGATTGATGAAAATGATTTGAAAACAATCGTGTATTGCTTAATAAAAAGGGTTTTACAATACAACGAAGGTTTTATTGGAAAATCAATTATCAATCAAAAATACCCTTTTAATTTTGAAACATTAATACACAGTCGATGTGCTACAGAAAAGAGTTTTTAAGCACAACGACTGGTTTTTCAAAGGTATCCGTCAATCCATTTCCTGTACCAAGGTTGATTCAAGATTGAATCGCCCCATCGTTTCTATCCAGTTGTCACAAGCTTGATCTATTGGATAGATCTCACATGCCACCCACCAAGAGCTTGTTTGATGTTGGCTTAAGAAGGATTTCCATCTTCATTGTGACTATTTTACATATCACTCGGATGTTCTGGCAATACCACAAGGATAATGCGTAGGACTCTTAATTATATTCTTACTTTCCACATTGTGTGAAATAGTAAGTCTTCAAGAATAATATGTCCTAACGAGATTTATTGATGATCTCGTGGCTCTAGACTCAATTGTGCACATTTGGTTTCCTATGCCGGAGACTAGGGAGAGGTCTCCTTCTTCAATATCAACAATCTCTAAGAGAAAGTCGATAGATTATGTAGGTTCCCCGTGAAAATGAAACAAGCCCTTTTAAGAGGAACTTGAGTAGCTTTGGAAGTTTAGTGCAGTGCGTCACTGGGTCCATGACGTATTGTCTTCAATACCGGCGTTACCTTAGTAACCACCAATAGCATATGTATTGAACCCGGTTTCTGCCCTAAGGTTGAATAAATGGAGGGCTATTTCTTTTCACCCTTTTCACATTCAATTCTTTTCATTCTTCAACCCCTTCAGTGCTTACCGAGACTTCATAACTAGAACCTTGTTGGGTTTATTCCAGTACTAGCTCTGTCTCAGTCCGCACTCTTCCCATATTCTCATTTTCTCTTTTTTTTCAATATACCTAAGGACTCTACAATATCTAGTGGATTGTCCCTGAGTAGATCCCTCCGGCTCTAGCGGGATCGTGGGAACGAATACCTAACTTAACTATCCTTATATCACCATGCATAAAGTAAAATTGGTCAGTCTTTTGGTATTGTTCTTCCGCCTCTAAACCAATTGAAAACCATTTGAAAATCAATCAAGGTACTTGTGATATAAAATAAAAGAATTTTGTACCTTAATTGTTTTTGATATTTTAGAAATGCTCCCCCTCAACATGTGCTTCAAGTATTAGAAATTATTTTAGCACATGGAGGCAAGAGGACTTGTGAGATCTTAGATTGAGAATGAAAGATCCAATCTTTTGATTAACATTTTCTAAAATGATCATCATCACTTCCCGATCAACTCTAGTAATTAAATACTTTAGATAAAACATTTTGGGAAGGATGAGGTTTTCTTTTGATTGCTCCCCCTCAATATGTGCATTGAGATTCAAAAGTGTTTTGCACATATTAGAGGGAACATGCACTTAGAGACAAATCAATCACGTTTCAATTCTTTTTGGTTTAAGATAAATGCTCCCCCTTAACATGTGCATGAGAAAAAAAAAATAGAAATCGTTTGGCACATGTAGGGAGGAGAGCTTGTTATTATATTTATAAAACCACTTATTGAATTATCAGTTTATATCCAATTTAAATCACAAATTCTCCCCAGATCACAATTTTTAAATCCTTTGAGATTTGTGATCTCTATTGATTTAAATTGTTTTTGAAAGCTTTGAGGAGAATTGTGACTTGCTTTTAAAACAATTAACTGATAAGGATCAAATTCTGAGAGTTTAAAATCCAATGATTAAACATGCTTAAGTATCTTAAGAAAACACAACATTAGCCTTGGTCTGGATCCAATTGTACAAAAACATTGTTCGTTTTGATTATCCAAAATTAGACCTTGCTCGATTACGTGCCAATTATTTGAAAATTAACTTTTTAATTTGATTGAAATCATTCTCCCCCTCAATCAATGACATAAGTTGTTGATTGAGTGTTAGGGATTTTGACAAATGATAAGTCCAGATGATTTTTAAAAATATAGTCCGAGTTATTTTCAAAGCAATTTTGTTTTCATTAGATGACAAATATTTTTCAGAAGAATATTTAGAAGGAAAAATATTTGTGAAGGAAACATTTGTCTTTAGAATCAGAGCGTGAGGTTTAAAATTTGGATGAAGCATAGCTCTGTTCTTTCTTTAAAAACGGGTTACTGTCTGAAATGACAATAAACCATCATTTTTCTCCATCTCGTTTTTTTTTAAAGTTTTTGTACATTCGAACTTCATCTAAAAACCCGTGTCATTCTTTGAGTGACAAATCAAAGTCCGTAGATGTTATCGAAGAACAGAAATTAGATTAAAATACAAATAATATTTTTGGGCTTTTTCAAAGATTTTCTGATGTTTATGGATCATGAATTATTATTTATTTATTATTATTATTTTTTTTGTGAGTTTTATAATTTTGTATTTTTTTTTGATTAAATATGTACAAGAGATAGATGAAGAAAAGCCTTTACTCCTCGTCTTCCTCTTGAAGACGTTTGAGTGTTTCCGGTTGTAGACTCTTTAGTCCATGTCGTGGAAGAATAAACTCAAAACGTTCTCTAGGAAGAGCTTTAGTGAAGATGTCTGCTAGCTGATATTCAGTTCTCACAAAATATAGTTCCACCACACCTTTCTCCACTTGCTCCCTGATGAAGTGATGTCGAATGTCGATACGCTTTGCTCTTGAATGTTGAACGTTGTTGCAGGAGAGAGCAACGACACTTTTTTTTATCACAATACAGAGGGATTTTGTTGAATTAAAAGCCATAGTCAGATAATTGGGATCTCATCCATAGGATTTGAGCACAACAAGATGGCATGGCTATGTATTCCGCCTCTGTAGAGGATATAGACGTACTCATTTGTTTCTTAGAAGACCAACTTACAAGCTTTTCTCCTAAGAATTGAGCACCACCTGACGTGCTTCGACGTGTATCTTGACACCATGCATGGTCTGCATCTGTGTATGCTGTTAGTGACATATTGGTGTCCTTCGGATACCAAAGTCCCATATTAATGGTTCATTGGAGATACCAAAAGACCCGTTTAACCGCTTCAAGGTGCTTTTTGGTAGGCTTAGCCTGGTATCTAGCACACATACATACAACGAACAAAATATCAGGTCTACTGGCTGTGAGGTACATCATGGATCCAATCATACTTCGATATTTTGTTTGATCAACCATGATCCCTGAGTGGTCCTCATCGAGTTTTTTACGCTCCACCATGGGAGTGTCAACAGGGTCACAAGTATCAAATCCAAATTTCTTTAAAATTTCATTTGCATATTTAGATTGATTAATAAAAATGCCTCCGGGACTTTGTGAAATTTGTAATCCTAGAAAAAATGACATTTGTCCCATCATAGACATTTGAAATTTGGAGCCCATTTCCTTTGAAAAACGGTCACATTCATTAGGGTCGGTCGAGGCAAAAATAATATCATCAACATAGATTTGAACATGAATTAAGTGTTTGCCTGAGTTTTTGGTGAAGAATGTGGGATCAACTGCTTCTTTGCTGAATCCGTTGGTTAAGAGAAACTTTGACAATGTATCATACCATGCCCTTGGAGCTTGTTTCAAGCCATAAAGAGCCTTCTTCAAGCGATAGACATGAGTAGGCCATTCTGGATCCAGAAAACCTTCAGGCTGACTGACATAAACGATTTCTTTCAGATCTCCATTAAGAAAGGCAGTCTTCACATTCATTTGATAAACCACGATGTTCTTATTAGCAACATTAGCTAAGAAGATTCTGATTGCCTCGATACGTACAACTGGAGCAAATGATTCTTCTAAGTCAATACCCTCCTCTTGACGATATCCTTTTGCGACTAGCCTTGCCTTGTTCTTCAACACATCACCATGCTCATCAAGTTTTACTTTGAAGATCCATTTGAGAGCAATGATCATAGCACAGTCAGGAGCAGGTACCAATTCCCTAATATCAAGTTGATCGAACTCGTGAATTTCTTCTTGCATTGCATTGAACCAACTGTCCTCAGACATTGCAGTTTTAAGATCTTTCGGTTCGACCTTTGATAGGATGGAATTGAAGAAGCACCATAAGGAATCGGTAGCTAGTTGTTTACGAGTGGATATCGGACGAGAGGATTCCCAATAATATTGTCCAATGGATGATCATGTGTCCATTTTATGAAATGCTCGTGTGGTGGTGGTTGAGGAACTGATGTAGCAGAGTTGGGATCTCCTGATGAAGATGGTTCAGATGATGGATAAGGAGCAAAAATGTTTTCAAACGGTGCATCTTCTGGAGTGGCAAAGGGGTTATCTCCATCACAGTTGGCAGAAACATTTCCATGATGTACACTCGAAGATTGAGGATTTGAGGATGATGATGAGTAATCTTCAGCAGGCGCTTCTTGGGATAGTGACACATAAATAGATGGATTATCTGTGTTGACAGGATTAGGAGCCGCCTCTGTTGATGGTGTAGAATGTTTAATGTCATGAGGTTCATAGTATTCATCAAACATCGGATCAAAAAATTTCTTCAAATCTTCTTCAGAAGGAGGTACATATGGAAGTGCAGGTGAGGGATTCTGTACAAGAGAAGAACTGATGGGACTACAAGATGAATGTTGAGGTGTGGTGCCTGAACTAGATTGTCCAGGAGTCATTTGCCCAGACAGCTCATCAAACATGACGTGAATAGTTTCCATGATATCTTGGGTTCTTTTGTTGTAGATTCGGTAACCTTTCCAGTTTGGTGCATAACCCACAAAAACTCCAATGTCCGCCTTAGCTCTTAATTTACCTAATTCTTGACCATCATTCGTTGGATAGCATAAAGCACCGAACACACGAAGGAAAGAGAGATCAGGTTTTTGATTGTGGACAAGTTCGTATGGAGTTTTTCCATGAGTGGTGTGAATAAGGGAACGATTTTGGGTATAGTAAGCAGTGGCAATGGCTTCAGCCCAGAGAAACATTGGAACCTTTGAGTAGATTAGCATAGTTCTTGTAGCTTCCACAAGAGTCAATTTCGTCTTTCAACTACACCGTTCTGTTGAGGAGTATGTGGAACACTTCTTTGGTGGCTGATTCCAATGCTTTCATAAAACTGACTTAGTTCTTTGTTAACAAACTCAGTTCCATTGTCCGTTCGGATAATTCTGACAGTTTTGTTAAGTCGAACCTGCAGCTGTTTAATAAGTTTGATGATGACATAAGGAGTTTCATCCTTTGTCCTTAAAAACTTAACCCAAATAAACCGAGAGTAGTCATCAACAACGACCAACACATATTTCTTCCCGTTTATCATTTGCACTCTCATTGGTCCGCATAAGTCCATATGAAGAGTATGAAGAACTTCCATAACTGAGTTTGCAGGTTTGGGTTTATGGGCATATTTCTTGCTTTTTCCCAATTGGCATGCTGAACAAAGATGATCCTTTTCATACTTTAATCTAGGCAAGCCTCTTACGAGGTCCTTTCTAGAAAGATCAATAATGGTGCCGAAGTTCAGGTGATTGAGACGACGATGCCATAACCAAGACTTTGTTTTCGAAGCCTTTGATAACAAGCATATTGGAGAAGACCTCATCATGTCTTCGATAGAGATGGTGTACAAATTGCTTCCACGTGTTCCTTTCAAAAGTTCAACACCATCTAGTTCTCTAACGAAGCATGTATGTTTTCTAAAGGCCACCTCTAGATCAGAATCACAGAATTGACCAACAGAAAACAAATTATGACCAAGACCGTCAATATAATATACCATGGAAATTACACTATCAACCCATAATTGCCCCAAAATGGTCGTTCTCGAATCTAACTGTAAAACCCTAAATATCGTGAACGTGTAAAATGACCATAATGCCCCTCTAGCTAAATAATTATGAAAACTCGTAAACGCGTCATTTCCGTTGAAGACGTTAAACACTTGAATCATAAATGAATTACGCAAGGCTATTGTACTTATGTTCACGAATTATATTCATGTCACACATTGAAATATTTTTTGGACTATATATTAAACATATAGTAGATAACTAAAATTATAATGCAACAACTAATTAAGGTAAATTGGATTTGTCATAACTTGGTCTCACCCCCTAATTTCGGCCCATCATAACACCCCTAATCCCCTTTTAAACGCCCAAAATCTTTTCCCCATTTACTTTCCCTAATTTTGGTCGAGTTTTCCTCCCCATACATCTCACAATCACGTTTTAATTACCTACCCTTTACTCATTCTAAAACAAACACTAAACCCTAATTCTTCTAAGCAAAAGAAAATGACGGCAACCCTATTTTTCTTCCATGTTCTGTCGACCACAAAGATGATTTCAAGGAGCCTTTCATGGTGTCTAGTAGCAGCTGGGATTGTGGGTTTGGTGCAAGAGATCTGCTGGTTTGTCGTGGGTTGGACTGCCTGCTTTGCGTGGGTGTTCTTGGTCGTGGGCTGTGGTAATTCTTGATTCTGGTCGTAGGTTACTAAGTGAAGAAAGGTGTTGGTTTACCTTGTTTCCCTTCCTCATGTATACGCCACCAGGTAACATAAACTTGTCTCGTCCTTCTCCTTATTTCCTGAATTGTGTCGTAAGTTTTCTCTCCTTCGCATGCATCATATACGAATGTGACAAAGTACATAAAATGATAACTTGATGTCGCATGAAATCATGACCTTGGTCCTAGATAGGTCGAATGAAAAATGGGCATTTAACTTCCAATGTGAATCTGTTTTAGACCCCTCATATACACGGCTACAACTATGTACCTAAAAGCATGAACTTGACACATAAAATAATGATACGTATATGTTTATTTGTCGAATGAAAGGTCATTGAAACCTTGTCTATAAATCTGATTTTTGAACCACTCAATATTCACGCTTTGTTAATTCTTCTACCATGCTAAAATAAGGATAATGAAAGTATATGTAATCTTGGTTATGGGGCGACAAGGGAAAGATTTAAGGTGTTGTTTGGATGGTTATATGGGGCGTATATAATTGATGTGGGGGAAGGGTGTCTCGACATAAAAAAGGAAACCACATAAGGGTCGTATAATCTTGTATGTATCTAGTCTTAATGGTTGAAAACGTAAATAGAATTCATGATTTAAAAACTATGGCTCATTTGTATACATGTACGATTTAATAAAGTTAAAGGATGGATTTGTAATTATTGGAACTTAAAGGTTGGATAGGTTAACATGATAACTAAATAGACTAAAGGAGTAAAATGAGCAACTTGTTTTATTTACACTAAGGACCCTATACTTTGTAATAATTACACTATTGACCCTAAATTATGATAACTTGTCACAAATGATCCTTAAACTATAATAATACTCATTCTTCATCATTAAACCTAATATGACGTTAAATTGCATCTTAAATGGCTAAATCTGCTGAATACGGAAACCCGCTATTTTTGGAACCTGATAATTATGGAAACCTGCCTAAAATAGAAAGTTGCCTAAAATAGAAAGTTACTAAAAGTGGAAACCTGCTAAAAATGGAAATCTGTCTAAAATTAGTAATTTGATCTTAATAAGCGTTATCTAATTCATAGGTTCCGGACGGCGGGATTGATTCATCGTGTGACCTTACTTTCTTATTTTGATTGCTTAGAAATGAGGTACAGATATTCTATCCCTTTTCAGTAGGGATTTCTCATGACTTCTGATCCTTTGACTTTGTTCGCTTATCATATTTTGTTGCCATGATTCAATGCTATTGACCCTCTGATATTGAACCATTGTTATTGACGCCTCTGTTACTGAACCATTGTTACTGAACTTATGATATTGAACCTCTGTTACTGAACCTTTGATATTGGACTTGACATTGAACTGTTGCTATGAACCTTTGAGTTGTGGACTACTGATATTGAACCTCTGATTATTATGACTGATATATTGCTACACTATGGACCTTTGTCTGACCCTTCAGATTGATACCCGAGCCAAATATTGTTTCCCTAGCCATGAAGGTAACATGGCCGTGTCATTGATGCACCAATGGCATGACTCTAGTGTGGTTGAGTGATGTTCCACACCATCCCTAGTCTGTATTGATTATGCGCGTTTTGGATATATATTGTATGACCACTATTGTCTACAGGGGCGTATGGATGCATCCTAGATTTGTTATATGTATCTGATATGTTCTAGTGAATGATGTCGTGTGCAATATGCGTCTTCACAGTCTGGGAGCTAGCTACTCCATTGGTTACTGAGGTCTCCCCTCCTATTGTCTGGTATTATGAGGTCACCCCTCCGAATATGATGGTTACTATTGATTACTGGGCTGCTATTGCCACTACTGATATTACTGTATTGTACTGTTGGCTCGGGATGGAATTCTGGCAAACCTTACACTGTTGATATACCTATATTGTGCCTTTTGTAATCCCCAACGCACCATATTCTGTATTAATTGTCCATTACTCAGTACCCTTATGTGACACACTCTACGACCATGATATATATTCCATTGCATTGATATGTCATACTCTTGTTCCGTTACTTCAGACTATCATTCCATTCACGTACCAGGTTATTATATGATTATTGAATTTGTTTATGCTGTTGCATGTTCTGTGTGGCTGCTGCTTACCCTGCTATGATATGATTAATATGCGATTATATGATTCAACTGTTGTTATCAAACTATATGTTATCTTACTGTTATGTGACCCTTTGATTGGTTATGTGATCATGTTTGAGTGTATTCAGTTGATTGCCATGCTCACTTCCTAATTTATTGCTTCCGTTTGCTTTTAGTTTTCTGTTTGGCTAATATGTATTCTGATTTCCTAATTTGATTGCATGCTGTTCTTATGTTGAGTGGATGAGACGTCTGCTATGCTTGCTTACATTTCGGTGCTTGTATGTCTGCTTGTTTATGTGTGATAATCTATGTGTCATGGATGCATTGCTTTGTTGTGTTCTCCTTTGATTGCTGTTCTTTCTGGATATCTGTATAAGTGTGTTTATGCAGGATCCTCATTAACTCATTGTTCCCATTCCGTTGCGATCTTGTTATCAATTTCCTTTGTTTCATTTCGTATTTTTGATTTTGGTTAGCTTTCGTTTTGTTATATCTGTTCACCGGGCTTTTTAAGCTCAGTCGCATTTCTTTTCCTGCGACAGGTTTTAGGTTGGAAGATGGGCTTTGATGGGCTGAGAGTTGGATTATTTGAGTGGACCGACCCTAGTTTTCCTTATTATTTTGGATTGAATTGAAGAGCTATTGTCTTTAGATTTCATTTCATTTTGGACATATTGGATTTGTATTTTCTTTGTAAGTCATTCGTTTATATGACTTTGGTAAATTATTTTATAAGGCTTCCGTTTGTAAAAGTTTTAATTGTATGTTCTGATATGATACCAGAATGTGACACTTCTACCCTTGCCGGGTTGGGGTGTTACAATTATGGTATCAGAGCAAAGGTTTCATCTTTTTGACCTTAGGATTGACCTGTGAGGAGTGGGTAGACATTAGGCTTCCGTCTGTTCTGATCTCTTTCGATTCCTTTTGATTGTCGTTTAGATTTGACTTCTATATTCTTTTGTCTTCGCTGATTTGACCTCCTTCTTTTCGCATTGATTTGTTTGTCTTATCTTCGCGCATTCGTTGTCGACCGTTTAAATGGAGACTACTCGTGGAGTCGAAGATGATGGTGCCGACCCTGCGTTGCTGCAGCAGTTTCTGAAACTGGAGAGGTTCGTGAAGCAGAAGCCGCACCCGACTGCAATGCTGCTGGAGGGAGCTGGACGGATCAACCAGAGGCGCAAGGACGGAGACAAGATTCAACCGGTGGACACTTGGAAGACGTGTGAGCAGAAGAACTATGACCGGCATACTTTAGACGTGCGAAGAAGCTACTACCAAGATTCAGGCGTATTGTTGTCAACAGTCCAACCGTTGATATGCTGAGAAGATTCATCTGTTTCATATGATTGGACGTGACTTGGTTACTCCGATTTGTTTGTCACGCGCTTTGAGGCGGTTTGATATTTTGCTGTGTGATTTTGATCGGTATTACTTTTCTTTGATTCGTTCAGAAGTCGGTTTGAATCGTGAAGTTTTACGATTTAGCATTTTGGAATTATCTCAAATTATATTTGGATCGTCAGTAATGAGCCATGAGGGACCGTTTTGAGCATGTGGGTAGCCTTCTTTCTTTTGTGATATGGTAAGTTGGTTTGATGTATTATATGCTGCATGTATGTGAATCTGGTCTGTTTTGGTATGTTACTTGCTACCTGTATGTTATTTTGTAAAACCTTACTTTTATCAACCTTATCACAAACCAAACACATAACGAACACAAGTATACCACGTTAAACCAACACTTTATGTGTAAAGAATAAGAAAGAAAAAGATGAAGAGATGGTGACTTGAATATGAATTCGTATGTATGTTTAGAGAGATAAAGGAAAGAAGATGAAAACAATATTCATATGAAACACACACACACACACTCAAGCACACCCCTTAAATGACATACTTGAGGGGTATTTATAGTACAAGACAAAGGATGCCCTAAGGCTTGGCCATGGGCCGAATATGGGCTTGGACATGGATTGGGTTACAAGAACTTATTCAAGGCTAGCTTAACATAACTATTAGTCATTTAGCTTAGCCCAATCCACGAGCCCGTTGACTATTCTATCACGATATCTAACACGCGTTACAAAGTTCCTAAATGTGAATGACCATCACTTCTAATAAAAACTATTAAGGCTAACAATCTCCCCCTAAGGGGTGGTCATTCAAATGATGCTCTACTTGATTAGGTCTTTACTTTTCTCGAGCTTGAACTTTGTGTGTAGATATAGAATAGTCTTGATTCATTGTTCCTTCATGCTTTGAGATCGGTTAATGTGGTTGTCTGCCGTGGTAAACTTCGTTGGTTAGGTGTCTCCGCGTCTTTCTCCACCATGCTCACACTTCTATTTGACTTTTAATTACCAATGACGTAGTTCTCGAGTCTTTATACTTTGTAGATTCTTTGACATTGACAAAGAATCATCTTTCACTTTGTGTTACCTTTGATATTGATGAGAACTTTCATGTGTTGTTGGTATGAGCATGTGGGGTATCTGCACGATCAATCCGCTCCGGAGCTTCCATAAGAAGAAAACATAAAAACAGGTTAGTAATAAGCGGATTCCGGCACTTACAAGATTGAATTTCGAGGGTGTTAACAGCATAGTGTGAAAACACATCTCTAATTCTCACAGAGGCCGTTCCTGAACTGGAGTCCCACAAGTGAGATAACGCGATGTACCGAAATACACCTACAGTTCAGATGAGTCGCTGAGGTACACCGAAGCATCACCTCACGACTGTAGACCGTTTGAGACACACTAAGCGTAATCCACGGGGAGTTAGCGAAGTGACCTGCTGTCAGGGCTGCTTGATGTTGACCCTGGCAGGAGTTTCCATTCAATCACTGAAGATCACATATGTGAAACTTCTCATAAATGTTCTGGCAGATTGCTAAGATCTGCGTAGGACTCTGTAATATATCACTTGTTTCCTTATTGATGAACAACAAGCGATGTCATGTCAAGTGTTCCTATGAGATCTTTTGATGAATCTCGTGGCTCTAGACTCAATAAGTGCATTTTGGTTTTCCTGAGCGGAGACTAGGGAGAGGGTCTCCTTCTTCAATACCAACCAACTCTAAGAGAAAGTCAATAGATTATGTAGGGTTCCCAGTGAGATTGAAACAAATCCTTTTAAGAGGAATTGAGTGGGTAGAAGGTTTAGTGCAGTGCGTCACTGGGTCCATGACGTCTTTGGTCTTCAATACCAGTGTCATCTAGTGACAACCAGTAGCAGATGAATTGAACCCGGTTTCTGCCCTATGGTTGAATATGGAGGGCTATTTCTTTTCACCCTTTCTTTTACATTTCTTTTTAATTCTTCAACCCCTTCTTTCTCCTTTCTCACATTACTCCTTTTTTCAATCATTCCTAAGGACTTCTAATACTAACTATTTGTGATGTCCTTGGGTAGATCCCTCCGGCTCTGGCGGATCATAGGACGAATATTCCTATCCTTAGTCACCTTATAACTCCATGACTGTCCTATTGTTGCCATAAAACCATTTTTCATGAAAATCTATCTGAATGTTTATGATAGAAAACATGTTTGGAACACTCCGAGAGTTTTATATTTTCAGAAACACTCCCCCTTCACATGTGCTTATAAGTTTTGACAGAAATCTGCACATAGAGGGTAGAGTTCGAACTTTTTGAATTGATCGACTTTAAATGAGCTAGACCGATTCGAGACACGTTTACATCAATAGAGAACTAGCTTGAAATTATTACCCGTCCTGGTCAAGTCCATAGAAAGTTTCACGAGATGGTACATGATTCCTCGTCAATTCATTGGTTTCAACTGAGTCGAGCTCATTTGAGATTCAAACACCGATCATTAAACATTTTGATCACATTTTAATCACGTTTCTCCCCCCCAAAAATAGCATATCTATGATGTTTTTGAAACAAAATGATTAAAAGATATGTTTTTCGAAAAACATTTGGAGAGAAACTGATTTAGCATGAATTTTGGAACAATTTGGTTTTATACTCCCCCTTAACGAAAGCATATTTTTCATACAGAAAAGTTAGAATCAATTAAGGGTTTAGAGGGAGTTATCTTGGTACCAAATGTGAGAGATTTTGAAAAATCTTTTTGAAAACTTTCGAATCAATGGTACGCAAGATGAAGATTTTAAAAATCTTTTGAAGATATTTAGAGAAAAATTATCTTCATTTGTTTTAGAATAAGTGCTCGATATTTATGAAAATCGATTTTGCGTAGCACTTTCCTTTCTTTGAAGATCGGGTTGCAAGCGGAAATACTTACAAACAATTGTGTTTTTAGGAATAGTGCTTGAAAAAATATTTTAAAACCTTTAATTTTGGTTAAGCACTTTCCTTTCTTTGAAGATAGAGAGAATGAAGAAGAAGATTTTACAAAATTGGAACCCTCTGAAGAGCTAGGTTCTGAGATATTTGATTCACCTGCAACCAAAGAAGAAGAGTTTTCACAAATTACAGTGTTAGAAGTACAAGATTCCTCACGGTGAGGGTGATCACTATCAACGGTTGTAGTGGTTTTTACTTCCTTATCCTGATGATTGACACTATTATCTGTGTTGGTGCAAGTATCAAAAATCTTTCCTGTGGGAATCCATCTAAGACCTACTTTGTTGAAAACTTTGCCCATGGGTTTCCACCTAAGGTAAGATCTAGGAGTTGTTTTCTTTTCAGATGCAGCGGAAGACTCATTTTTAGAGAAACTACGTCCTGACGAGATCCACCTATTAGGTTTCCTTTTGATGTTCATCTTATCAACGGGTTTGTTTCTGTTTGGTGTCTTAGTGGATTGTGCCTTGGCACGAGAATTATCTTTCTTGAGATATTGTGAGACACATGCATCATGATTAGCTGAAAAGACACATTTTTTACATGTAGTACAGACAAATTCAATGTTCTTGTTTAAAACAGCAGCTTTAGCTTTGTCACTACAGTCTTGTGGACATTGATTCTTGTTCGAAAAAGACTTAGAATTCCTAGTGTTGTTTTCTAAGGGCATAGCATTTTCTTTTGCGCAACTACTCTTAGATGCAAGCCAATCCCTAGTCTTTTGTAGAGTGTTCCTAGGTAATGGTTTACTACTACTAGCAGTGCCTTGAAATCTTGTAGAATGCATCACCCTAGATGTTGCACCTAGAATTCCGTCTTTTCGAGTCTGTGCCTTTTTCCTAGCTTCTTCTAGATAGTGATTGTTGACCATGTTGTTAGAACTAACAGATTCTTTAACTGGATTTTTGGTCACATTCCTTGTACTAGTCCTAGAAATGCCAGGTGTAATCACTTTTTCTTTATCAAAAATAGGTTTTTCAAAATCTTTGATAATTCTATTTTTAATAGGCAAGGACTGTGGAGTGACTGTTTTTGACATATCATTTTCTCATTGACTTTTGGAGGAAACTGAGAAATAGACATTTTTGGTTTGAAAACAGGTTTAGGAACATTTGTTTTCTCCTCAGCCAATGGTTTTGCAAACTTAGTATCCACAGCCTTCCCTTTTAGACATACCAGCTGAGCTCTCAAAAGATCATTTTGCTCTTGCATGTCCTTGTAGGCACGCTCATACGACAGTTTATCATACTTGCATTCCTCGGTTTTTCGATCAAGCTGTTTAAAATAGGACACGTTTTCTTTTTCAAGTTTTTCAAGAGCTTTTTCATATTTAGAAACAATTGCGGAGGTCTTAGACTGGAGTCTTTCATGATCTTTAACAGAATATGTTTTTAAGATAATGGACATGATATCAGTAGTCATAACATCTTCGAAGAGAGAATCATTTAAAATTTCCAAAACTTTGATGTGTTCAACACTTTCATTAGCTTGCTTTACCAGGGATTTATGATCCTTGACAAAGTCAGCTGTTTCTTTCAAAAATGCTTGTTCAAAATGAATTATCCTTGAGTTGATGGCATTCAGCTGAGGGGCAATTTCTGTTTCAAAAAACTTTCTCTGTTCGATATCAAAACTAGAAAACCAGTTGTTAGGTGTAATAGTGGTTTTAGTTTTAACAGTCTCTTGAAGTCCCGCAATTCTAGTTTTCACATTTTCTAAAATACTTCTAGCATCACTTGTGTTAAAAGGATTGTTTGAAGACATTTGTTCAATGTTCAAAAGAGATTTTGAGACAACTACTGGTTTTGAAACTAATTTTGAAACTGGTGTTGACTCTTTGTTTGAAGCACTTGGTGTGATGGAAAACTTTGACTTTTCTTTTTGATTAACAAAAGTAATTCCATTAATTTTGTTCCATTTGTTATAATCAATGGGTTTGATTTCCGGATTCTTTTGTTTCATTTTTGATCTACTCTCATCAGATAGTTCTAACGTTTCAAGAGAATCACGAACAATTAAAGGTTCATGCAAAGCTTTTCCATTATTCAACACATTCTGTTCTTTCTGAGCTTTCTTGAGGAAACAAGGAGGTGAGTTACCAAGAGCCATTTTTTGTGTTGTATGAAAATACGGATTTATTTGATTAATCAGCATATTAGTTGATTTAGCTGAATGACCCGTTGTAACAAGCAAATTTTCCAATTTTTTGATTTTTTCATCTTTATCAAGAATTTCATCAAGAAGAGAATCTTCTCGTTTTGAAAAATCAGTAATCAACTGTTTCTTCTCTTTTTCAAGATCAGAAAACATTGTTTTTTGTTTAGAAAGTTGGTCATTTAGATCAGAAATTTCCTTTTTTAAAGATTTAATTTTCAAGTTCAAATTCACATCAAGTGTGTTATACTTGATTTGCAAAAGTTGTTCTTTAGAAACCAAATTTCGATAACCAATTTCTAATTCTGATTCTTTGTTTTTCTAAAATTCAAAGGCTTTTGCGTTCTCCTTGTAACTCTCAAGCTCAGCGGTCAATTTCACATTCGCGGCCTTAACGTCGCGACTGACCTTTCTAACTTTCTCAATCTCAATACCACAATTATTAATTAATGTTTCAAAATAAGCACGAGTTTCCTCATCATTAGCACCATTCTGTTCAACTTGACCGTCATTAGGATCCATATATGGAGTTTCAGAGTTAACATTACTATTAAGTTGCTCTCCCACATATGTGTCATAATAAGGTTCGGGAGACACAAAATGTGGCTTCTCAAGAGTAAACGAATTAGCAACATTACTATAATTTGGTACCTCATTGAGTGGATCTGTGTCGTAGACAGGAGGTGAGTCAAAAGTAGCACTTGATGTTGTGTCCTGCTGTTTGACTGTATGACATGAGTTTGCTTTATCTGTCCGTCCTGGATTCATGAATTCGTATTCCTCATCAGTCAACTCAATTCCCGACTCTTCTTTATGTGCTAACAGCAACATGTACTTGAGCCTTTCAAGCTTCGTCATTGGTTTGACACTAGATTCTGAATCAAAATAACCTGAATTTTGGCTTTGAGGTTTGGAGGTAGCATTCTGAGCCGAAGTCATAAAACAGTTATTCCCATATTGATATCCCATATTCTGATTCACAATCTGACCCCCCTGATGTCCAACATATTGTCCTACATACTGCATTTGATTCCCCATTTGTATACCCGTAGCAAATCCATTCTGATTCCCAATAACATCAACCATTTGTCCTCCTTGACCCATATGCATACTTGGTTGAGCAAACTGCGGATTATACGATGAAATCCATTGGTTGTTGTTATTTGGTGTAGTTGGACTAATGTTTGGGTCATTGAAGAATGAATCAAAGAAAGCAGTTTTGAGACGATCTGCCAGAGTTGCCATTGAGGAAGGTATGTATGATAAAGTTGATGTAGGATAGATTCAACGATAAAGGAGTTGTGTTTGAAGAAGATTAAGCTCGGTTGAGGTTTTTCTGAAAGTCGTACTCGTAACCTTGGTCGTAAAAATTTTTCTCCCAAAATTTGAAATTCACGATAAAAATCAATTCTAAGGTCGTATGAAAAATTTGAGTTATGACAATTTTGACGCCAAATTTGACCGAAAAAATTTGAATTTGGGTCCAAAAATTTGAATTTTTGACCAAAATTTTCCAAGTTATACCAAAATTTGAATTTCGCGTAAAAATTGAACGTTTAGTCTCCTCAAAAATTTAAATTTGAATTTTTTTTTAAACTTTTATGCGTAGAAAGAGCTTAGGCGTAGACAACAGAAGTTACGAGTAGGATATGGTTACGAGTAGGATGGCTTAGGCGTAGGATTCCTTAGGCGTAGGAAATGCTTATGCGTAAGTTTAAAGTTAGGCGTAGAAAAACTTATGCGTAAGATTTAGCTTATGCGTAAGACAAATGCTTATGCGTAAGAAAAATGCTTATGCGTAAAGTGGTCTACGCGTAAGTCTAAGCTTATGTGTAAGATTAGGGGTTTGCCCAAAATTCCTTTACACTATCACAGTGTAAGGGATATCCAAAGTCGAAGTGTTCCACAAACTTATCCAAGTGAGGGAAGCACTGAGTAATCGTTGTAGCTCGAAGAATCTGCACCAAAAGCTTATGCGTAGAAACTTATGCGTAGTTTGACTTTCTTACGCGTAAGATTAGGGTTTTGAACTACGCGTAAAAAATTTCCAATTATTCAAACGATTCTCTTGCACAGATATCCTTAAAAACACTCGAATAACACAAAAATGTTGACCTTTTTCACCCAAAGTGCTTGGATAGCTTACGCGTAGAAATGACCAATGAACCAAATACGAGCTTAAAAATGAAGAAAAACACGTAAAGCTTCGAACTTTTTGCAAAAAACTGAAACTTTAGCACCAAATAAACCTTAAACCACAAGAATCTTGAATTTTTAAGTGCAAAAATTAAAGCTTTAAGCGTGGAAATATGACTAACGAGCAGTACGCGTAACCCTTCAAAACAAACATAAACACTCCTAAACCATTGTTAGGCGATTGATACCAATTGTTAGTGCCTCACCTTTATCAACCTTATCACAAACCCAACACTTATAACACGTTAAACACAAACTGATGATATGCGTAAAGAAGAAAGAATAAGAACGAAGGTGGTGACTTGAATGATATATTAGGCGTGTATGTTTAGAGAGATAAATGAAAGAAGATGAAAACAATATTCATATGAAACACACACACACACACACTCAAGCACACCCCTCAAATGAGACTTTGAGGGGTTTTTATACTCTAAATACAAGATGCCCTAAAGGGCTTTCTATGGGCTTGGATTGGGTTGGATTGGATAATATCATTCATAAGGCTAGCTTATCTTAACGTCTAACCAATTAGCTTAGCCCAATCCACGAGCCCGTTGACTATTCTAACACGATATCTAACACACGTTACAAAGTTCCTAATCGTGAATGACCATCACTTCTAATAAAAACTATTAAGGCTAACATATTTGTTTTGTGGTGATATTGGTTATGTGGTTTGTCATGACCCGAAGCAGGATATGATGACAATAAGAACTTGTTATGTGATGCAAGTATTATGACGCCTGATCAACGTGATAATACCGAGATCATATAATATGAAGTTATTGAAGTCATACGACATCTTGGGAAATGCCTGGTGTTGGTACGTGAATGGACTAGGACTCACATCCGTTATTTTTCACTCCTCATGTTCGTTTGGAGTTATGTACCTCTCTGCGAAATTCTCACCGACATCTGTTACGTATAAGTTTTGTACGCTTTGAAACCGAAATCGTTATGATCTGTGTGAAAATATGGATTGCTACGTCTGCCTCTACACTTGTACGTCTCCGTGTACTCCTGCGACTTTAATTTTCAGGGACGAAAATTTTCTTTTAGAGGGGAAGAGTTGTAAAACCCTAAATATCGTGAACGTGTAAAATGACCATAATGCCCCTCTAGCTAAATAATTATGAAAACTCGTAAACGCTTCAATTCCGTTGAAGACGTTAAACACTTGAATCATAAATGAATTACGCAAGGCTATTGTACTTATGTTCACGAATTATATTCATGTCACACATTGAAATATTTTTTGGACTATATATTAAACATATAGTAGATAATTAAAATTATAATGCAACAACTAATTAAGGTAAATTGGATTTGTCATAACTTGGTCTTACCCCCCCTAATTTCGGCCCATCATAACACCCCTAATCCCCCTTTAAACGTCTAACATCTTTTCCCCATTTACTTTCCCTAATTTTGGCCGAGTTTTCCTCCCCATCCATCTCACAATCACGTTTTAATTACCTACCCTTTACTCATTCTAAAACAAACACTAAACCCTAATTCTTCTAAGCAAAAGAAAATGAAGGCAACCCTATTTTTCTTCCATGTTCTGTCGACCACAAAGATGATTTCAAGGAGCCTTGCATGGTGTCTAGTAGCAGCTGGGATCGTGGGTTTGGTGCAAGGGATATGCTGGTTTGTCGTGGTTTAGACTGCATGCTTAGCGTAGGTTTTCTTTGTCGCGGGCTGTGGTAATTCTTGATTCTGGTCGTGGGTTACTAAGCCAAGAAAGGTGTTGGTTTACCTTTTTTCCCTTCCTCATGTATACGCCACCAGGTAACATAAACTTGTCTCGTCCTTCTCCTTATTTCCTGAATTATGTCGTGAGTTTTCTCTCCTTCGCATGCATCATATACGAATGTGAAAAAGCACATAAAATGATAACTTGATGTCGCATGAAATCATGACCTTGGTCCTCGATAGGTCGAATGAAAAATGGGCATTTAACTTCCAATGTGAATCTGTTTTAGACCCCTCATATACACGCCTACTACTATGTACCTAAAAGCATGAACTTGACACATAAAATAATGATACATATATGTTTATTTGTCAAATGAAAGGTCATTGAAACCTTGTCTATAAATCTGATTTTTGAACCACTCAATACTCAAGCTTTGTTAATTCTTCTACCATGCTAAAATAAGGATAATGAAAGTATATGTAATCTTGGTTATGGGGCGACAAGGGAAAGATTTAAGGTGTTGTTTGGATGGTTATATGGGGCGTATATAATTGATGTGGGGGAGGGGTGTCTCGACATCAAAAAGGAAACCACATAAGGGTCGCATAATCTTGTATGGATCGAGTCTTAATGGTTGAAAACGTAAATAGGATTCATGATTTAAAAACTATGGCTCATTTGTATACATGTACGATTTAATAAAGTTAAAGGATGGATTTGTAATTATTGGAACTTAAAGGTTGGATAGGTTAACATGATAACTAAATGGAATAAAGGAGTAAAATGAGCAACTTGTTATATTTACACTAAGGACCCTATACTTTGTAATATTTACACTATTGACCCTAAATTATGATAACTTGTCACAAATGATCCTTAAACTATAATAATACTCATTCTTCATCATTAAACCTAATATGACATTAAATTGCATCTTAAATGGCTAAATCTGCTGAATACGGAAACCTGCTATTTTTGGAAAGCTGCTTAATATAGAAACCTGCTAATCATGGCAACCTGCCTAAAATAGAAACTTGCCTTAAATAGAAAGTTACTAAAAGTGGAAACCTGCTAAAAATGGAAAGCCGTCTAAAATGAGTAATCTGATCTTAATAAGCGTTATCTAATTCATAGGTTCCGGACGGCGGGATTGATTCATCGTGTGACCTTACTTTCTTATTTTGCTTGCTTCGAAATGAGGTACATATATTCTATCCTTTTTCTGTAGGGATTTCTCATGACTTCTGATCCTTTGACTTTGTTCGCTTATGATATTTTGTTGCCATGATTCATTGTTATTGACCCTCTGATATTGAACCATTGCTATTGACCCCTCTGTTACTGAACCTCTGTTATTGAACCATTGTTACTGAACTTATGATATTGAACCTCTGTTACTGAACCACTGATATTGGACTTTGACATTGAACTGTTGCTATGAACATTTGAATTGTGGACTACTGATATTGAACCTCTGATTATTATGACTGATATATTGCTACACTATGGACTTTTGTCTGACCCTTCAGATTGATACCCGAGCCAAATATTGTTTCCCTAGCCATGAAGGTAACATGGCCGTGTCATTGATGCACCAATGGCATGACTCTAGTGCGGTTGAGTGATGTTCCACACCATCCCTAGTCTGTATTGATTATGCGCGTTTTGGATATATATTGTATGGCCACTATTGTCTGCAGGGGCGTATGGTAGCATCCTAGATTTGTTATATGTATCTGATCTGTTCTAGTGAATGATGTCGTGTGCAATACGCGTCTTCACAGTCTGGGAGCTAGCTACTCCATTGGTTACCGAGGTCTCCCCTTTTATTGTCTGGTATTCCGAGGTCACCCCTCCGAATACGATGGTTACTATTGATTACTAGGCTGCTATTGCCACTACTGATATTACTGTATTGTACTGTTGGCTCGGGATGAATTTCTGGCAACCCTTACACTGTTGATATACATATATTGTGCCTTCTGTATTCCCCAACGCACTATATTATGTATTAATTGTCCACTACTCAGTACCCTTATGTGACTCACTCTACGACCATGATATATATTCCATTGCATTGATCTGTCATACTCTTGTTCCGTTACTTCAAACTATCGTTCCATTCACGTACCAGGTTATTATATGATTATTGAATTTGTTTATGCTGTTGCATGTTCTGTGTGGCTGCTGCTTACCCTGCTATGATATGATTAATATGCGATTATATGATTCAACTGTTGTTATCTGACTATATGTTATCTTACTGTTATGTGACCCTTTGATTGGTCTGGTGATCATGTTTGAGTGTATTTAGTTGATTGCCAAGCTCACTTCCTAATTTATTGCTTCCGTTTGCTTTTAGTTTTCTGTTTGGCTGATATGTATTCTGATTTCCTAATTTGATTGCATGCTATTCTTATGTTGAGTGGATGCGACGTCTACTATGCTTGCTTACGTTTCGGTGCTTGTATGTCTGCTTGTTTATGTGTGATAATCTACGTGTCATGGATGCATTGCTTTGTTGTGTTCTCCTTTGATTGCTGTTCTTTCTGGATATTTGTATAAGTGTGTTTCTGCAGGATCCTCATTGACTCATTGTTCCTATTCTGTTGTGATCTTGTTATCAATTTCCTTTGTTTGATTTTGTATTTTTGATTTTGTTTAGCTTTCGTTTTGTTATATCTGATCACTTGGCTTTTTAAGCTCAACCGCATTTCTTTTCCTGCGGCATGTTTTAGGTTGGATGATGGGCTGAGAGTTGGATTATTTGAGTTGACCGACCCTAGTTTTCCTTATTATTTTGGATTGAATTGAAGAGCTATTGTCTTTAGATTTCATTTCGTTTTGGACATATTGGATTTGTATTTTCTTTGTAAGTCATTCGTTTATATGACTTGGTAAATTATTTTATAAGGCTTCCGTTTGTAAAAAATTTAATTGTATGTTCTGATATGACACCAGAATGTGACACTTCTACCTTTGCCGGGTTGGGGTGTTACACTAATAGTCCCAATGAATTTACTCATAAAGTTCAAGAGCCGTGAGCGATCTCCAGTCATATGCTTGGAACAACCTGAGTCCAGGTACCACAAAATGATTTGAACAACATGCAGTTGAACACATACAAGTATGGATGACTGGATAATTTGGATCCCCATGCGAGAATGGGTTCCACTTGGTTAGTGAACGAGATTGGAACACCCACATCAGAAATAGAATCAATGAGATCACTAGAGGTAGATGCAGGACTAGAAGTGACAGTAGATCTATTCAAAGTGTGTTCACTTCTTAAAGGTATTACTCTACCAGTGGGCATCCATTTCCTAATGGGCATTGATCTAGATAATTTAGGGCACAACTCATTAAGATTGAATTTACGGCCAGTAGGTATCCATTGATAACCTACATTACTAAATTTTCTTCCTGTTGGTTTCCAATGTTTTCTCGCCTTCTTCCACCTTGGTTTTCTGACATTCTTATCCTGTTTCCTAGTGTTAACACTTTTTACCGAAGATTTAACAGCATTACTCAAATCATCACAACACATTCATGATTAATACTAGAAATAAAGCATTCATTACATGTTTTGCAAGTAGTAGCAGAATTCGAATTAATTACTGTACGCTTATAGCTAATACTAGAATCAACACGATTCGTCTTATTCGAATTAATTACAGGTAGTCAATTCAAACTTAGCACGTTGTTCATATATAGCAACTTGTTCTTTATAGGCATTCAGTTCAGAGGTTATAGAATCATCAGGGGAACATGAAGTGTATTCATTAAAAATATAGTCATCATTGACTGCAGAAGATGCATCACTTGGTACAATTTCACTTTCATTTTGTTTCACATATTGATCATATGGGACAACATTGCTATTACCCATATTTTCAATGTCTGATTAAATAATTTCATTTGATTGTACCTTGTCGTGTATCTTTTGCACATCAACTTCATCGTATAGTTTCAATACCTCTGATATGATTGATTCCTTGGAGGGACCGACCTGTTGTGGTGAAGAAGCCTTTGGAGAGACCATTGGTGAGATACTAGCCATGAAGATGGTCTGGGCAGTAGGTTCATCATCGACATCAGAGTCAAATGCATCAGAATCTGCAACTTGAAATGCATTTGGATTGTTGTGTCCCATACCCTGCACTGGCTGTTCATCCACATCTGCATCGTAAGTTTTGGCAATTCCGTCAGCAAGAAATATCAATTCTTCCTTATCCAATACCGCTTTATTATCTTGAGCTTGTACCAGCAGCATTTTGTCCCTGAAGTACTCTGCATTTTGTGGACGTTTTGGAGAGGTGCAGTTCCTTGTAATGTGTCCTTCTCTACCACAGTTGTAAAACTTGATTAGCTTCCCTTGACCCTCAGCCATGTTCCTTCCTCTATTATGATTACCCATATATCCTCCACCTACACCAGCATTTCCATAACCTGCTCCTGCCATTCCTTGTTCATTTTGTCTTCTTTGCACATTGTGCACCACTACCTTTCCTTCTTTGACTGTAGCATGATTGTGGAGATTGGAAGCTGTTATGAGATGATTGTTGGTGTGTGGAGTGAAGTTCAAGTTTTGCTTAACCATTAGAGCCAATTGATTGACAAGTTGTTCCATGAATGTGTCCGAATCTGGAGGCTTATACCCTGGATCTGGAATGAGTTTGTGATTACCATTACCAGTTGGTATGACTTGTGATGCTTTGGTGGTTATTCCTACATTAGTGTAGAATGTAGTTGAATCATTTGACGAGCTTGCATCACCAGAATTGGTTTTGAACTTTTCCAAGATCATTCGTTCAAACACAACATGTTTCTCATTCTGAAGCAAATAAGCATACAATTGCTCGTAGTTTGTGTTTATCAATCCTTTATTTAGCTTGACTGCAGTGACAAATTTGTGCCATTCGGGATTCATGTTGTTCACAAACTTTGAATTGAGCTGGATATTTGGCATAGTCATTTTGATATTCCTCATGTCATTCACAAGCTTGTGGAATCTCACATAGTATTCTGTAACAGTTTCCCCTGGATTCATCTTAAAATTATCAAAGTCATCATACAACTGAGACTCCCTGTCTTCTTTAGTCAATTCAGAACCCGAGGGAAGCATCTTAACATTTTCCCATACTGCCTTCGCTTCAGTTTTGTGATTGATCAACTTGTAAATGTCCTTAGGTAAACCCTGAAGTATGATGTTTGAAGCCCTGATGTCTGCATCGTATCGCTTCTTCTCCTTATCATTAAGTTCATCATACATCTTTGGTCTATCCAATCCTAATATAACTGAACCATCAGCAGCAGTTTCAAGAATGTCTCTGGTAGTCTCAACTTGATATGGTCCTTCATCAATTGATTTGAGGATATTAACCCCATTTTCCTTTCCTAAACAGTACAGTCTGATTCTTTTAGCCCAAGAGTCATAATCGGTTCTATCCAGCATAGGAGGACGAGTATTAGATCCTGCTGCTTGAACGTCATCAGCAACGAAAGAAGTGATTGTAGACATGATTACAAGTTCCACGGGATTTTACAACTCAATGATTAAACCGGGAAATAGATTCTTTCACGAGATTTTACTAAATCAAGAGAAAACCGTAAAATGTAACACGAAGAAACAATAAGCCTAAGAAAAACAATAAGTCTCAGAAGACAAATCGCACACTTGACAAGTCGCACCCTTGACAAATCGCTCTGACAGAAAAACCTCACCTTCAGACAAATCGCTCTTTTGACAAAACGCACTTCAGACAAATCGCTGTTAAGACAAATCGCACCCTAATTACCAAATCGCTTAGAAGACAAATCGCTTAGCAGACAAATTGCATAGAAGACAAATCACATAAACTTACAAATCGCATAGTACACAAGTACACCCACTACTTTGTCCTTTCTTGTCGTTTTTTCTCAATAGACAAATCGCTTAATGGAAAAGTCGCTTCTCTAAAACAGACAAATCGCACAAAATGAGTGACAAATCACTTCAATAAGCATTCACAGAGGAGACAAATCACATACTTCTAAGGACAAATCGCATAGAAGAAACACACTCCGAGAGACAAATCGCATCCAAGAAATATTTAAAAACACCACTTTTCAATCCAAAAACAACCCAACCACGATGATTCAATCCTTCCAATTCAAAACCTAAACACTTATAATGATTCTAAACACAAAAGTACTATCAAAATCCAAACTTTAACATTAGAAATGATCCAAATGATGCAAACTACTCTAAACTTATTCAAACCCAAAAACCTTATGAAAACCACTAGAAATCCAAGAACATGAAAGATGGGTGATCAAACCATGGCTCTTGATACCATTTGTAACATATTGGTTTTCATAAACATATCACAACATAATAATAAGGGGCGTATGGTTTGAGTTCTAGAGAGAGAAAGTGAAGAGTTTGGGAACTTAGTGAGACAAAGAAAAATGATATTATGAAGCTCCAACCCTTTGCCTTGCTAGGCAAAGGGTATTTATAGTTACAAGCTTAGACGCCCTCCTTCGGGCTGTGGATCAAGCATACAGTGGGTAAAGACCCGTCCGTCCTCCATGGTGTTACTTAACAAACTACTTACTAACACTAAATGACTACGCCTACGAGCTTTCTAACGATTACATATACTTGAGGTGACCGACTCTTTAACTACCGGATTTTATAAATCCTAACATGAATGAATCAGTTTTCGAAACTAAGAGGAAAATAATATTCAAACGTATTTAGAGCATAATGAAGGTGCTGGTATTCACCATTTGGCGTTGGAGACTGAGAATATAGTTTGGAAATTAAAAGAGATGAGGAAGAGAAGTGGTGTTGGTAGATTTGAGTTTATGTCAGGCCTACCACCGACGTATTATCGAAATTTGAAAAAAAGAGTTGGTGATGTGTTGAGTGATGATTAATGGTTGTGAAGAGCTAGGAATTTTGGTTGATAGAGATGATCAAGGAACTTTGCTTCAGATTTTACCAAACCTGTTGGTGATAAGTATGTACAATTTCACATAATATTATGATCATTAGTGGAGCAAGAAAATGACTATACATCCATGGGGCAAACTTTGATTGTTTGATAAAAATTGCACTACAAAATTTCTCATATATTTTCAATAAACTACACTACAAAATTTTATTGCTAGGCCGGGAGAGTAGATGCCCACACTATAACTATTGTGATTCTTATAATTTGGTATGGAAATTGTTTGAGTAGGCCAACCGTATTCATAGAGTTAATTCAGAGAATTGATTGAATGGTAAAAGATGATGAAGGCAAGTTGCAACAAAAGTCAGATTGTGGAGGATTTGGCAAAGGTAACTATGTCGAGCTCTTTAAATATATTAAAGAATATGAGAAGACACTTGAAACACGATTCAACACTGAACCAACTACCTTGCATGAAAACGACGCCCTACAGATTGATATTGATAAATTCTTCCTATTATGATTCTATATACATCACTATTAATTTATGCCCATCTTATAGATAATGCAATTTTCTGTTTCAGGTCTACGCCACAAACCACCAAATGGGTAGTATGCAAAGGGCATTGCTCTTCACCTGGAGTAATTAAGCAAGCACTAAGATCACCCACCTTAGACTTAAACTATTATATTACAAATCATGATCCGGACATTTCTTTATAAATATTTTAGGTGAGGGTTTATACAGCCAAGCACACAGTTATTGGATATGAAAGCCGTCTCACTGAATTGGGGAGTGTAACCATCATAATTTGACCGCTGATTTCGGAACTCTATGCTTAAGTCATTACCGGTTTGGTTTGTTGTTTCAACTTTAAACATGTGGTTTGCATTGAACCAAACACTATTGCTTATAAACATATATTTTATTTTTGTTTAGTTCATTTTCTTTTTCAAATGTTATGCATTGAGGTGGTTATGGACATGTTCAAACAAAAGGTTTTAATGGATGTGAGCTAAGGTTTGGCTACTGACACTCTTTATTAATGTTACAGATGGTTAAAATCAGCGAACTAAATGGTCGGCTTGGCCTATTTTGTTTTGTAACAAAGATGGCTGGTTTGTTGCGGTGAAATACAAGCAAATAAACTGTGTTTATTGCATAAAAAACCTTGGGAGGTGTCAGCTGAGAAGTTTGTGAAAAGTGGGTTTGGGGAGTTAACAACTTACCTGTGATATACCAAGTTAGAGAATAAGTTTCTCACTTCTTTTTTGGTTACATGGTATATATAATTTCCATTATTGTACTATGTTTACACTTTAATCATAAATCATGTTCTCTAGATGGGGTTTTAATTTCCGGTCACTCCCTTTCTACTGATGGATCGATTATGACCGGCGACTGTGAAATTGTGAGTGTAATGGAAAAATTTTTATGTTAAATGTTTTATCACAATATATTATAGGTAGATAACATTGGTTTTCCATGGTGGAACAGGTTCATAAAGATCATAAATCGCTATTTTTATTGTCTGGGTACAAGGTGGCTGATGGGTATGATACTATGCCGGTATGAAATTTTATAGACGGGTCATGTAGATGGGTCAGTATATAGTTTTATAGTTTGGTTAAGCAAGCGTGTGGTAACATATAAGTATGTACGTGTGCGCATACCATTAACCATAAACATTAGATCCAATAACAAAAACATATTGCCCACACTCTCCACCCTCATTATGTCACAAAACTAATTAACCAAATTACAGGGACATGGCCACGAGTAGCAGCCAACAGATGCCGGAACAAGTTTATGGGAAAGTAATATCCGGGAACATAGAAGTTGTTAACCTCGAGGACTTAAAACTAACAGACGTAAACAAGGCAATTCAGGTAAGGGTGTATCGAAAATGGACAACATCAAATGTACCTGATCCTACACCAACAAGATTTTCTTGCATACTCATTGACAAGAGGGTATTCACACAGTCTAGAAACCATACTTTCTTGCATAAAATTGTTATTGCAAAACTAATATTCACATTTAAATATTGCATACGCCATCACTTACCGCAATTTTTTATTTTTTATTTTTTACAGGGGACGGCGATACAGGCCAATATAGAACTCTAAGACAGGAACCGGTATAATAGTCTTCAGCTTAATCAGGCATACCAGATCCAGGGATTCGGCTACCAGAAGACAGAGGGTTGGCAAAGAACATTGGAAATTGACATCACGTTGCTCTTTGGCAGATTCACTCAAATCACCGCTTTACAAGACACTGATTTTCTAGAACACTACTTCAAGTTTGTAGCTTTTAACGAGCTAGGAGTCAGAGCAAAAAATCAGGAATCAATTATGACAGGTACTTTAGCATTCCCTTTATAACAATGCCACCTGAATATCTCTAACTACACTACATTGGCTTACCAGATTACATAGGCTGTGTTCAAAAAGTTGGCCAGGTTGAAAGATATGGTGACCCGACTACAAACAGGGTTCGGGTCAGAAACATTGAGATCCAAAACCTTAAGTTAACAACCTTATCAGCCCTATTCATAATACCTACCATATATGATATGTACTGACCCTTACATCATTTTGCAGCGGTAACACGGTGGTATTCACTTTATGGAACCAAATGGCGGATGGTTTTGAGGAAGACAGGTATGCAGAGCTACCACAACCGGTCATCCTTGCTGTAAGCTCATGCTTCATCAAAACGAACTCAGGTTAGCATTTAAAAAAACCATAAATTCCAGACACACATAACCATTATCATATCCTTCTCTTTTTGAAAACTGCATTACAATGGGCAGGCTACAATTGTTAGCGACTCCTGCAACATCTTACTATTTTAATTCACGCGTTCTAGAAACTGCGCATATGCTTTCAGTATAAGAATAAGCGTCCTTAATAGAAAGGCAGCCCGGTGTGGACTGCTTACACTTTATTTTGTCCATGTTATCAGATATGAATAATTTCTAGAACCCAGGGAACCTCTTCAAGTGGACACACAGAGGCACGAGAACCTGGAAGAAGAAATGATGAGGAACCGTATACCTCTAGATGTACTCATGGCAATCGATCCTGGAAAGCAAATGGTATATATAACATTTGTAATAAAGTTATTCTCCATGCATATATCCAAGTACCTGTTTTGCCACTTTCCTAGGGAGTAAGATTGACAACCAATGCTTTGATACAAAGGAGAGATAACCAAATGGCATGGTACTTTAACAAGTGCAAAACCTCCAGAAATAAGTTGGACAAAGGCTTTCCTTAGTGGCATTGCCAGGAACTCGGTGCATCAACAGTCCCCGATCACAGGTACTACAACAAACTCTAACACAAACTTCATTACATACAACATAATGCACATTCTAAGTCTTCATATATTTGACACTCATCTTCATTTACCTAATTTATAGTTATTGCTTCAAAGCACTAATTACTGACGGCACTGCTACCATAAGCCTCACTTGCTTTAGCCTAGAAAGTGACTCAATGTTAAAAAGTTGCGACGACATTCTACGGGAAACACCTAACCACAGCCCGCGCATTTTGCCAATGGAATTGCCCAACTTGGAAAACTCTCGACTCATATTTCAGTTTCACTTTGGGAAATGAAGCAAAAAAGAATGGCCAAAGTTTGTTTTGGATAAAACCATAACAACGACACTGATACTACTACCTCCTCTTGTTCCAGTGGAGGCTGACGTGGGACCCTCAACACCAATTGGGGTCTCATCACCTCCAAAAACACCTCCATAAGAGGTGACATTAACCAGTCCTACAGACACGCCTTCAAAACCAATATTACAGGTTCAGGCTCAAGCACAAAAAGGGGACAAAAAAGTCACCACGGTTTCAACATCCGTACGCCACCATCTTTTCAGGGAAGCCTAAAAAGATCGCAACACAGGTGCCTCAAAGAAACAGAAGCAAGAGTAGTACGAGAAACTGCAATCAGAAAAAGCTTTTGCAAACACTTTGAGTGACCGTTGTATAATATGTTTAATAATAGTAATAATGTACTTTAGGATATCCATGTATGTACCGTATGTAAATGCCACTTACTTGGTTTCCAGCTTAGTAAACGGCCTACCTTTCATCGACATTAGTTTATGCTATGTATAAAAGTTAGATGCTGATACTATTGTACCACTCACTTTTGTGCACAGCTATTTAGTAATGTACATACGCATGGCACAAAATTTTTTATCCAAATAATCATGCCCCAACAACATCGTCTTGGTACGCAGGTGGTACCACAAACCAACATGAAAAAAACCAATGACTTCTAAAGTAGACATGCTTATTTATAAATATAGCTGATTAGCTGTAATTCATGAGACTATGAACATTTTTTTTAATTTGATTAGCTGCAACCCATATGTAATTTTTTTGTGATGACATCTGCAATATGTAATGTATGCATGTTTTCTCATTCAGTTTATTTTGGACAGGCGCTTTTCTTTCGGTCATCCATATTGCAATGTCATTTATAATTTGCCTTTCTAAATCTCTTTTGCGCACATACTTAAACACACTGAAGCATTGATAATTTGAATACAGGACTCTTGTAAGAAGTACAAAATGGGAGAAGATCAAAGCAAACATGCCTTGGCTGTTTGACGTTGCAGTCTATATGGCTCTTGATGCTTTTGTATCCTCATTTATCTTCAAGTGGATAGTCTGAATATTTTCTATCTAATGAAATCATATTCTCATCCATGAGTTACCTTAACAAACATGACTTTTACAGATTATAATGCAGAAGCATGTTCAAAACAACGATGATGAATACCATAGTAAGTACCACCAAGGAACGAAACAAGTTTTGGTAGCTTGATGGTAGTACATAAGGGCATGGACGGGCGAATATGGTATGACACAACCAACACTTGACGGGTTAGCCGAGTTATTTTAACTTTGAACAATCTTCTTCCTAAGATAAACAAGTCAATGTATTATTGATGAGTGTCTAAATACTCATCATTTTATTCCCATTTAAACTGCAAAAACATTTAAAAACACTCTGAAATACTTCAAAATACAGAAAATATGCTTGGATTGTATTTTTATTTGTTGCAGGTACAAAAGGATTGAAAACAGAGCGAAAACGAGCAAAAATGAGCCGAAATCAGAAAAGTGCTGAGAAGCCGGTGCCGGGATGTGATTTTCTACGATCGTTGATCAATTGAAGACCCGGACACGTTTTTAGAGTGGGAAAACAGACCGTCTTAAAACCTTCCCCGAAACATAATAATACAACACAAACCTTTTCACCCATTGAACCCTTTCAACCCCCCATGAACCCCCCTTTCTATGACCCTTCCCTTTCCCTCTTCTCACAAAACCAGAACACAGAAAAAAAAAAAAAACCTAACCCAACCCACGACTCCTTTTTCTTCCTTCCCTTTTCCCTCCAAAACGCAACCCTCCCCTTTCTCTCCAACCCAGGAACCCCTAATTACCCTTTTACCCAGCTGATCCCAATTCCCAAACCCACTCACCCCCTCCCCAAGACATAGTCACATGTATCCCATTCCACCTTGGCAATCCAAAGGCAAAAAGCCTCTCATAGACGGCTCAGATTTACTCCAAAGTTGTACCTAACAATTGAAGGGTGGAGATTGGCAGGAAAGAAGCACAAATTGGTGTTGGACTGTTTCATCTCACACAAAAAGCACAAAGTGAAACAAGACTGAAGACAGAGATTTTATTTGTATAAATAGGCATTGGGGAAAAATGTAAAAGTTGTCTAGACTTGTAGTTCTAGTCCCCTGTTGATTTTTCTGCAATTTAAATTCCATGTAATGTTCTTAATTTAAGTTAATTTCAGTTCATGATTTGATTTTAAGTCTTGTATTCTTTGTTTAAAGGGGTATGTAATTTCAATTTTATGTTCTTCAATACTGTTTTTAAGCATCAGTTAAATTCAGGTTTAAGTTATTTGAAATCTCTGTCAGTAGTTTCATCCCTTCAGGGGTGTTTGGTTTATGCTGTTAAAATTGGTCAAAAATGAATTTCTACCCGTTTGACTTTTAGAGTCAAACTCCCTTTGGTTCAAATTAGTTAGTTTTCATAAGTCAGTTGTAATTTCCCAAAGAATGCAAAACCTGGTTTGAAAAAAAAAATAAAAAATAAAATAATTTCTGAGTTTCGATCTGCACAGGACAAGCAGCCTGTGCTGCTGATCTTGCCCACTTTTCTCAATTAATTTGAAGTTTGAAACTAACAAGTTTGGTTTTTATAAAATCCTTGCATTCCAAACTTACTCTGATTTAAGTTTTATGCACAAAAGTATCTTTTAACTTAGTTTAATTGGATCCCCAAGCTTGTCCCATTTCATTGTTTTGTTTTTCTCAGTCAAAAAAAAAAAAAAAAAAAGATGTGCAAACCATGCTGTTAACAGCTTGTTTATAAGCTGCTATGAGCTCTTTTCTGGGTCCAAATCGGTATTTTTCTCATATATGTCATGCTAACTTTGTTATTTTGTAGCTTTTACTGGTTGAGAAGTCTTGTAGTAAGCTTAGAATAAGCTTGAAACAGCCTGCACTAAGCTGTTCCAAGGTTGCAGACATGCATCAGGTCAGATAGCCATTCTTAGCTTATTTTTTTTAGCTTATCATAGGTCTCTTTAGCTCACTTAAATGCTGCTAATTGCTTTAGGACAAATTATTTAGGACTAGCTTATTTTGTTCTTAACTACCTAGTCAATCCTTAGATTAGCTTATTTCTTTAGTGTAGGATAGATTGCTTATTTTTAAGCCATAAGTTCCCCTCTTGGCCTGTTTTCTCTTTTTTTTAGTATATTAGTGTTCTCATTTTTTTTAATTTAAAGTTGCCTTAAGCATTTTTAGATGTAGTAGATTAAAAGCTCATGAATGTCAGCTTTTTGAAAGCTTTTTGATGCTTCTTTTCCTGTCCCAACTGCACGTAGGATTGATATTGCTTCTGCTGTTTTTACTTTTCCTAATAGCCTAGTTCCAAGTTTAGTGGTTTTTGTTTTTTTTTGTTTTTTTTGTTTTTTTTTTGTATAAAAGTGGTTGTAAGAAAAAAAATAAATCAATAAATAAAGTGAACAAAAAGGACAGGGTGGGATTCGACCCCCTGACCTCCCCACAGCAGACTCCACGACACAACACAACAATCCAACACCAACTGCCCTAGGGACTTTTCTTGTTAAGTCCTTAGGGTCCAATCCTTTTAACCAAGTTTATCTCTTTTTAGCTTATTATTTAGCTAGCCTATTTTCTGCTTATTTAGATTAGGTAGCTTTCCCATTTTATTTTTCCTAGATAGTATTCAACTCAAAGTAGTTTCTGTAATTTTTCCATATTTTTCTAAAATAGTTTAGTATTTTTAATCAATTAGTTAGTTTAAACTAGTTTTTAATTCGTAATAAATAAAATAAAAGTCGAAAAAATACCCGGCTTTTTCTTAAAATTATTTTTAGTCGTGTAGAATGTAGGAAAACTAGTTTTGCACTCGTAGGACTTAAATTTCATATTTTTCACTTTTAGGGTTCGGTGCGTTCCTGGTTTTTTGCGTTTTTGCATTTTAGCACCCTAGGATGTAGTTTAGCATCGATTTATCATTCCTTAGGCTTAGTAGTAGTTTATTTTAGTATTTACATTGTTTTAGTTTCTTTGTTTACCCTTCTCGTTCTTTAATTTGTAGAATAGCGTAATCAAAATCCAAAATTCGTTTAACCAATTCAAGTCCTTATCACGAAACTCATCGAAACCGTCAATTTCACACCTCGTTGGGACACGACCCGGGAAATCACTTTTCCGGTATCACTTTTATCACACCCGTAAGATTTGATACGTTAACCTTTTTCCTAAAGGGTTAATTTGTCGAATTTTATGGTTATTTTGATATACGTTGATATTGTGTTTTTCACCACTCACTTTACACGAATCAAATTTTGGCGCCGCTGCCGGGGAGGTGTGTTGCGACAATATCGTGATTTTTGCGATTAGTAACTTGAAGATCCTTCCTCGTGAAGTTATTGTTTTTTTTATAAAATACAAAAATACAAAAATATTTTTTCTTTTCTTTGTATATATATGTAAAAGATTAAAAATACAAAAAGATTTTTGCTTGTTGTTTTAAATAAAATAGAACAGACAATCAATATAACACTTCTCAACTTGAGTGTTATCATAATAAGTTCCCGAACCAAAGATTCAAAACTTGCCTTTGTGTCACTTGCGTGAATACGCTTGTGATTATTGGTTTAAGTTCCTTGTGTTTTGCCTCGGTCTTGTTTTAATTGAAAGTGTTGTTTTTGATAGTACATGTGCACTCGTTTGCAAAAATCCAAAAAATATTCTTCTCGTTCCTCTTATCCGTATAATTCTATTTCTCTCACCCTCTTTCACCGTTTGATTCTATTCTTCGTTATCCTCTCGACCATTTGATTCTATTTCTTTAACCCTCTACATGTTTAATTCTCATGGCGACGATCGATTATCGTCGTTGTTTTCACTGCAAAAGCCGTATGGAAGAGGATCAGCTTTATTGTCAGAATCACGATTGTTTATGTAAGCGGTGTGGAAGGGCCGGTGCAAGAAAATATTGCTATTGGTGCGAATTAGCCGATAAAAACTCTCTCGATGATTCTCCAAAATTTTCCGACCACCCACCACAACCCGAGATTTGTTCTATTGTTTCTGAGCCTAAACCGTCTAGATTTGATCCAAATCTTTCGCGATTTACGGTTAAGGTTAAGAGAAAAGAGCAAGAACCGGAGACCAAAACGGAAGTGGTGGCAATTGCTAGCTCTGAGAGCACACCACTTGTCCCACCTCCGGAATCTTCAAAACCTTTTTCGGACGATTTCATGAACATTGTTCAAAATTGCTTAAATGAATTTCGTCAAATTTCAACTTCGGGAAATACAATTTTACCTAACATTTGTGATGTTGTTGAGCCCTCGATTCCTACTCCCGTACCCGAGATATCTTCGTTTGATCAAAATTATTGCTACGGTTGTGGAGACTTGTTACCACAAGGTTTTCGTTGTTACAAATGTATGTGCGAGTGGTGTGGAAACTATCTTGTCAATGGATGTTGTTCGATTTGTGCCGAGAATTCATTCACTTATGATTCTAACCCGAACTCTTTCAATTATCCTCAAAACGATTTCAACTACCCTCCACAAAATTCATTCGAGCCACAACCGTACTATCAAGATTTCAATGATTCATCATTTCAAAGTTTCTCTCCCCAATACCCTCATTGTGCTAAGTGTGGGGGTCCTCATGATGATTATCAATGTCAATCGTGGAATCAAAATTACTATGGACCTGATCCTTGTTATAACACTTCCGGATTTGACCACATCCAACCCCCACAACTTCCCGTCATTGATCAATTTCCTCGTATAATTCTTGAGGAACTTTCCGAGGAACAAGCTGCTCGCAATGAAAGATTTCTAGCCGATGAGCGAGCAGCTCAAAAGCTTCTCCTATTTAACGAAGCTGCTCAACAGCGTTTTCTATTTAACGAAGCTTGCCGTCTAGATGATGAGGATGAGGAAGATTGGGAGATGACAAAGGACAAGGTGCATATCTCAAGCTCACAAAGTACCGCACATGTCCACTCTCCGCCCTCATATTGCCTATCTACCATAGAACTTTCGGATACCCTTTTAATGGGGGACGAGCATCTTAGCACTATTCCGGAAATGGAATTGTCTTGTGTTGAGAACCTTGTCCCAACCCCAAGTGAGTCTGAGGTTATCTCTGGTGATATGTGTGATGAGCCTCTCGATGATGATTCTTTTCCCACCCCAAAACTATCTGTTGAGATGACCTCCGAGTCTGAAAATGATTATACGTCGTTTGATGATTCTTTATCATGCGGAGACATCGAGTATGTTGAGGAGATACCTTCTGAGCTCGTCAGCTTGGAAGAAGTGAGAGATTTTGATCCCGATGATCTTGATATGGACACTGATTTTGATGCGGATGATGAAGATATTCTCGTTGTGTCCGAGAAACCTTTTGCTATGGCGTTCACTAATCCTCTGTTTGACTTTGATTCTGAATTCACTCTAGTTTTAGATAATCCCATCTTTGACATTCAGAATGAGGATAGTGACTCTTACATGGAGAACCTCGTTGCATCTCCATATTCACCCGAAGATAAAAATAGTGGCAATCCCACTTCGACGTTAGACCTTCTTGAGGAGTTCGCCGATGAACTCGCTCTCGTTGATCATACTCCACCGGGAGATGATGATGTGCACTTCGAATTTGAAGCCGACCTTACTGAATTGGAAAATCATCTATACAATTGGTCTTCTAATAATTCGTCGAGTGACACTCTTATGGAAGAGGTCAACTCATTTCTTTCTCCGGATGACTCGATACCTTTGGGTTTTCAGAGTGACAATTATGTCTTAGGTCCATCATCCACTCGTCCGCCTGCTAAACCGCCGGATGATGGAACCTCTTCTAAGCCCAACATGGATGTTTTCATTGCTTTAGTGGTGGATAAGATTTCTGAACATTCGCTCAATGTTCCTCAATCTAATCTTTTACCCACCCATCTCACCCGTTGTCATGTCATTGACACTTTGCCTTCTCCTCCCATTTCTTCTCCATGTCTTAACTCCTACGGGAGTGAAGATACCATCTTTGACCCCGGCATTTCTCTCTCTTGAGCCGGTTATATCTCATCGGAGTGGAACTTTCAACACATTCACTGTTTATCCAAACCACTTGAATGAAAGTCCGATGGAGATTTTCTTTTCCACTTGCTCCCCCATGGACCAATGAATTCGGGGTCGAGTCAAGCTAGCGACTCGGTTAACAAAAACAGTAGCACACCATATGGGTTTTTACCCATATTTCTGACTTCTTTCTACTTTCTACCACCCTAGTGTGGGGGAGTTGCCCCCCGCTGTTGTATATAAGTTTTCTAAAAAAAAAAAAAAAAAAAAAAAAAAAAATTTCAAATAATGGCCGTAGTATTCCCTTTTACGTTCTCAGTTTCGGCATAACAGCCGGTACTTTGAATATTGAGGGCAATATTCATTTCTAGTGTGGGGGGGAATTCTCACGAATTTTATCATATGTATTACCATCTTATTCTCCCAATTTTGGCCAAAATTTTTTTTTGGAGTAAGTGTTTTGCACTTACTCAGCTTACGGTTATCAGTCCGCCATGTCTAATAAACAAAAGGATTGGCTAATCCAGGAGCAAACGGCTCTTGGTAAAGATATCTCAAATCCGTTGATGGCTTGCAATTTGCCCAAAATTGTATGGTATTCAACTCACCATATCTTTAATTAGTGAAGAGTTGGCTAGCCCGCAAGTTTATGGCTTGTGGTAAAGGCAGTTGGAAAACCATAATTGGTAGATCGACTCACCAAAGATATTTTATCTAAGAGTTGGCTAGTCCAGAAGCAAACGGCTTCTGGTAAAGACAAATCAAAACCGTTGAAAGCTGGTGATTTGCTCAAAATCATTTGGTTATCATTGTACCAAGGTTCTTACTTGAACTGAAACAGTTGGCTACTGATCGATTCCAAACCGTCAAGTTTTATCACACAAGCTAACCACTTGTGAATGGTTAACCGTAATAAAATACAGACAGCTCAGAAACAATGCAATGAAGATCTGGAGAGTTTAGAGTTTCCCCGGGTCGTTAAGTCCCAACGAGGTGTGAAAACTGTAATACAACGAATCTGTGATCGGGTGAATATTGAACAGGAAAAGGTTTTGCGGATTTGGAATAATTATACCTAAAGAGAAAGTTTGTAAATTACAGGGGCTTAAATGCAAATTAAAGAAAATTAAAAAGCTAGATTATATTAAATAAACGCTATCACTATTTTTAAAGTTAATGTTTTTGTGATTCATAAAACAAAATAACTTAAATAAACTATTTTAATTAAAGCGTAAACCTAAATTATCTAAAAACGTGACCTAGAATGAAAACGTGCATTTTATATAAAAATTACGCGAGTGCGCAAGGAAAAACGTAAAATTTGTAAAATAAAAGTCCTACGAGTGTAAAAGAAATTTTCTTAGTTACTATATGACAAAAGAAAATTTTAGAAAAAAGATTTATATTTTTTTGACTTTTATATTTTTTATTATGAATTAAATACTATTTTACACTAATTAAATAATTAAAAATACCAAACTAATTGGGAAAAATCTGGAAAAATCACTAAAAGTACTTTGCTTATTACTAATCCTAGGAAAAATAAAAATGTCGAAGCTGTTTTGTGAAATAAGCTAGAAATAAGCAAAAAGGACTTATAGTTGAAACTGCCAAAGACTACTTAAATGTTTGATTGTGCAAGAAAAGAACCAAGGAAGTCCCAAGGGCAACTGGCTATACAGGTACACACAAACACTTATAAAGGTGGGAGGTCTCAGGTTCGAGCCTGCCTCCCCACCTTTTTGTTTATTTTGGGTTTAAACTGTGTTGCAAAAATCCCTTAAATAACTCGTTTATTCTAACGTTAAACAAAAGATCATGAAGCACAGTTGGTGAATTCTGTGTGCTGTGTGCGTGGACAGTGTGCAGGAGGTCCTGTGTTCGAATCCCAGCAGGCTACCATTTTGCTACTCTTTTTAATTTTGCTTTATACTTTTAACCAACTAACAAATAAGCTAATTATAAACTACAATTAAAAAAAATTCTAATTCTAACAGCAAGTAAAAAAAAGAATTACATCAGAATGAATGGTACTGTAAGATATTAGATTTCACATACACATCACAACATTAACACAATGAGCACATAGATGGTTTTAGAGAGAGAAAGAGTGGGATATTCTAGTAAGAGAAACTTGTAGAATATTAGATTATCAAAGAACATCCAACCCTCTACCTTGCAAGGTAGAGGGTATTTATAGGTTACAAACTAAACGACCTCCTGGCGGCCTGTGGATCAGGGATACAGTGGGTAAAGACCCGTCCTTCCTCCACGGTGTTGCACTAAACTATTTTACGCTACTGACAAACTAAATAACTACATAAATATGAAACTAACGATAAGTCTACGAGCTAACTTATGCTAGATAATAGTTGGGGTGACCGACTCTTCAATACTGGAATTTTCTAATTCCTAACAATCTCCCCCTAAGGGAGGTCACCCCATGTTTTACATTTAAAATCCTAGCATTCTATTCTAGACTTTGTTTCTTGAGCTCGTAGACTTTCATACATCAACTTCGCAATCTTTGTGCATAAGTAGTGCAACTTCAAAGTCTGCATAGATTTGTACTTTAGATTGGAGGTCCATTTCTGATCCACATGATAGTAAATATGAGCCAGTATCTGAGATTATCAGCTATCAAGAATCTCTGAGACATCCATTGTGGTGTTGGACTTATGTGATGATGTGACATACGGACCGACATGCTCACATTCTGGATCATGATATCTTCTCATCAGAGTAGCGGAAGCATTTGTTGAATCATGATATTGGCAGCAGTGTAGCAGAAGCATGGAGTGAAAATATCAGAGTCATTGATGCACAAATCATGATTTCTTTTGAGTTGAATGTGTTAAGTGAGCATGCGGCTATGGATTGACCGCTTCATTCTGATCAGCTGCAAACGTCGGGCGTACCTGCATACAACAGTTAGCAATAAATCGCACGAAAGTGTCTTTGATCACTTTCGTTGAATTGAGGTACACGGCCCACGGTTCCCCGTTGATCAGTACATGTACTGCCTGTGATCAGGTATAATTCCGAAGAATTTCCTTGACAGGGTTTCGCAGCTGCTCTAGCTGTTCTCAAACCGGAACGTCTCAAAGAAGACAACACGGAGTGAGTGAACTAGCAAATTTAAGTCCACTGATTGATGAAAAGATATTTGAAAAACAATCGTGTATTGCTCAATAGAAATTGTTTTTGCAATACAGCGAAGGTTTTAATGAAAATCAATTATCAATCATAAAACACCTTTTGATTTGAAATATCCGTACACGGTCGATGTGCTAAAGAAAAGAGTTGTTAAGCACAAAGACCGGTTTTTCAAAGGTATCCGTTAATCCATAACCTGAACCAGGATTGATTCAAGAGATTGAATCGCCCCATTGTTTCTGTTCAGTTGTCACATGGTTGATCCATATAATAGATCTCACATGCCACCTACCAGGAGCTTGTTTGATGTTGGCTCCAGAAGGCTTTCCATCTTCATTGTGAATGTGTAAACACATCACTCAGATGTTCTGGCAATACCACAAGGATAATGCGTAGGACTCAAGATATAATCTCTCTTTCCACATTGTGTGAAACAGAGAGTCTTCATTGAAAGTGTCCTAATGAGATTTATTGATGATCTCGTGGCTCTAGACTCAATTTGTGCATATTTGGATCCTGTGCCGGAGACTAGGGAGAGGGTCTCCTTCTTCAATATCAACAATCTCTAAGAGAAAGTCGATAGATAATGTCGGTTCCCCGTGAGAATGAAACAAGTCCTTTTAAGAGGAACTTGAGTGGTTTGGAAAGCTGAAGTGCAGTGCGTCACTGGGTCCATGACGTCTTGTCTTCAATACCGATGTTACCATCAGTAGCATATGAATTGAACCCGGTTTCTGCCCTAAGGTTGAATAAATGGAGGGCTATTGGTTTTCACCCTTTTCTCATTCAATTCCTTTTAATTCTTCAACCCCTTCAGTGCTTATCGAGACTTCATAGCTAGAACCTTATTGGGTTTATTCCAGTACTAGCTCAGTCTTAGTCTGCACTCTTCCCATATCTCATTTTTCTCCTTTTATCATCATACCTAAGGACTTCTACACTAACTAGTGGATTGTCCCTGGGTAGATCCCTCCGGTTCTGGCGGATCATGGGAACACATACCTAACCTTATCATCCTTATATCACCGTACATAAAGTAAAGTTGGTCGGTCTATTTGGTATTGTTCATCTGCCATTGGAACCAATTGAAAACCATTTGAAAATCAATTCAGATACTTGTGATATATTATCAAAGCATTTTGTACCTGAATTGTTTTTGATATTTTTAGAACGAGAACTCCCCCTCAACATGTGCATCAAGTATTTGAAAAAGTTTTGCACACGGAGGCAAGAGAAAGAATTAACTTCTTTGATTACCATTTTCTAAAAGATATCAACATCACTTCCCACATCAAATCAAGTAGGTATAGCATTTCCGGGAAGGATGAGGTTTCCATGAATTTGCTCCCCCTCAATATGTGCCTCGAGGTTTGAAAAATAAGTTTTGCACATACTAGAGGGAACCCTTTATCATCAAAGGATTAGAAGCCATATGATCAAGGTACCTTAAAAACATTTAAAGTTGAATTTGCAAAGATTTAAGTGTTGTGTACCCTGATGACTTGAATTTGCAAAGAGAGTTCTCCCCCTTAATATATGCTTCGAGATTCGAAAATTGTTTAGCACATATAAGAGAGAAGTTTGCACACAAATTGGTCATCTTATCTTTTAACATTTTTCATATTTATATCACATTTTCTCTCCCGATCAAAATTCTTAAATCCTTTGAGATTTTGGATCTCAAGTGATTTAAATATGTATGAGGTAAAATATTTGTAGGAGAAAAATGTGTCCGATTTTATATGATAAAAAATGGACAACACAGATGTTTCCCCTTTTACAAGGGGAAACCACAGTACAAATCCTAGCACTATTACATGTATTACAGTTGTTCATATTTATTACACCACTTATTACACATAGTTAAAGACACACCATAAACAGTATCCCGAAGAAGTCTTCATTCAGTCCTCTGAAGAAGTTTGTAGTGACCATCACGAAGCCTTCCACCAACAAAACTTTCAAGGCTGCGGAAGATCCTTCATGTCTTGAGTCTTCGTCTGATTGCAGCAATGAAATGTTCACATCTCTTCACATCATCATCAGTCCAAAAAATAGTTTTAACCCAAGATTTCATATCAAGTTTGGCTTCTTTCACTCTGGTGTCAAGTTCTTCTTCGACCAATTTGAGCGTACCATCACTAAACTTGTAGAGTTCACATAGACGCATAAGCATACGAGATCCATATCTGTCGGTGAAGATGACGGCTCTAGGGGTGTCAAGGACTTTGTATTCTCGATGAAATTCATGCCCAGTTGCATTCCATTGAGGACTTGTAAGGTTGATCCTGGTTTGGTAGCTTTCAATGCCAAGCTGAAAGTCCTCAACTCGTTTTCGAATGACTAAGCCCCTGATCCAAAGAGTGACAGCTGCAGAGAGGGCCTTTTTCTCACGGACAGGTAAATGCTCAAGGTGTCCTTGAAGATTTAATAGATAGAGATCTTCTAAATCATTTGGCAGAAGATGTTTGAAGTCGTTCTCTTCAATAGTATACACTTTGAAGTCAGCTCTTTTAAGGACAATCTTCTTCAAGTACTCATATCCATAGATAGGGAAGATCTCTACACTAACAACACTTAAGATTTGCAGCTTTGATCTGACATCATTGCGTCTTTTATCAGCACCATGTCTTTCGATGTAGAATTTCTTCTTTTTGAACCACCAGTGAGAAATACCATAAGAAGCGGCAATATCATATTTTTGTTCTTCAGCAGCCCAGAATTGATCAGGAACCATCTGTTCAAGTCCCTGATCAGAGTAGGTTGCAGCTTTCATCTTCGATATTGATAGAGCAGGCCTTCTTTCAGCAGAGAGAGCACACAGATAGTCCAAGTCGTGATTGAAGAAGAATTCAGCCTGAATGGTTATCTGACCAGGTTCACCACCAAGAGGAAGAGATTTGTTGACATTGAAGCGACTGATTTGCTCACTGACTTGGTCATTCAGCATCTTATGGCATTCTTCCATCTGATATTGAAGATGATTTGCATCAGAATGGAAGACTTTGACAATTTCATAAGCTTGTCCTTCTAGATCTCTTGGAGTTATGGATGAGATACTCTTCCGCTCACAAAACCATCTAATAAAACTTCCCATATCACCAGTGTAGTGCAGAAGAGAGTCTTCAGCAGGAACTTCATAATTATTGGTGATAACTGATGCCCAATTGTTGTCAGGAATCATAGAGTCAGACTCTGGGATGGTCCATGTGGGTTCTGGAGAAGGAGATCTATCTTCCACAATGCAACTTTGAATTGTGTCTCTTGAAGGTGCTACCCTGGATGTGCTAGTGCGATTCCCAGCCATGTAAGTATCAAACCAATCTTCTGATGGCTTAGGAATATGCTTCATCGATGCATCATCTTCATCTGGTTCTGAGTCAGCCATGACTTGAGACTCTTCGTGAACCATTTGATCATCAGGAATTGAGGTGGATGTGGACATGAACCTTGAATCAACCGTCGTCCAGGCAGCAGATTTCTTCTTAGTACTCTGTTCTTTTGTGGGACCTGATTGATTAGAAGGTTTTGGCGGTGATGATGGTGGTTGTGATGGAGGTGTGTTGGTTGTCGTAGAGGGATTACCAGCTCCAGAAGTTCCAGCGCCCCCCGTTGGTGGTGGGGGTGGAGGAGGATCTTTGCGATCCTTCATCAATGCTTCCATCACAATCGTTCTCCTTTTCTTTCTAGCTTCTTTTTCCCCGACGTCCATCTTAAACTGCTCATAATTGTCGAACTTAATGGATTCTTCAAGTGCCTCATAGAGTTTCTTGTGAACCTCATGCTTGTCCTCTTCAGCCTCATACATCCTTTCAAATAGAGCTGCTCTCATATCGGTGATAGGGAGGTCCTTGAAACGTCTAAGAAGTGGAGCCTCCATAGCCCATTCCACAGCATCCTTGACTTCTCCTTCAATAGCGGCAGTAACCCCTTCATTGAAGTTGAGGTGCTCCAATCTATAGACACGATCCACCAGAGAATCAACAGATTTAGGAAGTTGCCTTTCCAGAGCTTCTATCCTTTTTATGGCTTTATCCAGTAGTTGATCAGAGGTGAGAATCTGTGGAGGGGAAGCTGGTGGAGCCACCTCATCTGCAATTGTAATGACAGGTTCAGGGGTTGGTGAAGATGTTGGTGGTGTTTGTACAGTTGATTGAGTAGGTAAGGGAGGTTGAAGTGCAGTTGATAGTGAGGATGCTGACATTGGAGGAATAGTTGACGTATCTTGCTGAATGCTGACAGTATACATGGATTGTGCAGTATCTAAGGATTTGTCATTAATGAATTGATCACCAAAAGAGAAATCTGCATCAAGATTCTTAAGTGAGGATAGAGAGTTAGTAGACAGATTTGGTTCATCCATCTTCAAGGTCTCATCAGATCTAGTCTCAAGGTTCTCATGCGAGCCTTTTTGTAACAGAGTGTCAACATTCACGCCAGATTGAGTCTCACTAAGTGAAGGAGTTTCATTAAACGTTTCAGGCACTTTGTCCACTCCAGATTGTTCTTTTGCATGAGATGATTATGTTCTTCTCTTCAGCTCATATTGATTTGTGGTGCTTGATGGAGATGATGAGATAGTTAAAAGCATGTGAGCAGCTTGTTCAGTTTCAACACTTGCAACCCCTTTACCCTTGTCATGTGTAATAGGGGTTGTTTGTCGAGGTAGTTGAGCGGGTTCTCTTAACACAATTCCACCTACTGGAGCTTTCACATTCTGACTTTCTAGGCTTCGCTGAATTCCAAGTTGCAGATCAGCATCATCTTCATCAGTTAACCTGGTAACATTCCTTGGTATCTCAGTGTTCTCACCAATCTCCTTTTCCACTTTCTTCCTTTTCACTTTCTGCTTCTTGGATGCGGTGTCTGACTGTTGTGACCTTTCAAGTCTCTTTTTAGGAAGAGAGGCATAGGATGCTTGCGAGGCTGACTTGGTCATGGGAGCATTTGGTTGTAGAGGAGAGGGTGTGACATCAGCAGAGAGTTTGGTTGCTCTTTTCTTGTATTGTTTGAAGTAGTCCTTCTTCTTGATATCTTCTGTGAGAAGACAATCAGGAATTGGCAATCCAAATACTTCTTTATCCGTACCTCTAGGAACATATTTCAGGTTTCCTAAAACAAATTCATCTTCTGCTTTGTGTAAAGTTGATTCAGACCTAGGAGTGAAGTTGTGATTTTGTTGCAAATACTGGATAACAAGCTTAGAAAATCTGATGCTGGGAATTACAAGCTTGTTCTGTTTCTTTCGACCTTGAGCATTGTTCTGGAAATATGTTCTATCAGATATGAATGTGTTCATTGATAAAGAGAATTCTTCCCAAATACGATCTGAGACATTCACATCAACCCTATTAACGATTCCCCATAGGATTTGCAAGATAGGAATTCTCACTTTATCGAACCCTGAAGTTTTCCCAGATAAGCACAAGTTAAGAATGGTTGTAATAGCTCTCCAGGGTTGATACATGTGTCCGGTGATGATATCAGATGCTCTTGAAATACTGTTTTGATAACCCAATCCAATTAGAAAGACAATCAGATCGTCAGCACCAGGTGGAGATTCAGAACGAAAGTCAGGGTTACAAGGGGTGATTCCAAGAGCCTTGCTCAGAATATCAGAATCAATTGTGAACTCCATATCATCCAGTTTGCAGGAGTATTGTGCTGTGATTTTGTTCCATTGAACGGTGTTCCAGAATTGTTGAATGTAAATGGTCGGAATTGAGCATTGCTTGGTAATTGCTCCGAAGAAGTTTGTGTTTTTGAGGATGTCAATAGAAACTTTGAGTATAGGATTTTGTTGAAGCCTTTGTAGGTCCACATAACAGTTGCTTTTTCCAATAACAGCCCATTGACTCCTGGGAAGGATTTCTTCGTCTGAGAGAACTTTGGATGATGCCGAAGGGGTAACGCTCTTTTCTGGAATTGAACTTGCCATTGATGTTCTGAGTAATCATACAATCAACAGTAATGAATGGGAACAGGTTAGATGATAAATGACACGTGAGACAACATTGAGAGCACCCTTATGACATAGACACATAGAAGTAGTAAAACACATACAGAGAAAGATTGAGTAGCACAGGTTTCAGATATATGACAACTTTCATAAGTGAGATATTTCAATGAAGTATAATCTTACAGATAAATAATCACATAACGAGTTGATAAGGGATTAACAGGCAAACGAGTGCATTGCAAAGGGATCATGTCATGAGCCAAGATACAAATGTAGAAGTGATATAACAAATATGCATGAGGAAAAAGGAAACATTTGGTTGTCGTGAGAGAAACCAAGTACCTTTAGCCTAAACAGACATGTCATAGCAGATTACATGGAGTATGTTGACACAACAAGTTGAATTAGGATGTTAGGAATTAGAAATTCCCGGTATTAAAGAGTCGGTCACCTCAAGCATATGTAATCGTTAGAAAGCTCGTAGTCGTAGTTCTTTTTAGTTAAGTAGTATTTAGTTAAGTAACACCGTGGAGGACGGACGGGTCTTTACCCACTGTATGCCTGATCCACAGCCCGATGTGTGGCGATTTATGTAAGACTATAAATACTCTCTACCTCCCAAGGTAGAGAGTTGGAGCTCATAATAATATCTTTCACTTTCTCTCACTAAGTTCCCTAAACCTCTAACTTTCTCTCTCTAGAATTCCATCTATATGCTACTTTGTGTTATGGTTTGATGTGTATGTGAAAAGTCATATCTTACAATTGGTATCAAGAGCCATGGTTGGATCATATCTTGCACATCTTTGGATTTCTAGTGGTTTTTAGGTGGTTTTTGAGTTTGAAAAAGTTTAGTGGTTTTTGCATCATTTGGTTGATTTCTTGTGTTAAAGTTTGAATTTTGTTAGTACTTTTATGTTTAGAATCATCACAAGTGTTTAGGTTTTCATTTGGTAAGCTTGAATCATCTTGGTTGGGTTGTTTTTGGATTGAAAAGTGATGTTTATATGGTTTTTCAAGCTAGCGACTTAGCTCACGGATAATTTTCTTCGTAGCGACTTGCTTCACAAAATTGTAGCGAGTTACAGTGTTAAACCTAGCGAGTTAGATCTAGCGAGTTAAAGTACAAGTAGTGGACTCTCCACTACGAGTAGCGACTTGG
>BPTQ01000003.1:68687282-68702563 GCA_019973895.1 Chrysanthemum seticuspe | reverse complement strand
GTGTAAGAGGGGGCTAGTGTTAATAGTTTAGTAAACTCTAAACACTAGAGAATAAAAGTAATTTAACTAAAACTTTCGAAAATTCCCCTTAACACTGAACTAATACTTTCGCAAAATTGACTATTCCTAGCCTAAAATTCTGAAATTTGAGGTAACTATTTTGTACGTACATTTAGAAAACTTTTGTTAAATTACGGTTTATTGAAAAATTAAATTAACTTTAGTAAGAGGGGGAGTTAGTTACTGTATCCAACAACTAACTCTCTATCTCTAAAACTGTATACTCAGGACTACTAATAGTTTTATCTCTAGCTCAATAAAAAGTTTCGTAAATCAAAAGTCGTCTATTTACAAATATCTTAGTCTCGTACCTTAAAACTTTTGTACTATTTTGTACCGAGACAAGAAAGAAAATTTGGGCCCAATAACGGACTTTTTACTGTTATTTGGTAAAAAAGAGAAAGAGGGTTTTTTTAAAAAAAAAAAAAAAAAAAAAATATATTTTTAAGCTTGTTATAGATTTCAGGGCACAGTAAGAAAAAAAAAAAAAAAAAAAAAAATTTTTTTGGGAGAAAGAGAAAAAATGGTTTATTGTCATTTTTCAGGCAATAACCCGGGTTTAAAAGAAAGAACAGAGCCATGTTTTATCATGTTTTCAAAATTCCATGCTCTGATTCTATAAACATTTATCTGCTGAAAACTAAATGCTTTGAAAAATAACTCGATCTCTATTTTGATAATCATCAGGACTCATATGTCAAAATCTCTATCTCTCAATCAACAACCTATGTCATTGATTGAGGGGGAGAATGATTTCAATTAAATTAAAAAGTTATTTGGCATTAAATTGTTTTCAAAAGATTTACATGCATGTTTTATCAATGGAGTTTAAAGTCTTAAAATCCGATCCTTATCAGTTAAAACGCTTTCATAATCAAGTCACAATTCCCCTTAAAAGCTTTCAAAATCAATTTAATGAAAATAAGAGATCACAAATCTCAAATGATTTGATAATTGTGATCGGGGGAGAATGTGTGATTTAAATTGGATTTAAACTGATAATTAGGTAAATGGTTTTATAAAGATGTACATGCTATCCTGCCCACATGTGTCAAACGATTTCAATTTTTCAATGCACATGTTGAGGGGGAGCATCTATCTTAAACCTATGATTTGAAATGTGATCAACTTATCTCAATGTGCAGGTTCCCTCTAGTATGTGCAAAACTCTTTTCAAACCTCGAGGCACATATTGAGGGGGAGCAAATTCATGGAAACCTCATCCTTCCCGGAAATGCTATACCTACTTGATTTGATGTGGGAAGTGGTGTTGATATCTTTTAGAAAATGGTAATCAAAGAAGTTAATTCTTTCTCTTGCCTCCGTGTGCAAAACTTTCTCAAATACTTGATGCACATGTTGAGGGGGAGTTCTCGTTCTAAAAATATCAAAAACAATTCAGGTACAAAATGCTTTGATAATATATCACAAGTATCTGAATTGATTTTCAAATGGTTTTCAATTGGTTCCAATGGCAGATGAACTATACCAAATAGACCGACCAACTTTACTTTATGTACGGTGATATAAGGATGATAAGGTTAGGTATGTGTTCCCATGATCCGCCAGAACCGGAGGGATCAACCCAGGGACAATCCACTAGTTAGTGTAGAAGTCCTTAGGTATGATGATTAAAGGAGAAAAAATGAGATATGGGAAGAGTGCAGACTAAGACTGAGCTAGTACTGGAATAAACCCAACAAGGTTCTAGCTATGAAGTCTCGGTAAGCACTGAAGGGGTTGAAGAATTAAAAAGAATTGAATGAGGAAAGGGTGAAAACAAATAGCCCTCCATTTATTCAACCTTAGGGCAGAAACCGGGTTCAATTCATATGCTACTGATGGTAACATCGGTATTGAAGACAAGACGTCATGGACCCAGTGACGCACTGCACTTCAACTTTCCAAACCACTCAAGTTCCTCTTAAAAGGACTTGTTTCATTCTCACGGGGAACCGACATTATCTATCGACTTTCTCTTAGAGATTGTTGATATTGAAGAAGGAGACCCTCTCCCTAGTCTCCGGCACAGGATCCAAATATGCACAAATTGAGTCTAGAGCCACGAGATCATCAATAAATCTCATTAGGACACTTTCAATGAAGACTCTCTGTCTCACACGATGTGGAAAGAGAGATTATATCTTGAGTCCTACGCATTATCCTTGTGGTATTGCCAGAACATCTGAGTGATGTGTTTACATATTCACAATGAAGATGGAAAGCCTTCTGGAGCCTACATCAAACAAGCTCCTGGTAGGTGGCATGTGAGATCTATTATATAGATCAACCATGTGACAACTGAACAGAAACAATGGGGCGATTCAATCTTTTGAATCAATCCTGGTTCAGGTTATGGATTGACGGATACCTTTGAAAAACCGGTCTTTGTGCTTAACAACTCTTTTCTTTAGCACATCGACCGTGTACTCATTTTTCAAAACAAAAGGTGTTTTTATGATTGATAATTGATTTTCAACAAAACCTTCGTTGTATTGCAAAAACAATTTCTATTGAGCAATACACGATTGTTTTTCAAATCTCTCTTCATCAATCAGTGGACTTAAAATTCGCTGGTTCACTCACTCCGTGTTGTCTTCTTTGAGATGTTCCGGTTTGAGAACAGCTAGAACAGCTGCGAAACCCTGTCAAGGAGATTCTTAGGAATCCTACCTGATCACAGGCAGTACTTGTACTGATCAACGGGGAACCGTGGGCCGTGTACCTCAATTCAACGAAAGTGATCAAAGACACTTTCGCGCGATTTATTGCTAACTGTTGTATGCAGGTACACCCGACGTTTGCAGCTGATCAGAATGAAGCGGTCAATCCATAGCCGCATGCTCACACTACACATTCATCTCAAAAGAAATCATGATAAGTGCATCAATGACTCTGATATTTTCACTCCATGCTTCTGCTACGCTGCTGCCAATATCATGATTCAACAAATGCTTCCGCTACTCTGATGAGAAGATATCATGATCCAGAATGTGAGCATGTCGGTCCCAAAGTCACAACACCACAATGGATGTCTCAGAGATTGTTGATAGCTGATGATCTCAAAAGATGGCTCAAAATTATTATCACGTGGATCAGTAAAAGACCTCCACTTGAAGTAACCAAACATGCAATGTGAAGAATCAATGACTACAAGCTTAGGAGCAAAGGACTACATCATGAATGCAAGATCAATTGTTAATGTATTATCTGGTTGTATTCAATGTATTTTTGGTACGTAATTGAGGTGACCTCCCTTAGGGGGAGATTGTTAGGAATTAGAAATTCCCGGTATTAAAGAGTCGGTCACCTCAAGCATATGTAATCGTTAGAAAGCTCGTAGTCGTAGTTCTTTTTAGTTAAGTAGTATTTAGTTAAGTAACACCGTGGAGGACGGACGGGTCTTTACCCACTGTATGCCTGATCCACAGCCCGATGTGTGGCGATTTATGTAAGACTATAAATACTCTCTACCTCCCAAGGTAGAGAGTTGGAGCTCATAATAATATCTTTCACTTTCTCTCACTAAGTTCCCTAAACCTCTAACTTTCTCTCTCTAGAATTCCATCTATATGCTACTTTGTGTTATGGTTTGATGTGTATGTGAAAAGTCATATCTTACATAGGAGATCCTAAATGTTGTGAGAATGAGATCAACTTTAGCACTAAACCTTTGAACATTTTAATAACCCTTGACCCTAAGACTAATTCGCAACATGAAAGTGAACAATGTTGCAAACTTGTAAAGACAAGTCGCCATCTAGAGCCACAGACAAGTCGCTAATAGTTTAGCACTCTAAGTCGCTATGCTAATTCGCTAGCTTGTAAAGACAAGTCGCCATGAACAGTAACTATACCAAGTCGCTACAAATCAGTTAACTAAGTCGCTAGGTTACTAATTCGCTAACTTGTAAATACAAGTCGCTAACTACTAACACGCTAACCAAGTCGCTAGAATATGGTGAACTAATTCGCTACACAAACATAGTCGCTAATATGAGCGCTAACTCGCCATGAAGAACACTCAAAGTAAGTCGCCACCAAGAAAAAGTTAAATCGCCATCAAGAACACCAAACAAAAAAAAAACCCCAACACCCCAATCCACTTTACCATACATCAATATATTCCAAACAATATATTCCAAACAATATATTCCAAACAATCAATATATACCAAACACTTTGAACCCGTTCAATCATTATACTAGCAACAAACACACGATTACATGATAAATCGAACCTAGGCGAGAGACAAATAGTCACAAATCACGAGCTCGAAAGGATCTGGATATAAAGACAAGTTAGTAACTTAACCCAAACGCTTAAGAGAACAAAGATAAGAGGGATTCGATGCAAACCTCTTGCTAAGTCGCTAAGATGAGCAATATGACGAGGAAGAGAAAAACGAGAGAGAAAAAAAAACTTTTTGAGAAAAAGAAATGGTAACTCGCTAATTGGTAATTCGCTAGGGGTATACCAACTATTTTTGACCGTATGACACAATTGGTCCTTGTGGTTTTAACATGAGGTGAGGTAAGTCGCTAGTGCAACATAACTTTCACTATATGGCAAGTTTGGTCCCTATGGTATTGATGAACGAGTGGTAAGTTGCTAACACGGATTATAGACTAAGTCTCTAGCATTGATTATCACACTGATCACCATGAATCAATTAAACATTTAGACACATAAGCATTTAAATCTAAGCTAGGCACTTAATACGTAGGTACACAATGATAATCACATGAGCAAGATACGACCACAACCTACAAAAACCATAACCAGATAGTTACAAAGGCAAAACACGACCTCAATTTACAAACGAGCAAGCATTATAACCAGCACAGAAGCCAATGGCATAGGTAGTCAAGAAAAACATATACACAATCTCCCCCTCAATCAATGTCATCAAAGAACATTGATTGACATAAGTTTACCCCGATATAAGGAAACAAGAATATTTCAATTGTTCGAACTTCATCTATGATCCCGTGCCATTATTGAATGACATTTCTAGGACCGTAGATGTTATCGATAACAGTGAAAATATTCTTTATTAGATAGGAAAAACATGATAAAATTGTAAATTTAAAAGAATGATAATTTTTTTTTTTATTTTTTTATTTTTATTTTTTTTAAAAGAATGATAGGAAAATACTCTTAATTATATATATATATATATATATATATATATATATATATATATATATATATATATATATATATATATATATATATATATATATATATATATTTTATTATTTTTTTTAAAGAAACTTGATTTATACAAAGATATGGAAGAACGAGTCCTGATTCAAGATGAATAGGAGTCAAAGTAAGTAGTGCATCAACTCTTGCACGCTATAGCTCCTGAATGAGCTATGTTCATTTCTGATGGGAACCAAGTCATGAGGTTCCTGATTGAGTTGAGCATTGTACCTGAAAAAGACTGAGAGCACATTGTACTGGAAGCACATGTAGATTTGTACATAGAAGAGTTAGTGACATGTTTAGTCTCACATTTGGATGCATCACAGTATAATACAGACTTATCATTAATGGAGATCCTATTAGGTTCTACATTCTTGAAAAGTTTACCTGTGGGAATCCATTTGAGGCATGATCTAGGAATGTAAGTTCGTTTAAGTCCTGTAAACTTAAATAATCTGCCAGTGGGAATCCATTTGAAGCCACAGTTAGTTGAACTAAATGAGTGCACAGCCTTGTTTTGACTATTTGTCCTTTTGTGATCAGAGAATTTCTTAGGGGATTGATCTGTCAGATGATGTTTTGCATGAAACCTAGTTAAGCTTATTGCATTTCTGATCTGTGGGTGATGACCATTAGTCCTATGCTTGGGATTCATCATATCTGAATTAGGCAATGAAATGACTGGTTTTGACAAAACAGACTTATTATCAACTTGGGATGTAAGCTTAGATTTCAATGGTTTAGCTCTTTCAGACCTAAAGGCGTTAGGTTGTTTAATAACTGTTCGTTTCAAGTGGTTCTGAACATTTGACTTTCCCAAAGTTGAAGGTTTTGCAAACTTAGTGTTCATCCTATTTCCAACATACTTCCTGAGCTCATTTTTTAGGGCAACAATATTGAAGCTCTTATCCTGAATTTGTGCTTTGAGATCATCAATATCTTTCATCAAGAGGTTAGATTGATTGACTAACTTAGAGTTTGTTTCCTCAAGGTTCTTTCTTAAATGCTCATTTTCTCTTAGAAGGTTAGACACACATAGAGCTAGTTCAGAATTTCTAGATTCTAGTGTATCACTCATCTCATGACAGTCATATTTCTGGGCTTCTGAAAGAAGTGATTTCAGATTTCTTATGGTCGAATCTTTGTCCTGAATCTGGGATTTTAACTGATTAATTTCAAAAAATTCTCTAAATTCTGGAAGTTCCAGATTACTACACTGTTTTTTTGCATAAAACATTTCATTCTTATGTTGTATTTCAATTTGCAAAGAGATACAGTGTTTTTCAAGAATTGAAAATTGGTTTGAAAGCTCATCATATACCCTTTTTTCAATCATGTTACTTGCATTAGATTCAGACAAAACAAAGATTGATTCCACATTGTTATATTCAGGGTAAGAGTCATGTACCTTTTTGTGAGAATTTGTGTGATCAGATAAGTGTACCTTATTGATTGATACCTTTTCTGACTCTGAGAATTTGAGATCAGAGCTGTTCTCTTCATCCTTTTTCATTTCAACTAAGATTCTGCAATCAGTGTCATCTGCTGGTTCAGCTGGAATGTAGCATGTCATGTCTCCATTGCTCCGTGGAATCTCTTGGCACTCATTCAATTCGTTCAGCTTGTTATTCTCTTTAGCAGCTTCCTTGATGTATGTTTCCATATTACTCATAAGTTGAATAAATGAGTTTCTGAACTCATGAATTTCCATTCCCGTGTGTTTCTTGAAAGACATTCCAGTCATGATATTATCAAAATCTGAGGAGTATTCTTTCCGGGTAAGTGGCTGAAATTGGTTGAAGATGGTTTGGAGAGCAGCACGAGAATCATCCGTTGAGAGCTTTTCTTTGGTAATTTGAAACCTCAGTCGTTCTAAGTTAAGCAAAACAGTTCTTGTTAAAGTGGGAAAATCCTGACGAAGGATGGCACAACTTGTTCGATCCATGGTTGTAGATAAGAGTAATTTGAGAAGCTGACTGAGATGTTGAAACGGCTCACACGTGCATTCCATATTCTTAGCATCATTTGCAGACATTAAGAGTGACTTATTTGAGTTGTTCTGATTAATCGATACTGAATCATTACGTGTATGGCATTCAGATAAGCATTCTGCTTCACTATTCTGTGCTGTGTCATAGAGAGCAAGTACTTTGGTGATTAAAGGATCCGTGATGACTGACATTGTGTTATTATGAATTACTCCCCAAGTCTCTAGGGATTTAGAACCAACTCGCTACCAACTAAATAACAATAATCCCAAGTCGCTAGAAGATACTACACCAAGTCGCCAACACTTAATTCGCCACACCCGCTAGAGTACCAAGTCGCTAGCCAGATGTAAGTCGCTAAGTAGTAACTCGCTAAGACTCAAGTCGCTAGCAAAATTTTGGCAGCAATTCGCTACTCAAGTCGCTAAAGATGCAAGTCGCTAAAGAGCAACTCGCTACAGACCAAGTCGCTACCACCAAGTCGCTACCCGTAGTGGAGAGTCCACTACTTGTACTGTAAATCGCTAGATCTAACTCGCTAGGTCTAAAACTGTAACTCGCTACAAATTAGTAAAGCAAGTCGCTACGAAGAAAGTAGTCCGTGAGCTAAGTCGCTAGCAAGAAAAACCATATAAACATCACTTTTCAATCCAAAAACAACCCAACCAAGATGATTCAAGCTTACCAAATGAAAACCTAAACACTTGTGATGATTCTAAACATAAAAGTACTAACAAAATTCAAACTTTAACACAAGAAATCAACCAAATGATGCAAAAACCACTAAACTTTTTCAAACTCAAAAACCACCTAAAAACCACTAGAAATCCAAAGATGTGCAAGATATGATCTAACCATGGCTCTTGATACCAAATTGTAAGATATTAGATTTCACATACACATCACAACATTAACACAATGAGCACATAGATGGTTTTAGAGAGAGAAAGAGTGGGATATTCTAGTAAGAGAAACTTGTAGAATATTAGATTATCAAAGAACATCCAACCCTCTACCTTGCAAGGTAGAGGGTATTTATAGGTTACAAACTAAACGACCTCCTGACGGCCTGTGGATCAGGGATATAGTGGGTAAAGACCCGTCCTTCCTCCACGGTGTTGCACTAAACTATTTTACGCTACTGACAAACTAAATAACTACATAAATATGAAACTAACGATAAGTCTACGAGCTAACTTATGCTAGATAATAGTTGGGGTGACCGACTCTTCAATACTGGAATTTTCTAATTCCTAACAGGTACAGAAGTGAAAACAGATTTGGGTTTGGATACAAGATAAGCAAAACAGACACTCTAGCTACAACTTAATCTAATAAGCTCAAATTAGCTAAGGACTCCTAATAAGCTAAAACTTAACAAGGAACCTAAGTTACTTCTACATCTATACTAAGAACTTGATCAAATAAGCTAATAATGAAGCCGAATGAGCACTTAACTGCTGCTGTAACAGACCCAACCAAACACCACTTATTGAACTTGTAAGCACTCAAATATCATGAAAAGCAGTTGGGAAGCAAAATTTATGAACCAATAAGCTAAACTCATGAGATAATCTATCAAAATAAACTGATAATGACTAAATAAGGGGGGAGATCAGTTGGCAAGACACCTAAACTAGGGAATCCTAATACTAAAAGAAACTAGACTAATAAGCAATTCATGGGACAAATAAGCTAGAATAAACTGAAAACAATCTAACTAAATCTAATTACACTAAAGGGTACTAAAGACAATCTAAATAAGCTAAATGGTTCTCCTAATAAGCACTTGAAAACATACTGACCTGCTATTGTGGAAGTTCAGCAAAACAGGTCCGAGGGGTTCTTTATGAGCTTATTTTGGATAAGCTAGAGGGCGATATAGCTTCTGAACTTCTGAGCTTAAGGAGTCCACCAACCCACCTATCAATTGCACCCGTACCTAGATTACGAGGGGCTTTCACAAGCTTGTAATAAGCTTGTGAAAAGGCTTCAATGGGCTGCTGATGTAGTCTGTTGTTGGGCTGCAAAGGAGTCCCCAAACAGTGGCAAAAAATGGTTTTGTACCTTGAAAATTAGCCACCAATAGAGCTTCTAATGGAACAAAAGAACTTGCACCAGATTAAGCTTGAACTAAAAGCTACTAAGAACTAAATTCGCAGCTAGGTTGGAGCACGTGACAAGCTAAAAAAAAAACTGTAACAGGGGCTAGTGTGGGGGTTTGCTGACGCAGCATACAAGGGCAGTAAAGGGGGGACTTTTGACTAAATTATAAGCAAACAAACACCTTTGAATGCCTAATAAGCTACCAACATATTAACTTGAATATACTAAGACTAAGAAAAGACAATTTAAATTAACATTGAACCTAATTAAGACATCAAAAAGTGGCTGTGAACAGGCTAATTTGGTACAGAATTCAAGAACTTGACGGATTCTATGATGAAGCTGAAAATGAATCAAATGACTTGAAAACTAAAAACTATGACCAAGGAAGCTTAAAAATCAGTTTACAAACATAAATCTCTCAGAACTAACTCACACAAATCACTTAATCCTATAACTCAAGCTAAATCCAAACATCCCTGTTTAGATGGTTTTTCTTAAAAACTGGTTAGAGAGTTAAGAAAACATTAACTTGCATCATTCAACAAAACTTAAATTGAATAAAAAAAACACTTGTAATATGCTTTTGCAACACTGTCACAGGAAATGAGAACAAGTAAGAGTGAGATAGCATAAAAATTGAATTTAAAAAAAAAATGAACTTGCCTTAAATTGAGATTAACAGTTACATGAAAATTAAAATGACATTGAAAATAAACTGAGCTAGAACACTAAAATTCTAGATTAAAACTAAAAACTAAATTAAAACTAAAAAAAAACTAACTCCAAACTTGATAAATAAGTAATAAAAACTATTGAGACAGAAATTTAAGAAAGCTTCTTCATTAATAAAAGATAACACTACAACTGGAATTTAAAAAAAAAACAGAAACTGAATTAAAACTAAAAATCTAGGGGGTTGCCTTACACATGGCATACAATGAACTATTTATACTAAGAAGATGGGTCGCCTCTCTTGCTTGTGTGCTTCCTCTCTTTGTCTTCTTTCTGGACTGAGAGTGATGGGTTGGTGATGGGTTCCTGGTGTTGCAGGGAATGGGTTGTAGGGGTTTGTCTGGCTTGGTTATCAGTGTGGGTAAAGGATGGGATGTATGTTGAGTGTAGCAGGAAAAGAGAGGTTGAGTGTTTGGTGACTTTTGCAGGGCTAGTTGATGAGGAAGGAGATAGGGAGGAGGGAAAAAGGGTACAGGGTTTGGCTGGGCTGGGTTTTTTTATTTGTGTTTTGGGTTAATAACACGTAAGGCAGGTTTGGTTTGTAGTATTAATACAAGGACCAAATTTGTAATTCATCCAAACTAGAGGGACTGAAACTGCACTTTTCCAAAAATTATTATAAGGACCATAAATGACAAACTTTATTAACCAAGGACCGTAAATAATATTTTTCATTTTTGAAAATCCCGGGGACTTGTTTTGCCATTTTTGAAAGTTGGGGAACTGAAACTGCCAACTATGCAAACTTTATTCGTTTTTTTAGCTGTTTTTACTCATTTTGCATTTAAAACATATAAAACGCTATTTTGAGATATTTTCAGTATTTTGATGCATTTCTGAGTGTTTTTAAATGTTTTGCAGTTCAGATTTGACCAAAAATGATGAGTATTTACACACTCATCAATCACCCACACTAAACTATTGCTAGTCCCTAGCAATCTTTTGAGAAAACTTAATGGATTTGAATCTCTTTACCAAAAGCCATTACTTCTGGAGTAGCCAATTGTTTCAGTTCAAGTAAGAACCTTGGTACAATGATAACCAAATGATTTTGAACAAATCACCAGCTTTCAACGGTTTTGATTTGTCTTTACCAGAAGCCGTTTGCTTCTGGACTAGCCAACTCGTAGATAAAATATCTTTTGTGAGTCGATTACCAATTATGGTTTTCCAACTGCCTTTACCACAAGCCATAAACTTGCGGGCTAGCCAACTCTTCACTAATTAAAGATATGGTGAGCTGAACACCATACAATTTTGGGCAAATTGCAAGCCGTCAACGGATTTGAGATATCTTTACCAAGAGCCGTTGATAAGGTTTTAAAAGGTACCATTTTGAGGGGTCGTTTAAGTCCTTATTTGATCACTTTTGTATCCGTTATTGCTTAATATCGTTCCTTTTCACTTTTTAGGTCTCGTGAAGGCAAAATGCTGGAATGGCACTTATTTGGACGAAAAGGCGCGAATATATGAAGAAAATGGCCAAAGTCAAAATCGAGACACTCACAGTTGCTGAAAGTAGAAGGCGACGGCGTCAGGTGCTACATTGTGACGCCGTCCCAAAATTATTGTGACGGGCCAGAACCCAAAACTCGTATTTTCAAGAGACGGCGTCTAGTTGTGAAAGAGTAGGCCGTCGCTACTCAGACGGCCTAGATGCAATCTAGACGACGTCAGAAGCTGAAGAGGACGGCGTCACGGACATAAGGTGACGCCGTCGCAAGGTTAACGTGGCCAAGACGAAACCCTAATGATGGCGACACGACGGCGTCACAAAACATAAGCTGACGCCGTCGCAATTGTAATCTTATATATAGAATCCGAATTTTTCAGTCTTTGTGTGGAGAGTCTTTGGAGTAAAAACCTAAAACCGAACCTAAGGTGTCTTGTACAGTATTTTAGGGTTTTAAACCCTATCTTACATCAAGATAAGTCTTTACTTCATTAATTCAATTATGTCTTTGATTATTTGTGTGTATGCTTGCATGTTCTCCATGTCCGGCTAATTTATTTGTGTGTTTGCTTAGGAAGTATGAAACTTAATTATTGAATATTGATTGGTTGTTTCTTATCTTAGTTGATTAATGATCTAGTAATGCGATAGGTCATTCGTTGTGTACTTAATGCTTGATTCATCTTTGTGAACCTTAGAATATAATTACCTGAGTAGTTGTAGGCTAAACCATCCAAAGAGCGCCTTAGAGTAGGAGTTTATAATCCCTAGTGGGTTTGTAGACAAGACCCTTTGGTAAGTTCAAAGAGTTAGGGAGAAACGCATACCCTACAACTTTAGAAACACAACGCAACTAGGAATAAGACGTGACACTCAACCATCAATAGGAGATAATTAAGGAGTAATACAAACTAAGTAAACACATCTTTAAACTATCATACGAGCACACATTAATTAGACATAGACTCCCACAACCTTAGTTTAGATAATTAGATAATAGTAGAGTAATCGGTAGAAATACCAACCCCCCAAATCCAATACCCGAGATTCGTACCTTTCCATTTCATAAAATATAAAAAGATAAAAAAATAATCTTCCTCAACCTTAACCTTAGCGTAGTAACTCCTTACTAGCATTCCTATTCCCCTAGAGAACGATATCAATACCCGTGGCTTACCCTAATTACTACACTACAACGATTAGGTTCACTGCCTAGGGTGTTATAAAACTTGCTCGAAGAAAAGGAAGTTCCTTTGACCCCGAACGACGCGTGTAGCGTTATCAAGTTTTTGGCGCCGCTGCCGGGGAATAGAATAGCTAGTTAGTAGTCCACCTCGTTTAGGTTTCTTTGCTTGATTCCTATCAAGTAAATTTTTTCTCAATTTTTAGCTTTCTCTTAGTCTATCCCCCTTCTTCGTAACCTTTGTTCGTAACCCCATCACTTTTCATCATGAAAGGTGATAACCCACTACCATTCATCAACATACCACCAAATGACCCGCCAAGAGCCCGTACTCTTGGTGAGTACTCGAGACCAAGCCACCTAGGCTATAGGAACACCATTGAGCTTCCCGACCAAGCCCAAACTACGGCCCTGCGATCCGACACCATCCGGTTGGTGCAAAACGGATGTGCATTCCATGGACTTCGTTCCGAAGATCCTAATCAGCATCTGAGGGATTTCCTCAAAATCGTCGATTCCATCGACCTTGATGCTACTACTCGGGAGACCACGCGCCTGCGTCTCTTCCAATTCTCTCTACGGGACCAAGCTAGTAATTGGCTTGAGCGACTTCCCGCCGGCTCCATCTCAAGTTGGGATGATCTTACTTCTCGCTTCCTTGCTCAATTTTTCCCACCGGGGAGAACCACTAAGCTTAGGAATGACATCTTGATGTTCCAACAACGTCAAGGTGAATCTCTCTACGAAGCATGGACCCGATTCAAGGACTTACTTCATAAATTCCCTCATCACGGCATTGATCTTTGGCTCCAAGTCCAAATCTTTTATGATCATGTCAACTTCCCCACTAAGCGATCCATAGACCAAGCGGCCGGTGGAAAACTTAGTGATCTCACTGCAGAAAAATCATGGGAAATAATAGAGGACCTCGCCCTCTATGACAACGAAAGTTGGGATGACCCCCGTGAGCTGCCCAAAACCGTCAAGGCAGTCTCCTTGCCTCCTCCCGATCGTAGGATGATCGAACTTGAAGATCAAGTTAAATTCCTCATGAGTTCCTACGAAAATCCTAAGTCTTCACACCATGTGAACAAAGCTTCTTCCTCATGCGAGCCGTTTTGTGATCCTCATAACACGCGCACTAGCACCCGATCCCCCGAACACGCTTCTGTTGACTACGCATCCTCGCATATTAATGGAGCGGGAGGAAGATTCCCTACAACACCCGGACCTAGGAATTTCAGTGAAACCCGTGAAGCATGGAAAAACAAGCCCGACTTCTATTGGGGACAAACCAAAGAATTCACTTCTAATGATTTCTCATGGCCCCCACCTAACGGTCCTAACCAACAAAACATCGAAGGGATGTTGCAAAACCTAGTTGCATCCCAAGAAACCCAAATGGCTAAGCTCTCGGACCGCTTTAACAATCAACAAGCCGAGATGGATAGGAAAATAGACAACCTTTTGAAAGCCATAGCTAATAGTGATAAGAAGGTTAGTGCTATCTCAACTCCCGAGCCTTTAGGCATAGAGATTAAGGATCCAAGCAAGATAAAGCATGTCCAATTCGTCAATGCCATCGCCTTAGTTGAACCTGAGGAAACAAATGACGAAGAGGACTATACACTTGCGGATGAGGAAATACCCGAGGAAGTAGATGAAGTAGACATTGACTATTTCAACAAATTTCCTACGGAAGAAGAACTATCTCGCCACCCTCACTTAGTGCGTGACCTCCGTCACATGTATGTTAGGAAAAGTCCTCGAATCAAGTTCGGGAACCCTTGGAATCTTAACATACCATGTGTCATAGGACACCTTTTTGTGGCAAAAGCTTACATTGATCGCAAGTCCCCAATCAACATAATGACTAGCACCTACTATAATTGGATATTGAAGAAGCCTATTCCAACTAGGCAAGACCCCAATGATCCTAATGTTAGTTGCAATTTTCTTGGTAGAGTTAAGGGATTGCCCGTTTATGTAGGTAGTTTCACGTTTCCTACGGACTTCATAATTGTGGATGATATTAGCACGGCCATAGACTCTAGTTTGTCCCATGTTATTCTAGGAAAACCTTTCATAGAAAGCACCGGGATGACCTATGACCCCTCGTTAGGAGTAGTGCGATTCAAGAATGAGACCGATGACATAGCTTACCAAATGCCGTTTAAGATTGAGAAGTTTTCATCACTCTCTAATGATGAAAAGGAACTTAAATTGTCGGTCTATTATAGGAATGATGAGGATAGGGAAAAAGGTGTTGATTATGTTATGGCTAAGATTTTCGGATTCTATAAGGATTGCTTGAGCCTAGGACCGGAATATAGGACCGATTGGGGAGAGGATGAACTCTTAGAGAAGCGCATTTTAGGGCACTTCTACAACATGGAATCCCCCATTAGAAACCGTCAAGAGGGCGGTAATGAGAAAACGTAGAAGCACGACTATGAGTCTAGCTACAAGACTCTTAAATAAAGAAAAGCGCTTCGTGGGAGGCAACCCATGCTTAATTGTTTGCTTGTTAGTGTCATATATCTTT
>BPTQ01000003.1:68501842-68667541 GCA_019973895.1 Chrysanthemum seticuspe | reverse complement strand
AGCTCTCAGAGCACAGCACATGTCCATCCTCAAGTTGTCCCGAAACCCAAATCCAAACCAGGAGTTGTTTTTGAACCTCCAGTTGAAAACCCCAAATCCAAAACTTCTATTCCTTACCCATCACGTTTAAATGAGCAAAAGCTCCGCGAAAAAGCCAGACATCAAATGGAAAATTTTTTTCAAATTTTCCAAGAACTACATTTTGACATAAGCTTTGCGGATGCTATCATGCTGATGCCCAAGTTTGCATCAACTCTCAAACACATGTTAAGCAATAAGGAAAAACTGTTTCAAATGGCTAAAACTCCTCTGAATGAGAACTGCTCAGCAGTTCTGTTAAAGAAGCTTCCCGAGAAGCTTGGAGATCCTGGAAAATTTCTTCTACCTTGTGTTTTTCCAGGAATGATTGAATGCTTTGCCCTCGCCGATCTTGGTGCAAGCATCAATCTGATGCCTTATTCAGTATGGAAGAAACTTTCTCTTCCAGAACTTATTCCTACCTGCATGACTCTTGAGCTTGCAGATCGTTCTATATCGTGTCCTCTTGGCATCGCCGAGGATGTGTTCGTGAAAGTAGGAAAGTTCCATTTTCCAGCTGACTTTGTGGTTGTTGACTTCGATGCCGATCATCGGGTTCCCCTCATTGTTGGACGAGGATTCCTGAGAACGGGCCGTGCTCTCATTGATGTATTTGAGCAAGAAATCACATTACGTGTGGGTAATGAAGCTGTCACCTTTAACCTTGATCAAAATTCGAGGCACTCCTCAAACTATGATGCTGAATCGGTTAATCGAATCGATGTAATTGATATTGCTTCAGAGGAGTACTCTCAAGAGTTTCTTGGTTATTTTCATAATTCTGTGAGTGGGGATCCCACCACATCTTCTCAACCAATTATTGCCGATTCTTCCCCCTCTCTTACTCCGTTTGAGGGAGGTGACTTCTTTTTAGAAGAGATCGATGAGTTTCTTGCTAATGATGAATCGATTCCGCCGGGAATTGATGATGGTGTTTATGATTCGGAGGGAGATATCCTTTATCTTGAGCAATTGTTAAATGAAGATCCATTACCGTCACTCCCTCCGAAAGAGATATCGATTGAAGAAATCAAATCCGTACAAACATCTACTGAAGAATTTCCCGAGGTTGAACTTAAGGACCTACCTCCTCATCTCGAGTATGCATTCTTGGAGGGTGATGATAAATTACCCGTCATAATTGCTAAGGACTTAACTGAGGAGGAGAAGACTGCTCTCATAAAGGTTTTGAAGTTGCACAAGCAAGCAATTGCTTGGAGACTCTCCGACATCAAGGGTATTAACCCTGAATTTTGTACGCACAAGATTTTATTGGAGGATGATTTCAAACCAGCAGTCCAACATCAGAGAAGGGTGAATCCTAAGATTCATGAGGTTATCAAACAGGAGGTTCTCAAACTTCTTGATGCCGGTTTAATTTACCCGATCTCTGATAGTCCTTGGGTCAGTCCCATCCACTGTGTTCCGAAAAAGGGTGGCATAACTGTTGTCACAAATGAAGAAAATGAGTTAATTCCAACTCGATTGGTTACGGGATGGCGTGTGTGTATTGACTATCGCAAGTTAAACGAAGCCACCCGTAAAAACCATTTTCCTCTACCCTTCATGGATCAGATGCTTGAGAGATTAGCAGGGAACGAATACTATTGTTTCCTATATGGTTTCTCGGGGTATTTTCAGATCCCCATTGATCCGCAGGATCAAGAAAAGACCACATTCACCTGCCCATACGGAACTTTTGCCTACAGACGTATGCCTTTTGGCCTATGTAACGCTCCTGGCACGTTCCAACGATGTATGATGGCAATTTTCCACGACATGATCGGGGAAACAATGGAGGTGTTTATGGATGACTTCTCGGTCATTGGGGACTCATTTCAAACATGTCTCTCCCATTTAGAAAAAAATGCTAAAACGGTGTGAAGACACCAATCTTTGTCTAAATTGGGAGAAGAGCCATTTTATGGTCAAGGAAGAAATTGTCCTAGGCCATAAGATTTCAAAAAACGGGATTGAGGTTGACAAAGCGAAAGTGGATGTCATTGCCAAATTGCCTCATCCTACTACCGTCAAAGGTATTAGGAGTTTTTTAGGTCATGCCGGTTTTTATCGCAGATTCATACAAGATTTTTCTAAAATCGCTCGGCCTATGACTCATCTCCTTGAGAAGGATGCTCCTTTTATCTTCTCACCTGAGTGCATCGAAGCTTTTGAAACATTAAAGAAAAAGCTTACGTAAGCACCCATTCTCGTTGCCCCCGACTGGATTTACCCTTTGAACTCATGTGCGATGCAAGTGATTTTGCTATCGGTGCAGTCCTGGGGCAACGTAAAACCAAGCATTTTCAGCCTATCCATTACGCGAGTAAGACTATGACTGAAGCTCAAACCCATTACACCATTACAGAAAAAGAATTATTAGCTGTGGTGTATGCGTTGGGTTCTCCTCCTGCAAGAATTTGATATCATTATACGTGATAAAAAAGGAGCTGAGAACCTGGCTGCTGATCATCTGTCCCGTCTAGAAAACCCTCACCAGGATGTGTTCGAGAAAAAGGAAATAAACGAAACATTTCCTCTCGAAACACTCAATGTGGTTTCTTTTCGTGGAGACTCTTCTACCCCATGGTTTGCTGACTTTGCAAATTACCATGCGGGTAACTTTGTGGTGAAAGGGATGTCGTCCCAACAGAAAAACAAATTCTTTAAAGATGTAAAACATTACTTCTGGGACGACCCCTACTTATTCAAAATTTGCGCGGATCAAGTCATCAGGCGATGTGTGTATGGTCAGGAAGCCAATGACATTCTCAAGGCTTGCCATTCTGGACCTACTGGGGGACATCATAGCCCCAACTACACTGCCAAGAAGGTGTTTGATTCCGGATTTTATTGGCCCACGATTTACAAAGATGCCCACGAATTTGTCAAAACCTGTGACGCTTGTCAACGTCATGGAAATATCTCACAAAGAAATGAAATGCCGCAAAACGCCATTCAAGTGTGTGAGATTTTTGACATCTGGGGCATTGACTTTATGGGACCATTTCCTTCATCTCGAGGAAATAAATACATACTCGTGGCCGTTGACTATTTGTCAAAATGGGTTGAAGCGAAAGCTTTGCCTACCAACGATGCCCGAGTTGTTGTGAAGTTCTTAAAATCTCCTTTTGCTATGTTTGGAACTCCACGAGCTATAATCAGTGATCGTGGTACGCATTTCTGCAATGACCAGTTTGATAGAGTCATGCAAAAGTATGGTGTAACTCACCGTCTCTCTACTGCGTACCACCCCCAAACAAGTGGGCAAGTGGAAGTTTCCAACCGAGGGATTAAAAGAATTCTGGAGAGGACAGTAGGAGAAAACCGTGCCTCTTGGTCGGATAAGCTAGATGACGCACTCTGGGCCTTCCGTACAGCTTATAAAACACTCATCGGGTGTACTCCATACAAGCTAGTGTACGGGAAGGCGTGTCATCTGCTGATTGAGCTTGAGCACAAAGCATACTGGGCCTTGAAACATGCCAACTTCGATATTCAGACAGCTGGTGATCACCGGAAAGTTCAAATGAATGAATTAAATGAACTCCGTGATCAAGCATACGAGAACTCTTTGATCTACAAAGAAAAGACAAAGAAGATTCATGACTCCAGAATCAAGAACCGCGTTTTCAACGTCGGTGATCGAGTTCTTCTTTTCAATTCAAGATTGAAGATTTTCTCAGGAAAACTAAAATCCCGCTGGTCTGGACCATTCACCATCACTAAAGTATTTTCTTATGGAACCATTGAGTTATCTCAACCCGATGGTCCAAATTTTAAAGTGAATGGTCATCGATTGAAGCACTATTTTGGAGAGGACATTCCACCTGTGGTTGTCCCGGATCTACAAACTTTCCCCATGAACCAATGAATGCGGGGATCGAGTCAAGCTAGCGACTCGGGAATCAAAAACACTAGCACACCATATGGGTTTTCACCCATATTTCTAACTTCTTTCTACTTTCTACCACCCTAGTGTGGGGGAGTTGCCGCCCGCTGTTGTATATAAATTCCAAAATATATATATAGTTCTCAGATAAGCTGCAAATGAGCTGGACTACTTGTGAGTATTTTTCCTATTTCAAATACTAGTATAGTCTTCATAATCTAATTCTGCTTGAATTTGTGGCTATCATTAGTTTAGATCTGCTCATTTAATTGTTTCTAGACTATAGTTGATTCAGTTTAAGGTTTTGTATAAGCTAATTCAGTGGTTAGGAGTAATTGCAAAACAGTTTTCATAAGTAGTGTTTGACACAAGCTGCTTCACTGTGCTTGAGGTTTAGAAACTGGTTAAGGATTGTTGTTCTAGTCTCTCTTGGGTTATTTGCTGCCACTTTAGTCATTCATTTGCACCTTAGAACAGTAAAAGTCAAAATCATATTAATCCTTGTCTCATTTGCTTATCAGTTTTAATCAGTGGATTAAATTTTGCATATAGGAGTAAAACTAGTTAGAGTAGCTTAAAATAGCTTTAGTTTAGCTTAAAACATCACTAGCATTAAACAAATTAAGCTCAAAATTTATTTTGGTCAAAACTCTCATTTCTGTGTAAAAGTAAAAAAAAAATTGTAAAACTCAGTTTTCACCAAAGTTTGTGGAATTTTCATGGATTCGTTTCTTATTCAATTCAAGTGATATTTTGGATTTAACAAATTCAGTTGGTCAAGTGTATAAATCTGATTTTTGTGAAATTTTTGAGAACCACTTGAAGCCTTTAATCAGCTGCTCAAAACAGCTTAATCTCCCCTGTGTCAGACTCAGAGTTAGCTGAGTCATTTCTCAGCAACTTGCAGAGCTTGTCAAAAGCTCATGTGAGCTCATCTCAGGCTCAAACTTGGTCCACTTGCTGTTTGGTTGGTAATCTTAAGTTCTCCATTTCTAGTTTTCAGTTTGGTGCATTAGAATAGCTTATAAGTTAGCTTAAAGTAGGAGGGTCAAAAGCCGTTTTCATCTTAAATTCAATTAAGTCGAATCATTATAGATTGCTTCTCATAGGTCTAGCCTAGTTGTAATTTGTTGGTTTCAAGTAGTTTTTGCAAAATTTAAGTTCTGAGATCATTTGGTGTTCTATCTTAGCCTTTAGCTTATTTTTAGTGCTTATTTATAAGCACTTTTCACTACAGAACCTAATTCTTGCACACCTGCATCACTTTTCTTATTTTTCCTATAATTAGAATAATATTTTAGACTTTTCCTGAATTTTTCATAATTTTTCATCACTGTTTGCTAATTTTCTTATTTTAAATCAGTTTTTAAGACTTTTTAAATAGCTTTTATTACAAATAAATCAGAAAAGCTTCAAAAAAAATAAGTTTTCAAGTTTTCTAGATTAAGATAAATATATAAAGCCAAAAAAATATTTTTCCATAATTTTGCTAGTTTAAATAGTAATTTTTAGCAATTTAATTAGTTTTAAATAGTTTTTAAATCATAGAAATTAGAATATAAATCAGAAAAATACAAAATTAGTTTTGAAAATTCTCTTTAGTTATTTTAGATTTTTTAAAAATAGTTTTATAATTTTCCCATTAATTTTCATAATTTTTAGTATTTTAATTTAGTTTTAAAGTTTAAAATTAGTTTTTAATTCAAATTTATAAAAGAAAAATCAAGAAAATCCAACTTTAAAAATAGTGATAGCGTTTAATTAATATAATTTAGCTTTTTAATTTTCTTTTCAGCTTATTATTAAGCACTTATATGTTTTTTATATTTTTCTTAAGTTTCTGTCATATTAAAGTATTTTTAGAAATTTTCTCAGATTTTTCCTTTGTCATCGAGTATTATCATAACCCCTTTCCTGTTCAATATCACCCGATCACTACACGTTTAGCTATTCAATCGCACAGCTCGTTGGGACTTAACGACCCGGGGAAACACTAAACTCTCCTGGACTTAATTGCTTTGGTTTTAGACTGTTTGACTTTTATTACGGTTGACCATTCACAAGTGGTTGACTTGTGTAATAAAACTGACCGTTTGGGACCAATCAATTTATTTAACTTGTTATTTTTTCTTATTGTATGTAGCTTCTTTTTTTATTATTATTATATATACTAAAACTCTTAAATTTCAATTTTTGTGTGTATTATGTTAATGTAAAATAACCATTTTAGTCTTATATTTATAACTACTTTATTGAAAGCGAATGATAAAATGATTATTTTATATGAGCAAAATACACACAAAAATTAAGATTCAATTTTTTTTTTAAATATAACTGGAAAAGAAAACAAAGAATAACAAGTTAGATGAATTTCTAGGTAATTATCCCAAATAAAAATGTGATATTTACGTAAGTGAATATCTCATTAACACGTAGTTCATTGGCCTTTAACAATAAACAAAAGATTTGTGTATCTCATTATATTTACTGTCACGGAAAATGAAATAGGTTTGTTTTAAATTTGTAGCAGCCATAAAACTTAGGTGTCATTTCTATAATTTAGAGAGAGAAAAAAAAAAAAAAAAAAAAAAAAAAAAAATCTCATTAACGTGATTTCATTAGCCTTTAACCAAAACTAAAGAGTTTGTGTATCTCATTAAAATGATTGTTACAGAAAATGAAAAAGGTTTTGATTAATTTTTGTAGTAACTAGAAAAGTTAAGTGTTATCTTTTAATCTGAAAGAAGTTCGGATCAAGATTAAAACTGTATAGGTGTCTTTTTCTAAAGTCATGTTAAAAGAATTTAATCTGATTATAATATATAGATATGGTTATGTAGTTTTTTTGAACTTACTGTACCATGTTTGATAACCATAAACAGTTATTTTCTTCAAAGAAACCAGAACTGAGTTGATTTGACCACGTTTGGTTTATGGGTTTTATGGCAGGGTACAGTCGTGGCCCAAGTCACCAGCGTTACATTAGCTTTCTCTCTCCGATGACTAGACACAACAAAGTTGTCACAGTCGATGAACGATTTTTTTTTATTTATTTTTTTATTATTATTTTTTTTTAATTCAAACATTTTAAACAACAAATTTAAAATTCATTAAAATAAAAACATTACAATATATTAAAAATAAAAACGATACGAAATACATAAATCATAAATCCTAATCTGAATGCTCCCCGCATGCAGAGTCATACGTGGAAGTCCGATAACTGGCAAATTCCTCGATGCGAGCCAAATCTTCCTTGTCTAGTAGAGATTCCCCAACAAAGCTGGCAGTCGAAGTTGATGCAGCTACACCATCTTTTTCGTTCTCCCGATAGCTCCAATTGATTTTGGTGCTGATGTTGTTCGTTATCTGTTGAACACACTCCCACAACTTGTCAGCAATGTCGTCGTCTTTGCGGGCTTCATCCATAAAAAATTTGTCGATCACGGCTTTTCATTCAGGCGTAATGTCGTTGCACGTGTAGTCGGCTCTCATACGTTGCTTCTCTGCCCTTGCCTGCTCAAACAGATGGATAACGTCTATAATAGCGTTTTTTCGAGCCACATCATCTTCTTCGCATTGTTTGTTAACGTACATTTTCATATCTTCAACGGAATAGGGGAGACGGCAAGCCATAATAAATCTTGTGTTGAGAAGTAGTTTGAGGTTGAATTGTGTTTGAGGTTGGTATTTATAGGATGTGAAAAGTGGTAAAGTTTTAAAAAATATATATATATATATATTTTTAAACGGTAACAATTGGAAAAAGTGGTAAAAAATTGTTTTTGAAATCGGTTGAAAATACAACCGATATGCACATTTTTGTGGCTCGACCGACTTGATGACCCAACGTTCACAATGGACTCGACCAATTTGGAAATCGGTCGTCTTGTGAAAATTGTGATGACCGACCAACTTCAATTGGTCGACTGTGCCCAGCCTAAGTAACTTTTGGATTTAAAAAGAGAAAATTTATGTTTTGTTGAAATTGAAGGGTTTTTATAAAAGTAGAGAGAATATGGGGGGGGGGGGGGGGTGTTTGATAAATAGGTAGTGGGTCAATTGCAAAATAGTAAAGTTTAAAAAGTGTGAAAAGCCACTCATCATATGACATGTGTCCCCCACCTATTTTTTTCAGAAAATTCGTTCAAGGGTAAAATCGTAATTTACCCATTTTTTCTTTTCCACCTTAAATTTCAAACGCACATATCTCTTAAACGACAAACTTTTATAAAAAATCGATTTCACCATAATTCTTAAAATTTAATCCTCTTTAATTTGGTATAAATATTGTTAAATATTTCAAACTTTTTTTTAACATATCAAATGGGTCTTTATTTTCTTGATATTTTTTTATTTTCGACCATATTTTTTACCTTCAAAATTGTCGAATCTTGAAATACTTGAAACACGAAAGTTGTAGACTTGGTTCACTCTTTACCCAGAATTTTGAATCACTCAAATACAATATAATATCAGTGAGATATCGCACGTTAAAGATGACGTTTTAGTCATATTTGTTGCACACAAGATATTTGATTAAATGTCTAGCTTAGATTTTTAGTGTTAAAATTGCCTTAAATGCTCTAATTTTTGTACCACGATGAATTATTAATCATTATAATATTAATGTAAGATTCAAAAAGTAATAATCTTTAATCTTTATTTTTTTAAGAAAAAAAATACGTTATGTTCATCAGTTAGTCTTTGTTCATCAAGTTAGTCTTTGTTCATCAGTTAATATTGTTCAAGACTGTTGAACAATATTAACTGATGAACAAGACATATTTATGAATAAAAATAGTTGATCATCAGTTTATCACAACGTTCATCAGTTCTTTTTATTTTTGTTCATCACTTATATCACAATGTTCATAAGTTAGATTATGTAGCCCATCAGCTTTCTAACAAAAAATCCATAATGTTCATCAATAAAAAAAATCATAATGTTCATCAGTTGTCTAAAAGAAATCAAAATGTTCATCAGTTAGAGTCACAGTGTTCATCAGTTCATCAATTAGTTGTTCATCAGTTAGTTTTGTTCATTAGTTTATCGGTTTCCAAAAAAATTCATAATGTTCATCAGTTATGGTCACAATGTTTATCAGTTTATCATTTGGTTGTTCATCAGTTAAAAAAACAAAAAATAACAAAAGATGTATTTTGGTATACCAATTAGTGCATTTGAAGGTACTTTTATAAGAAAAATCTCTTTTAGGCATTTTATCAAACACTTTGTATGCACTAAATATGACTAAGATGTCATTGTTAATGTGCAATATCTCACTCATATTATATTGGAATTGAGTGATTTAAGTTTCTGGGTAAAGAATAGCCAAAAAGCTACAACTTTCGTGTTTTAAGTTTTGCATAATTAGGCCTTTAAAATAGACAAAATTATAGCCAAAAATGCCGAAAATTTCAAGAAAATCAACACCGATTTAAAAAGTTTAAAAAAAGGTTGCGATTTATATATCAAAATGCATACCAAATTAAAGAGAATTATATTTAAAAAATTATGGCAAAATCGGTTTTCATAAAAGTTTGTCGTTTGAAAGTTATTTACGTTTGAAGTTTTGAGGTGAAATAAAAAAATGGGTTAAAATGACCAAAATGACCCCTATCCGAATTTAATAAGAAAAAAATGAGTGATTGGGTGGGGACACATGACACTCAATGATAGGTTTTTTAGACTTTCTAATTTTTTTCACTTTGCAAAAGATCCCAACACTAAATAAATATTAATGTTTAAGTGGGTCTCACTTACAACTCTACTTTCATCTATCTTTATATTTATTTTTAGAGTAAAATACACCGTTCGTCCCTAATCTTGTACACACGCATCACCCTGGGACAAACCTTGCCTTTTTCATCGTGGGGAGTCCAAATCAAGGTTTTTATACTCTAAATCAGTCCTTTGACCATTAATGCCCAGGTCAAAGTCCCGTTATAGTCCATAAAATCCCGTTATCCTTTTACTGTTGAGGGTAGAATCGTCTTATTACCTTGATGTACTATGGTAGCAAATGTCTAATCCAATTTTCCGTCATAATGTATAATATAACTAAGTTGTGTACTCATTGCTCATCCCCAAACTTGTTTCGGAAGCCTACCCAAAAAACCCTAATGCAATGTCAATCATCAAATCAAATAATCTAAGTAAGAAAATAACAAGCAACAACTTTGGATTTACTTTATGGCGAATCAGGGAACCTCATTTCTTTGATGACCATGAGAAGGAGGTAAACTCTGCAATTAGGAGATATGGTTAGTGTTTTTTGCATTTTTTGTTATAATCGTATACACCTATATATTAGTACGATTGTTTGTTAGGTCACTAGTTTTACAACACAAGCATACAAGAAGGAGATAAAGGCGATTGAACAATAACCAAACACACACACACGTAAAGCTTAGACCGGTTATGCGTAAGATGTGAGTGAAAGAGAAATATTGAACAACCAACCCTCAAGTGAGGGTTTACATAAGGTATTTATAGGAGGAAAGCTAGGGCAACACTCCTAGTTTCCATCCTTTCTTTAATGGACTTGAGCCTAAGCTCATGGGCCTTCTACATAAGCTTAAGGCTAATAACAAACATAAAGGCCATAATAAGCTACCTATTACATAATAATGACTAACACTTGAATTATAGTTTAGGAGTGATTCCAACAATCTCCCCCTCCAGTGTTGGTGATGAAAGGTGAAGGCGTTGATGTAATAGTAGCTCTGACGTCTTCTGACATTCTTCTTTCTTGTGAGAAGAATTGCCTTGATTCGAACAATCTCCCCAGTGTAGAGAAATTGTCTTCTTTGAACGGTTATGCTTTGACGTCATCTTTAACTTTGTTCTTTGATCATTGTTCTTTGTGATGAAAGTGATAGTATGTTGTTGTCTGCATCAAGTCTGCCTCAGGTCTGCTTCGCTGCTACAGTGTCTCCACGTCATTTTTCAACATGCTCACACGCTCTTTGACGTTGGAATTCAGTACTGATGACTTTGTAGATTCTTTAATTTGACGAAGAATCATTCTGACTGTTGTGTTGCTTTTGGATAGAACTTCCATTAGTGATGATGTTGGCGTGAGCATGAGAAGAATCAGCACGATCATCCTGCTCCGGAGCTTCCATAAGAAGAAAACATTTCAAACGGTTAGTAATAAGCGGATTCCGGCACTTACAAGTTTGAACTTCGAGAGTGTTAACAGAATAGTGTGAAAACACAACTCTAATTCTTACAAAGGCCGTTCCTGAACTGGAGTCCCACAAGTGAGATAACGCGATGTACCGAAGTACATCTACAGTTCAGATGAGTCGCTGAGGTACACCGAAGCGTTACCTCACGACTGTAGACCATTTGAGACACACTAAGCGTAATCCATGGGGAGTTACCGAAGTGACCTGCTGTCAGGGATGTTTGATGTTGACCCTGGCAGGAGTTTCCATTCAATCACTGAGGATCACAGTTGTGAACCTCTCATAAATGTTCTCGACAGATTGCTAAGATCTGTGAAGGACTCGATATGAACCACTGATGATCTTATTTGGTGATCAACAAGTGATGAAATGTCAAGTGTTCCTAAGAGATCTTTTGATGAATCTCGTGGCTCTAGACTCAATAGTGCGTTTTGGTTTTCCAGAGCGGAGACTAGGGAGAGGGTCTCCTTCTTCAATACCAGCGATCTCTAAGAGAAAGCCTATAGTTTACGTAGGGTTCCCAGTGAGAATGAAACAATCTTCTGATGAGAGAAACTTGAGTGGCTAAGAAGGTTTAGTGTATGCATCACTGGGTCCATGACGACTTTTAATCTTCAATACCGGTGTCACTAAGTGACAACCAATAGCTTATGAATTGAACCCGGTGTCTGCCCTAAGTTGAATAATTTGGAGGGCTATTTCTTTTCACCCTTTTCTTTGCATTTCTTTTTAATTCTTCAACTCCTTCTTTCTCCGATTCTCATTTTCTCCTTTTTATAATCATACCTAAGGACTTCTAAGTACAAACTATTTGTGATGTCCTTGGGTAGATCCCTCCGGCTCTGTCGGATCATAGGACGGTTATTCCTAACCTTAGTCACCTTATCACTCCATGACTAACCTATGTTGCCATAAAACCATTTACTTGAAAAATCTCTCACAGTGTTTGTTAATGAAAAACATTTTGAACCACTGTTGAGATAGGATTTTGCATAAATACTCCCCCTCCACATGTGCTTAAGATTTTTAACAGTTATTTGCACAGTGAGGAAAGAGCGCGCACTTTTTGAATTGATCCACTTGATGAGTGTGTAAATACTCATCATTTTTTGTCAAATCTGAACTGCAAAACATTTAAAAACGCTCAGAAATGCATCAAAATACTGAAAATATCTCAAAATTGCATTTTATATGTTTCAGATGCAAAATGTTTAAAATCAGATGAAAATCGAGCTAAGTTTGCATAATTGGCAGTTTCAGTCCCCCGACTTTCAAATCTTGTCAAAAATAGTCCCTGAGCACTTATTTTAAAAGCAAAGTCACCAAAGGTCCTTTTGAAATCATAAGTTGTCATAATTAGTCCTTTGGTGAAAAATGACAAAAGTTTTGAGAATTTACAAGTTTGGTCCTTCAAGTTTCAAAATTGGCAAAAATAGTCCTTGGAAGTTTGAAAATATCTTTTATGGTCCTTGTACTATTGAAACTTGTCATAAATGGTCCCTTGGTTTTTGGTAAATTGCAGTTTTGGTCCTTGTATTAATAGCCAAGCCAATACCACTTGACCCTTGGCCCTGTCAAAACAAGCTTGGACCCCTGCCATGACCTTTGACCCCCCTTTTGTGAACCCCTGTCCAATATATCACCCAAGTCAACACCCCAGTCAAACCATCCCACTTTTCCCTCCACTGTCTCCTTCCTCCCAACTGCTCTGCAAACACCAGACCTTCACCATCCTTCCAGCTCAACTCCCACTCTCCATGTCCCCTCCACCTCACCCAAACAACAAAATGCATTTAATGCATCCCCTTCCTTGCACTCAACCCTCCCCACTGGCAAATATCTTTTTCCCGCCAAAACTCATCAATGGCCAAAAATGAGTCAAGTCATCCAATGGCTCAAAATACAAGTGGGATTTGCTCAGAGATGTGAGAGAAGTACTTTTGCTATAAAAAGGAGGAAGAAGAGAGAGTGAAGGGAGTAGTTTTTAGTTTTAATTTCCTTGTATGTCGTTTTTAATTAAATTATCTCAATTAGTTTTTTAAACTGTAATCTTAAGCTTTATTGTATTGAACCTAAGCCATTTAGTCATTGTAATCTACTTTCAAGTATCAATTCAAGGTTTTTATCATAGTTCATGTTTTTATGTTTCATGTTTTAAGTACAGTTACATGATCTTAAATCCAAGCTCCAAAGAGCTTATTTCTAAACTCAAACAAGCTCACTGAAGCTGTTGATAGCTTTCAGTGAGCTTTGGAAACAGGTACAAACAAATTCTTCCTTTAGTCAATGAAAGTCAAAGTTACAGATTCATGGTTAAATTGGTTCTGAATTGCTGATATAATGATGGATTTGGGTTGAATTATATTAGTTTAGTGTAGATTGGGTTTTGTTTAAAGCTGGACTTCAAGTTAGTCTTCAAACTCTTTTCCTTTAAACTATTTTGAATCTGCATTACTACTGTTTGATCTTGCTTATCTTAGATCAGATCTGTGTTGGTTTGTATTGCTTCATTAAGGTGCATTTGAGTTTAGTTAATCTGATTTGAGGGTAGATTTAGCTTGAATCAGTGATTTAGTTTACATAAGTTTCATTTAAGCTTGATAAGTAGTGTTTGGATCTATTAGTTAATCTGAGATTGAGCTTGGTTTAGTAGTTAATTGTAGCTGCTAGAGTTATATTTAGGCATTATAGAGTCAAGTTGTTCATTGATTTGTGCTCTAAAATCATCAAAGTCAAAATCATGGTGAAACTGATCTTAGTTACATTACTGTTGAAATCAGTTGGTAGAAGTTTGCATTTAGGCTTAAGAATTAGTTAATCTAGCTTATTTCAGTATTAGCTTGTCTTAAAACATCATTTACATTCCATTCCATAAGCTCACAAACTCATTTTAGTCAAACTTTGCAAAATTTAGTCAAATAGTCAAAGTATCAAAATCTGTTTTTCAACCAACTTGGTTGATTTTTCATGTATTCAATTCTGGTCACAAGCCTTTGATACTTTGGGATTTTCAAGTTCAGTTGGTCTAGTTGTGAAATCTGATTTTTTTTCAAATTTTTGGAAATCATTTTAAGCAGTAAATAAGCTGCTCTATAAGCCTCAGTTGTCCTGTTCACACTCAACATTAACTAAGTGTGAAGCAGGGTCTTTGCATAAACACTCTAGGTTTCATTTGGCCTAGTCTTAGGCTGAAATTTGGTACATGTGTTCTTTGCTTGGTGGTCTATAGTTTCTCAGTTCTTGATTTCAGTTAAGCTCTCTTGATAAGCTAGTGCATAAGCTCAAAAGTAGAGGGTAGGCTGTTTGGATTTTATTAGCTCAATCATTGTAGTTTGCAATTCAGTGGATTAGAGTGGCTGTTTAAGGTTTATTTAGAGTAGTCTCAGCATAATTTAGCTTCTGTAGCAGTTTGTTAGCTTTTAGTGCTTATTAGCTTAATCTTAGTAGCTTATTTAGGGTCAGTTTGCACTACAGCTTGTTAATCCTTCACATAAGCTATAGTTTTTATAATTTTCATAAATTTAGAATAATATTTTAGACTTTTCCTGAATTTTTCATAATTTTCCATTAATGTTTACTATTTTTCTTTATTTTAATCAGTTTTTAGGCATTTTTAATTAGCTTTTAATACAATTAATTCAGAAAAGCTAAAAAAAAAATAAGTTTTCATTTTTTCTAGGTTCAGATAAATATAAAAAGCAAAAAAATATTTTTTCTAGATTTTTCCTAGTTTAATTTGTAATTTTTAGCATTTAATTAGTTTTAAATAGTTTTTAATTCATAGAAAATAGAAAAATAATCAGAAAAATACAAAATTAGTTTTGAAAATTCTCTTTAGTTATTTTAGATTTTTCTAAGTCATAATTTCACTTTTCTAGCTTTATTTTATATTTTCTTATATTTTAGGGTATTATTAAATAGGTAAAAATAGTTTTTAATTAATAATAATTAAATAAATAGTCATAAAAATAATTTTCTTTTTCTAAAAATTTTCTCTTATCATTAGGTTTGTAAAAATTTTATTTTTATATTTTTAGGATTAATACTGTTTCAATTTCACATTTTCTTTTGTACGTTACGTAGTTTTTAATTTAAATTTATAAAAGAAAAATCAAAAACATCATTTTAAAAATAGTGATAGCGTTTATTTAATATAATTTAGCTTTTTAATTTTCTTTCATTTTTCCTCTGTCATCTAGTATTAATCACAAACCTTTTCCCGTTCAAATTCACCCGATCACTATACGTTTGATTATTCAGTCGCACAGCTCGTTGGGACTTAACGACCTGGGGAAACACTATACTCCTCTAGATCTTCATTGCATTGTTTCTGAGCTGTTTGAAGTTTATTACGGTTAACCATTCACAAGTGGTTAGCTTGTGTGATAAACTTGACGGTTTGGACCCAATCAAATTTTGGCGCCGCTGCCGGGGAGCTGTGCTAATAATCTTACGTTTAGCAGATTAGTGATTTGAATATTCACTCCTTGTTCATACCATCTATATGTATTTATATTTTCTTATAAAAATCCAAAAATCCAAAAACATCTTAAAAATCAAAAACCCAAAAAGATTTTCATTCTTTGTTTTTACAACATGTTTTCCAAAAACCCAAAAATATTCATCTTTACCCTCTTACCCTTTTTGATTCTTTATCCCTTTACCCTCTATCCATTTGATTCTAACTTCTTCTATTCTCATGGAATCTCTCGACTACGACGAATTCTGGAACGAAGTTGAAAAACTTCATACTTTATCACAAATGTCAAGAATTCGTGTTGTTCGTGATGATCCATTAATTCTGCGTAGGGAAATGGAACGAGAAACCGGGGTGACAAAGGACCAGGTACTTCCCTCTGATAATGGAAGTGCTAAATACGTCCAACCTACGGTTATCCAAAGATCTAACCCCTCAATTGCTCCTAAGCCGTCTAAAATTGATCCTAAACTTTCACAATTTACGGTTAAAAGCAATCATGCAGGATTTAGACCGGTGACTAGCAAGAATGACTTGCCTAAACTTTACGTTTCTCAAAAACCAGAACCGGAGACCATAACGGAAGTGGTGGAAATTGCTAGCTCTCAGAGCACACCACTTGTCCCACCTCCGGATTTTTCAAAATGTTCTTCGAGACTTGATAGTCATTCGGATCACCATGTTGGTTTTGTTAATTCTTTGAATGAACCGATTCCTTCTCATAACTCTCAAATGGAATCGTTTATTCCTTGTGTCGGTTGTGGTGAGCCTCTTTTTGGTTCACCATGTCGCTGGTGTACGTGTGTACAGTGTGGTAATGATATTCGGAACGAGAGTTGTTTGTTTTGTGGTTCGAGGAATTCATTTGATTATGATCCTAATCCGAACTCATTTAACGACCCCTCAAACTTTTCCAATTACCCACCACAGCCCGACTTATCTTCATATAATCAACATAACTGCTGTGAATTTTGTGGAGGTCCTTACCAAGGATTTGAGTGTCAATCCGGAAACACGTTTGTCTATGAACAATTTTCCGGTGATGCTCAGAACTTTGGTTATGACCAATATCCATATAATTCACCAGTCCAGACTCAACAGTTTTACTGTTGTGAGAATTGTGGAGGTCCTCACGATAATCTTCAATGTCAACCGTGGAATCAAAATTACTATACTTCCGGTTTTGACAATTTCCAACCTCCACAGCACCATACGGTTCAAACTCCACCTGAGCCGTTGTCTCAAGAAATTTCCCAAGATTTTGAAACCGCAATGAAAACACTTGATGATATGATTCGTAACTTTAAGAATCAAGTGAGTGGTGAAAAGACCATGGGAGAATTGCTAGCCGAAGAACGAGAGGCCCGCAAATCTAGGGAAGAATTATTAGTCCTAGAGCAAGCAGCTCTAAGGCGTTCCCAATTTCTTAAGGCAGCTATGTATGATGATGACGAGGAGAGTATTCCTTTTAAGAATATTATTTCTCAACTCCCTCAGTCAGTTGATATCCCAGCACTTGAGATTCCATCTCAAACAACTGCTATCACACCCGAAGCTCCTACTCACTCTCTGAACATGGGGGACGAGCATCTTGACACTGTTCCTGAAAAGGAATCGGACGAATTCATAAAGTCTAGTGTTGAGAACCTTGTCCCAATCCCGAGAGAGTCACAGGGAACTTCTGATCATATGTGTGATTCTTCTTCCCCTCTTGAGTGTTCAAAAGATCATTTTGAGACTTTCTCCAATTGTAGCGAAGATTGTGCATCATATGGAGACATCGAGTATGTTGAGGCATCACTTCCACAATCTGATGCTGATCATCTTCTTGAGGAGTTCACCGATGAACTCACTCACATCAATCCACTTTCATCAGGAAGTGATGATGGTCTCTTTGATTTCGAAGCCGACATAGGAGAACTTGAAAGTCTCCTTTATAATGATCGTTCACTCACTTCTCACCCTAACAATCCAATAGAGAATGTTGATCACCTTGTTCCCGAAACATTCAAAGCTACTTTCACCAATCCTCTATTTGAATTCGAATCTGAATTCACTTGGATTTCTAACAATCCAATCTTTGACGAGGATAGTGATGAGCCCACAATGGAACAAGAGTTCACAATTTCACTTCATGTGAATGATTCTCTTCATGAAGAGTTCTCCGGTGAACTCTCTCATGACATATCTCCTCCGGAATATGATCATTTCTATTTTGATCTTGAGGATGATATTGGCTCGGAGGAAGGTGTACTCTATCATAAGAGTTTGCTTATTGATGATACTACCCTCACCCTTCCTCCCGATATGTCTACATTTGAGGATGAAGAATGGATCTTGATTGTTATCAAAATCTTTCTTCCTTTCCTCAAATATCTTGTGATTTCTCTTCATCTTCACTCCTTCGGGAATGAAGACACTATCTTTGACCCCGGCATTTTCATTTATCATTTTTGAGCCGGTTCTATGTATATCTCATCGGTGTGGAACTTTCTTATGTTCATATGTTTATTAACACTGTGAACGAAAGTCCGATCGAGATTGGTTTTCCACGTTGCTTCCCCAAGAACAAATGAATTCGGGGTCGAGTCAAGCTAGCGACTCGGTAATCAAAAACAGTAGTTAAACATGGGTTTTCACCCCGTGTGTACCACCCTAGTGTGGGGGAGTTGCCCCCCCGCTGTTGTATATAAAGTTTTCAAAAAAAAAAAAATAAATAAATAAATAAAAAATAAAAAATAATGCCCGTAATATTTCCCTTTTACGTTCTATGTTACGGCATAACAGCCGGTACTTTGAATATTGAGGGCAATATTCATTTCTAGTGTGGGGGGGAATTCTCACGAATTTTATCATGTAATTATACCACCCAATTCCCCAATTTTTGGCCAATTTTTTTTTTTTTTTTTGTTTTGGAGTAAGTGTTTTGCACTTACTCAGCTTACGGTTATCAGTCCGCCATGTCTAATAAACAAAAGGATTGGCTAATCCAGGAGCAAACGGCTCTTGGTAAAGATATATCAAATCCGTTGACGGCTTGCAATTTGCCCAAAATTGTATGGTGTTCAGCTCACCATATCTTTAATTAGTGAAGAGTTGGCTAGCCTGCAAGTTTATGGCTTGTGGTAAAGGCAGTTGGAAAACCATAATTGGTAATCAGCTCACCAAAGATAATATTGATAATTTATCTAAGAGTTGGCTAGTCCAGAAGCAAACGGCTTCTGGTAAAGACAAATCAAAACCGTTGAAAGCTGGTGGTTTGCTCAAAATCATATGGTTATCAGTGTACCAAGGTTCTTACTTGAACTGAAACATTTAGCTACTCCAGAAGTGATGACTTTTGGTAAAGAGATTCAAATCCATTAAGTTTTCTCAAAAGATTGCTAGGGACTAGCAATAGTTTAGTGTGGGGGATTGATGAGTGTGTAAATACTCATCATTTTTGGTCAAATCTGAACTGCAAAACATTTAAAAACGCTCAGAAATGCATTAAAATACTGAAAATATCTCAAAATTGCATTTTATATGTTTCAGATGCAAAATGTTTAAAATCAGATGAAAATCGAGCTAAGTTTGCATAATTGGCAGTTTCAGTCCCCCGACTTTCAAATCTTGTCAAAAATAGTCCCTGAGCACTTATTTTAAAAGCAAAGTCACCAAAGGTCCTTTTGAAATCATAAGTTGTCATAATTAGTCCTTTGGTGAAAAATGACAAAAGTTTTGAGAATTTACAAGTTTGGTCCTTCAAGTTTCAAAATTGGCAAAAATAGTCCTTGGAAGTTTGAAAATATCTTTTATGGTCCTTGTACTATTGAAACTTGTCATAAATGGTCCCTTGGTTTTTGGTAAATTGTAGTTTTGGTCCTTGTATTAATAGCCAAGCCAATACCACTTGACCCTTGGCCCTGTCAAAACAAGCTTGGACCCCTGCCATGACCTTTGACCCCCCTTTTGTGAACCCCTGTCCAATATATCACCCAAGTCAACACCCCAGTCAAACCATCCCACTTTTCCCTCCATTGTCTCCTTCCTCCCAACTGCTCTGCAAACACCAGACCTTCACCATCCTTCCAGCTCAACTCTCACTCTCCATGTCCCCTCCACCTCACCCAAACAACAAAATGCATTTAATGCATCCCCTTCCTTGCACTCAACCCTCCCCACTGGCAAATATCTTTTTCCCGCCAAAACTCATCAATGGCCAAAAATGAGTCAAGTCATCCAATGGCTCAAAATACAAGTGGGATTTGCTCAGAGATGTGAGAGAAGTACTTTTGCTATAAAAAGGAGGAAGAAGATAGAGTGAAGGGAGTAGTTTTTAGTTTTAATTTCCTTGTATGTCGTTTTTAATTAAATTATCTCAATTAGTTTTTTAAACTGTAATCTTAAGCTTTATTGTATTGAACCTAAGCCATTTAGTCATTGTAATCTACTTTCAAGTATCAATTCAAGGTTTTTATCATAGTTCATGTTTTTATGTTTCCTGTTTTAAGTACAGTTACATGATCTTAAATCCAAGCTCCAAAGAGCTTATTTCTAAACTCAAACAAGCTCACTGAAGCTGTTGATAGCTTTCAGTGAGCTTTGGAAACAGGTACAAACAAATTCTTCCTTTGGTCAATGAAAGTCAAAGTTACAGATTCATGGTTAAATTGGTTCTGAATTGCTGATATAATGATGGATTTGGGTTGAATTATATTAGTTTAGTGTAGATTGGGTTTTGTTTAAAGCTGGACTTCAAGTTAGTCTTCAAACTCTTTTCCTTTAAACTATTTTGAATCTGCATTACTACTGTTTGATCTTGCTTATCTTAGATCAGATCTGTGTTGGTTTGTATTGCTTCATTAAGGTGCATTTGAGTTTAGTTAATCTGATTTGAGGGTAGATTTAGCTTGAATCAGTGATTTAGTTTACATAAGTTTCATTTAAGCTTGATAAGTAGTGTTTGGATCTATTAGTTAATCTGAGATTGAGCTTGGTTTAGTAGTTAATTGTAGCTGATAGAGTTATATTTAGGCATTATAGAGTCAAGTTGTTCATTGATTTGTGCTCTAAAATCATCAAAGTCAAAATCATGGTGAAACTGATCTTAGTTACATTACTGTTGAAATCAGTTGGTAGAAGTTTGCATTTAGGCTTAAGAATTAGTTAATCTAGCTTATTTTAGTATTAGCTTGTCTTAAAACATCATTTACATTCCATTCCATAAGCTCACAAACTCATTTTAGTCAAACTTTGCAAAATTTAGTCAAATAATCAAAGTATCAAAATCTGTTTTTCAACCAACTTGGTTAATTTTTCACGTATTCAATTCTGGTCACAAGCCTTTGATACTTTGGGATTTTCAAGTTCAGTTGGTCTAGTTGTGAAATCTGATTTTTTTCAAATTTTTGGAAATCATTTTAAGCAGTAAATAAGCTGCTCTATAAGCCTCAGTTGTCCTGTTCACACTCAGCATTAACTGAGTGTGAAGCAGGGTCTTTGCATAAACACTCTAGGTTTCATTTGGCCTAGTCTTAGGCTGAAATTTGGTACATGTGTTCTTTGCTTGTTGGTCTATAGTTTCTCAGTTCTTGATTTCAGTTAAGCTCTCTTGATAAGCTAGTGCATAAGCTCAAAAGTAGAGGGTAGGCTGTTTGGATTTTATTAGCTCAATCATTGTAGTTTGCAATTCAGTGGATTAGAGTGGCTGTTTAAGGTTTATTTAGAGTAGTCTCAGCATAATTTAGCTTCTGTAGCAGTTTGTTAGCTTTTAGTGCTTATTAGCTTAATCTTAGTAGCTTATTTAGGGTCAGTTTGCACTACAGCTTGTTAATCCTTCACATAAGCTATAGTTTTTATAATTTTCATAAATTTAGAATAATATTTTAGACTTTTCCTGAATTTTTCATAATTTTCCATTACTGTTTACTATTTTTCTTTATTTTAATCAGTTTTTAGGCATTTTTAATTAGCTTTTAATACAATTAATTCAGAAAAGCTAAAAAAAAAAAATAAGTTTTCATTTTTCCTAGGTTAAGATAAATATAAAAAGCAAAAAAATAATTTTTCCAGATTTTTCCTAGTTTAATTTGTAATTTTTAGCATTTAATTAGTTTTAAATAGTTTTTGTTGGATCGATATACTTTAATCAAACTAACTTAACTAGCTTGTTAAGGTTTAATAACCTCGGATAAATCCTAAGTTATTAACAAAGAAACACTGAGCAATCTTTATCAAGTACGCGGAATTTACTTAACAAAGCTAAGAAGAATAACTTTATTATAAACTCTAAATCTGCTTATTATGCAGATATTCTAATACAACTCTAAGATAATCGAACTTTTCTCTAAAACACTAATTCGTAAACTCTAAAACTCCTTTTCTGAAATCGTACCTCTAATGCCAATCTAGGAGTCCTTTTATAGGCTCAAGGATATCCTAGTCGGTTTACAATTGATAACCTTGTACGACAAGTAATCTAAACATGGAATACAATACTTTCCATAAACAAATATAACAGTTCTTTTGTTCTAGCAGTACTTTGACTTCCTCTTGCAGTACTTTGACTTTGTCTTTAGCAGTACTTTGACTCTTTGACTTCTTCCAGTACTTTGCAGCTTACAGTACTTTCATATCTTCAGTACTTTGATATCTTCAGCACTTTCATATCCCAACAATCCTCCCCTAACTTGAATTCTACTTGCTTGACTTCAAGTTCCTTTGTGAATATATCTTTAACAGCTTCATCTTTAAAACAGATTGTTTCTTAGTTTTTAGATTATATCTCTGTAATATCTGTGCTTGTCAAAGTATCTCTTAGAATTGTTCTTTCCACAGCATCATTCAGCAAGCTCCATCTTTTCAGCAACACAACAACATATGACAATTTGTACATTAATTCAGTTTAAGTTGCATACTATTCTCATCACTTCCAAGTGAATCATTGAAAATTTAATGGATTTAGATCTCTTTACCAAAGCCATTATCTCTGGAGTAGCCAAATGTTTTGGTGTGTAAGACCATGGTACATTGATAACCATATGATTTTTAGCAAATCACCAGCTATCAACAGATTTGTTTTGTCTTTACCAAAAGCTGTACCCTTCTGGACTAGTTAGTTCTTCTATCTAATGGTGAACTAATTACCAATAATGGTTTTTCCACAGCCTTTACCACAAGCCATTTTCTTGTGGGCTAGCCAACTCTTCACATTACTGATATGGTGAGTTGATGACCATCCAACTTATTAGCAAGTTGTCAACTAAAAACGGATTTGATATATCTTTACCAGAGCCGTTTGCTCATGGATTAGTCAATCCTTTTGTAACCATGGTGGATTGATAACCTATTGATGTTATCATCACAAAAACCATTTATTCAACCTTTATCTCAAAATATTTATTACTTAGCAAAAAGGTTTCTTCTAAAATTCATTTAACTGGTTTAGTTCAGCAAACAGTACTTTGATGAAAGTACTGTCTGATAAGCAGTACTTTGAATAAAAGTACTGATATATCAAAAAGTATTTATTCAAATAAAATTCATACCAGTTATAGATCATTCTCAGCAATGGTAGTCCAGTTTATAAACAAATTGATAACCATGCAAGCAGTTTCATTAGCCTCTTCTACTTCCAATCCATGCTCTAGCATTCTTCTCATGAGCTCAACTGTAAGAGGGTATCTTCTTTCTGCAAACATGTGTATCATTGTTCCATTTTCCAGCTCCAAAACATGAACTCCAGATTCTTCAAAGAATCTCCAGCAAACTATTTCCCAGCTTTCTTGATTCTTCCAGATATCATCAGTACTCTCTTTTTCAGTTTCCCACATAGTTATGAGATCACCATGTAAAACCAAACCAATCCCTTCTAATGGATTATCTTCAAAATAAGTCTTCACAACATGATATAAGTAGAATAGATCTACTCTATCTATAATATGCAGCAAATCCCATAGCCTTTTGAAAACTTTGAAGCTTTCATCTTCTTTATGAAAAACCATGTAATCTCCATTCTTAGATTTCACAACTTTGAAAACACTAATCTTTGATCTGTTCATCTTCATGTCATTATCTTCCTTTGTATAATCAAAATCTACCACTCTGAGATAATTCTTCAATTCATCACTAGTCTCAGATCTTAATTCAACCTTTTCTTTCTTTGAAAACTGAACATCTGTAACTTCAGTTTTTCTTTTTCTCTTTAAGCTTTTCTTCCTTTCAGCTTCAGTCCAATGAGCTTCTTCTCTAAAATCTTTAATGCCTGCAACATCTTTCTTATAAGCTTCTCTCTCAGCATCATATAATCGTTTCATATCCACATAATTTAGCTTCTGCAATCCTTTAAATCCTCTGCTTTTTAAATATGCCATCATTGCATTCCTTTCTTTAGCTAAATTAGGTCTTCTTGACATAAATCTAACAGGTGTAGGTGACTGTAATATTTCAGTAGCTTTAGCATTCAATTCCTCATGTAATTTCTGAGCTGCTTCTCTATTCTGAGCTTCTTGAGCTTCCTGTTCTTCTCTATATTTAGCATTTAACTCTTCTTGAAATTTTCTGGCTGCAGCTTCATTCCTAGCAACTTCAATTGCTCTAAGTTCTGCTAAAGTGAGTTTATTCTTCTTAGTTTCAACCAGAATGCCTTTTCCTTTGTCTTTAGGATCAATTGCAGGTTCAGAAGCTCTTGGTTGTTCTTCTTCTTGTACATCTCTAATAGTAACTCCTCCTCTTGGTTTTGACAAATCTAACATTGTAGCAATTAATTCATCATCACTCGCAGAATGAATAGGTTTGAATGTAGCTTCCTCCTCTTCTTCTATAACAGTTGTAGAAGGACCAGCTTCTTCTTCAAAATTCAATACCCTTGGAGTTATTGGTGTTATTACTTCTTGCCTAGATGTATGAAGATCAGAACTTTGATGTTCAGTACCTTGATCATCATGTTCAGTACCTTGATCATCAGTACCTTGAACTTGCACTTCTTCTTCTTGTTCCTCAGAATCTGAAATAATCTTTTCTGCAGTACTTACAGATTCTTTCTTCTTTGTGACATCTTCTTTCAAATTTTCCTTTTCTGAATTCCTCCCCAAGTTGACAGAAGATGATTTAGGAACCTTCTTTCGTTTTAATTCCTTTCGTAGTTGTTTACGATGTTTGTTTTCCTCTTTAACCCATAAGTTGAAACCTTGAATATAGGGTTTAATAAAATTCCTCAACCAGATATACTTTCGTCTCAACTTCCTAAGTGCTTTAGCTTGACTCTCAACAGTCTTGTTCAACCTAAATAGCTCCCTTGTCAAAGCATAATTATCCAAAGTCAAACCTTCACGAGGTATAGTATGATCATCACCTTGAAGATGTGAATGTGCCTCTGAAACAGGAACTGAACGTTGAGGAGATGGAGTAGGTGTTCTCTCAATCTCTGCTTGAACCTCAGGGCTTGGAGAAACAGTACCCTGTAAAGATGCAATACCTTCAATAGAAGCAGTACTTGCAGATGCAGTACCTTGTGAGGCAGCACTCTGTGAAGCAGTACCTTGTACAGAATCAGTACCTTCACTTTCTTCATCCTCTCCAGCTGCATCACGTACAGCTTGAACAACTTCCATCATTGTAGTAGTTAATGGAATGTCTCCACCTCTGAACAAAGCACTTCGCCTAGCCATGAATGTATAAATTTTGGCTTGTTGCACAATAACAGGTAACAAAGCAGCAGGTTTTGGAACATCAGCCAATTGCTTGTTTAAGAAAACCTGTATAAACCTTGGGTACATCAACCATTTTGACCCAGATGATATATGTGATAGCACCCCATCCAAAATAAGCCTTGAAAAATTAAACATTCTGTCTGTAGCTAAACCAACCACAGCAGATGCTATATTTGACCCAAACTGCTCCCAAGAAGTACTTTTAGAACTTATGCAATGGAGCAGTACATGAATCAAGAACTTCCATTGAGGACAGAATAATGCTTTCTTGAATGTTTGCTCTATCAAAGATCCTTCATAACCAAGATTCCTAAAAATATCCCAAATCAGTTGCTTGTCAAATCGAATAGCCCCATCTTCATCATCAAATAATAAATCTTCTCGAATAGAGGCTTCTGTAATCTTGATAGTCCGTCCAGCAACTGTTGATCTAATATAATATTCATCCTCCTCCATATTATCTCTTGCATTAGCCCAAAATTCTTGAATCCAAGGTTCAATAATATCCGGCTCAACTAAAAGAGCATAACTAATAGGCGACCCAGTAAGATAATCAATGATATCATAAAAAGCCACATTCGCCTCAGTCTTGTCCAAATTAGCCACCATATTGTGCTTCGAAACAGTTAAACGATTCACCATTATTGAAAAAGTGAGCACAATAAAGATTGTATCGAATAATAAAGAGATGGTGATTGGGAGATAAGTATGGAAAAGATGTAAAGTAATAATATGAGAGGGAAAATCGGAAAGTAGTTATTTATAGGTGAGATTTGAAAAATCACAGCCTAAATAACAAAGTTACCGTTACTACCAATTACCCATCAATATTACCGTTGGAACAGTACTTTAATACGACAAACAGTACTTTCCACATAAGCAGTACTTTCCCAAGCAGTACTTTCCAAGCAGTACTTTCAGGAAAAAACAGTACTTTGCCAAATACCTTCATATAAACTAAGTATAAACAAGCATCCTCCCCTCAAGCAATACATAGGACTATACCTAACACCTTATAGTCCTCCCCTTAAACATAGCTTAGTAGTTAATCATTCCAATGCTCACGACCAAGTGATTGAATCATGACACATCAAAACCTTTTGTGAGTAAATCAGCTACATTGTCATCCGTGTGAACTTTAACCACATTAATGAGCCTATGCTCATAGCAATCTCTTATAAAATGATGCCTAATCTGAATATGCTTTGTCTTGGAATGATACACAGGATTTTTCACAATACAAATAGTACTCTCATTATCAATATTGATAGGAGTATTCTTAAAATTGAACCCATAGTCCAAGAGTTGATTTTGCATCCACAAAACTTGACCACAACAACTTGCAGCAGCTACATATTCAGCTTCAGTAGATGATGTTGCTGCAATTGTCTGCTTTTTGCATTGCCAGGAGACTAACCTTCTTCCAAGATATTGGCATCCACCAGTTGTGGATCTTCTATCATAATTATCACCTGCATAGTCACTATCTGAAAAAGCTTCTAAGTGAAAAGGTGACTCTTTAGGATACCACAACCCCAACTTAGGTTGTTGTTTCAAATAACAGAAAATTCTTTTTACTGCATTCAAATGAGAGATCTTAGGTGAGACTTGATATCTTGCACATAGACAAACTGCAAACATGATATCAGGCCTTGATGCAGTAAGATACATAAGAGAGCCAATCATAGATCTGTATAACTTGACTTCAACAGGCTGTCCATCTTCATCTTTACCCAATGAATTGATAGATTTAATAGGTGTAGTAACAGCCTTCATATCATCAAAATTAAACTTCTTAAGTATATCTGTAACATACTTGTCTTGGCTAATGAAAAGTCCTTCCTTTGACTGCTTAACCTGAAGTCCTAAAAAGAATGTTAACTCTCCCATTGAACTCATTTGAAATTCCTTCTGCATCAGCTGCTCAAACTCCTTAACCATGGACTGTTTGGTAGCCCCAAAGATAATATCATCAACATAAACTTGAACTAACATGATATCCTTCTTGTCTCTCTTGATAAACAAAGTCTTGTCTATAGCACCCCTCCTGTATCCATGTTGCAGTAAGAATGTAGAGAGCCTCTCATACCAAGCTCTAGGTGCCTGATGAAGACCATAAAGAGCCTTAACCACCTTATAGACTTTGTTTGGGTGTTTAGGATCTTCAAAACCTGGAGGTTGTTTCACATACACCTCTTCTGTAATAGTGCCATATAGAAAGGCACTCTTGACATCCATCTGATAGACTTGAAAACCCATGTATGAAGCAAAAGCAAGAAATATTCTAATAGCTTCAATCCTTGCCACAGGAGCAAATACCTCATCATAATCTACCCCTTCCTCCTGTCTATAACCCTGAGCAACTAACCTTGCCTTGTTTTTGATAACATTCCCTCTTTCATCTCTTTTGACTCTAAAAACCCATCTGGTTCCAATAACTCTCTTCCCATCTGGAAGATCACATAAAACCCAAACTTCTCGAAGTTTAAATTGAAGAAGTTCTTCCTGCATAGCTTCAACCCAGCTTTCTTTAGTCAAAGCTTGAGCAATATTCTTGGGTTCCTCTTGAGAGATGAAACAAGTAAATAAGCAGGTTTGATGGTCCTTATGATTCAGCCTGTTTTGTTTATATACAAAGCTAAGTAAAGCATTGTGAGGTTTAGAGAGACCCTTAGCTTTGTGTCTTGTAATAACTCCAGAAGTAGAAGGACCAATGATTTGATCAGTTGGATGATTCTTATGAATTCGTAAGATTGGTGACTGTGGAACTTCATATGTATCATCTAAGTTAGTATAATCAGCACCTTCATTGGAATCTGTGAAAATACCTTCATCTTCAAGCTCATCATCAGTTTCTTCTAACCCAGGCATGGTAGGATCATCCAAATCATCTAAAGTACTGTCAACAGGTGCAGCAGTACTTTGGTCAAAAGTACTGTCCAAAGTACTGTGAGAGTACTCTGCAGTCTTGTTCTTCTTCTTTGCCTCTTCATAAGCTCTCCTTTGTGCATCAGTGTAAGAATGTGCTAATACATCTTGAAGAAGCATCTGATTAAGTTCCTCTTGAATAGATTGATCCTCTGCAGATAATGAGGATTGTGGTGCAACAGTACTTTGTTTTGGAGAATCAGTACGTTGCTTAGGAACAACAGTACTTTGTTTTGGATTCACAGGATCTTTATCAGGAACAGCATCAGGTCTAATATGAACATCATGAACAACATATTGAATAGCTTCTTCAGTGTGCAAAGGTTGATTTTCTTCTCTAACAGGAACATAATTCATCGAAGGAGATAAAATCTCAAGATCAAACATCCAATCAGGACCTTTTCCTTTCTCATTGTCTTGATCTTCTAAAAACTCAACATGAAGACAATCTTGAATCTTCTTAGTAACTCTGTTGTAGACTCTAAAGCCTTTACTGTTAGTGCAATATCCCAATAAGTAACCTTCTTCAGACTTGCCATCAAACTTCCCCAGATTATCAATGGTGTTCAAAATAGTAAGAGGGCATCCAAAAGGCTTCATAAAACGAATGTTGGGTTTATTGCCCATCAGTAATTCATAGGGTGTCTTCATCTGTAGTTTGGTGACAGAGACCCTGTTAAGTACATAGCATGCAGTACTTACAACTTCTGCCCAAAATTGAATAGGGAGATGGGAATCTGCTAGCATTGTCCTAGCTGCTTCAATCAAAGTCCTATTCTTCCTCTCTGCAACACCATTTTGCTGTGGTGTTCTAGCAATACTAAACTCCCTCTTTATGCCTTTATTTGCACAAAAGTCATCCATAGGCTTTTTCTTGAATTCAGTTCCATTGTCACATCTTATACCTCTAACCTTGAGTCTTAATTGGTTTTCAAGTGCTATTATTAGAGTCTGAATAGCATCAAAGGTATCATCTTTAAAGCCCAAAAAGAAAACCCAACTGAATCTACTACAATCATCAGTAATAACCAAACAATACTTCTTCTTATTTAAACTTGCCACAGAGACAGGTCCAAATAAATCCATATGTAACAGCTCCAATGGTTCTCTAATAGTTCTTTCCTCAAGCTTCTTGCAGGAAGCTTTGTGTTGTTTACCCTTCTTGCATGCCAAACATGATTGATCATTCTTGTAAGTCTTTGAAGGTAAACCTCTAACTAAATTGCCTTTGACCAGTTTGTTGATGTTCTTGAAATTCACATGGCCCAATCTTCTATGCCATTGATGTCCCTCTTCAGATGTTGCTTTAGCCACCAAACATGTAGCTCTTCCATAGGAATGTAGACTCTTCATGTCTAAACTATACACATCATTTGTCCTTGGTACTCTAAGTACTACCAAGTCATCATCAACAGGTTTGAAGTCAGAAGAAAGGATGAGACATTCTGTGTCAGTGAATAACACAGGATGCTTTTTATCACAAATTTGAGAGACTGACAACAAGTTGAACTTTAGCTCCTTCACATATCTGACATTCTCAAAATCGATTCTTCCAGCTTTAATTGTTCCTTTCCCAGTAATCCTTCCTCCATTGGGATCATTCCCAAATGCAACTTTTCCTCCACTAATATTTCTAAAATCAGACAGGATCTCTTTATCGCCTGTCATACTTCCAGAGCAACCACTATCCACAATAAGATGATCTTTAAGCTCCTCTTCTGGGTTGCCCTGCACACAAAGAAAAGAGTTAGAAACTTTTAGGAACCCAAGCCATTACTGACTTGTGTTCCCCTTGAGGAGTTACAAACTCAAATTCTTTGAGTATGTAATTCCCACTATCTTTCAAATGATGATCCAAAATTATCTTATGATTTTTAGCATGTGGATTTTCAAAACTCTCTGGTTTTTCAACATAAATCTCTTTCACCAGATTTTTAGCATTTTCTTGTGTCACAAAAACATCTGATTCACTTTTCGTTGAACGTACTGTATGTCCCTCAGCAGTACTTTCCCTTTTAATCCATTCAGTTTTAACAGGTGGTTCCTGTGATCTAGATCCCCTATATGAATTGTGATACCTTCTAGGTTGATAGTGAGATCTCCTAGAATTCCTATCCCAAGTAGGGTTTTCAGTACCTTGTTTCTGAGCAGTACTTTGGAAAGTACTGTGAGATACTGAAGGTCTTCTCTGATGTGGGTATCTATGATCTGGTGTGAAGTTTCTGTGATTAACCCTATTTGAATTAGTCCAAACTGGTTTGTGCTCTCTAGGTTTCTGGTTGGTTGACTTATTCCTTGGAAACTTGCTTAGATATTCTGAGTGTTTGTCACAATCTTTGATTAAGTGAGTAGGACTATAACACACAAAACACAGTTTTTGACCCATATGACCAAAGTGATTTCGTCTATGTCTATGCCCAAAATTATTTTGCCTTCTTGATGACTGATAAAATCTGTTTTGACCAAAATTATCCCAAAAAGGTTTAGCAGTACTGTTTTGAAAAGGTTTTGCAGAAGGTACTGCTTGTTGAGCAGTACTTTGGTTTAAAGGTACTGCTTGATTTTGAACATTGTTTTTAACAGTTTCTTTGGGTTTCTCAGACCTAGATTGAGCAACAAGCTTCATCCTAAACTCTAGACTGTCTACTCCAAAACGAGAAACATCAGGCCTAGAGGGATGATGACTAATGGGATGAGGAACAACATGATAACCATTGTCTTTCTTATATTCAGGAGGTGGTTCACTTACTGAGCCCTCATTACTAGATGAATCTACATAGTTAATGAGCTCATCATCACTAGTGGTTATGTCCTCAAAAACACCATCATCCTGATCACTAGGTTGGTTTTCATCTATGTTACTAAAGTCCATTCCAAATCCTAAGCCTGTTCTAATGTAAGCCCTTCTCTGTTTTTCAACATAAGCAACATGGGACAAGCCAGACTCTCCCCAAGCAGCAAACTTAGCTAACAAATCATCTCTTTCCTTAGTTAATTTCTCAATTTCAGCAATTTTACAGTTTAGTTTCCATTCACTAAGTTTTAACTGGTAATCCTGTTGTTCATACTTTTCAGCCCAAGCCATTTCATTATTTTCATGTGTTATGATTTTAGCTTCTATAGACTCTAAAGTGATTTGATAACCTGCTACCTCAGACCTAGCCCTAATACAATTATCTCTTTCAATCTCATAATTGTTAAGCAGTTTTAGATAAAACTCATAACAGTTTGAGCATACCTCAGAGATAGGAGACTGAGTTGGTGAAGTAGCCACCATAGCAAGAAGAACAGGATCATCTTCTCTTTCTTTGCTCCAATCAAATCCTCCAAAGCCATCATCAGATTACAAAGCAGCATGTTCAGATTCTTCATCAAAAGCAGTGCTCCAGTCCAATGCGTCCACTGTGTCTTCAACTGCATCTTCCACTGCTACCATACAGTAAGTCACCGGTTCATCATCAAATTCTTCACTCCAGTCGACTTCTGATAACTTCTCTTGAGCAACCAAAGCCTTTGTTTCAGTTATTGGAATTTCCTTGAGCTCAAGTTTAGGCTTCTCAGATGTTCTGTTTGCTTGATACTTAGCAAACCTGCACTCCCTTGCAAAGTGACCAGTCTTTTGACAATTGAAGCATTCAATTTTAGATTTGTCAAAAGTGATTCCTTGTTTTGGTTTGAAATCAATATTTTTGCCTGTCTTTTTCATGTACTTTTTGATCCTTGCAGTGATCATAGCAACTTGCCACCTGATATCAATTTCTTCAAGTGCATCTTCTTCAATCTGTGCTAGATCCTCTTCATAAGTGACAGGTAAGCTTGCTTGTTGTGCAAAGAAGGAACACACAACTTCATCTGAGTGCAAAGAGGTAGATGGTGGGGCCTGCTGAGTATATGATGGGGGATTGTAAACAGCAGTACTTTGAGAAACAGTACTTTGAGGAGAAGCAGTACTTTTGGAAGTACTGCTCTTCTTTTCAGATGATAGAAAAGCAATACTATGAGATTTGGAATTTGGTTGACCACTCATCTCATGTTCATACACCTTTAGTTGATGATAGAGATCATCAAAGTCCATAACATCCAATCATTGTTGTCCTCTGATCATAGTAGCAATCACATGCCATGTAGATGGCAAACTCCTTAGAAACTTCAAATTAGCATCCTCAACTGATACTTGTGCCTTGTATAATTCCAACATGTTGAGGAGATTCTGAAACCTATCATATGCAGCATCAAGACTCTCTCTTTCTCCTACTGTGAAAGTTTCAAACTGTTGTTTCAGCAAGTTTCTGTGCATCTTCTTAGAGGCTTCATTCCCTCCAAATCTGGTCTTGAGAGCAGCCCAGAGCTGCTTAGCATCTTTAGCATCATGAAACTTGAGAAGATGACCATCTGGAATGGCAGACAAGAGAATGTTTAGAGCCTTCTCTTGATTCCTTAGGGTTGCTGCTGGTAAGACTGCCTTTGGTGCTGTAGGTTGTCCAGGAACAACAATGGGATCTGAAACTACTTCATTCCCATTCACAATTACATTCCATAAAGCATGGGCTGTAATGGCAATATACTGCCTCATCTTCATGCACCAGAGATCATATTCTCCCTTCTTGATTATTGGAATTCTGAGTGAGGTGATTGAGGGTGGTGGAACAGCTTCAGTCGACATCTTGAATATTGTTGAAGTAGGGTTTCTTCCTAGTCAGAGTTTCCACACAAGCTCTGATACCACTTGTTGGATCGATATACTTTAATCAAACTAACTTAACTAGCTTGTTAAGGTTTAATAACCTCGGATAAATCCTAAGTTATTAACAAAGAAACACTGAGCAATCTTTATCAAGTACGCGGAATTTACTTAACAAAGCTAAGAAGAATAACTTTATTATAAACTCTAAATCTGCTTATTATGCAGATATTCTAATACAACTCTAAGATAATCGAACTTTTCTCTAAAACACTAATTCGTAAACTCTAAAACTCCTTTTCTGAAATCGTACCTCTAATGCCAATCTAGGAGTCCTTTTATAGGCTCAAGGATATCCTAGTCGGTTTACAATTGATAACCTTGTACGACAAGTAATCTAAACATGGAATACAATACTTTCCATAAACAAATATAACAGTTCTTTTGTTCTAGCAGTACTTTGACTTCCTCTTGCAGTACTTTGACTTTATCTTTAGCAGTACTTTGACTCTTTGACTTCTTCCAGTACTTTGCAGCTTACAGTACTTTCATATCTTCAGTACTTTGATATCTTCAGCACTTTCATATCCCAACAGTTTTTAATTCATAGAAAATAGAAAAATAATCATAAAAATACAAAATTAGTTTTGAAAATTCTCTTTAGTTATTTTAGATTTTTCTAAGTCATAATTTCACTTTTCTAGCTTTATTTTATATTTTCTTATATTTTAGGGTATTATTAAATAGGTAAAAATAGTTTTTAATTAATAATAATTAAATAAATAGTCATAAAAATAATTTTCTTTTTCTAAAAATTTTCTCTTATCATTAGGTTTGTAAAAATTTCATTTTTATATTTTTAGGATTAATACTGTTTCAATTTCACATTTTCTTTTGTACGTTACGTAGTTTTTAATTTAAATTTATAAAAGAAAAATCAAAAACATCATTTTAAAAATAGTGATAGCATTTATTTAATATAATTTTGCTTTTTAATTTTCTTTCATTTTTCCTCTGTCATCTAGTATTAATCACAAACCTTTTCCCGTTCAAATTCACCCGATCACTATACGTTTGATTATTCAGTCGCACAACTCGTTGGGACTTAACGACCTGGGGAAACACTATACTCCTCTAGATCTTCATTGCATTGTTTCTGAGCTGTTTGAAGTTTATTACGGTTAACCATTCACAAGTGGTTAGCTTGTGTGATAAACTTGACGGTTTGGACCCAATCACCACTCAAGATAGACAATCCCCCGCGAGACACGGTTACATTGCATAGTTAAAGAGTTGCATTGTCAGCTTTTAGGTGACAACTAGCTCTAATAACTACCTTGAAGGTGTAAACAAACCTCGAAAGGTTGTCAAACCCGTCAGAGTTCATGTCTACCAAGAGTTTCTCGAATGGTACATTCTACTCGGACAAGTCCTTTGCGAGACACGTTTACATTACTAGCGAACTAGCTTGAAATTATTACCCGTCCAAAACAAGTCTTTTCGAGTTACTAACAGTTTAGTACCGTCAATTCGTTGGTTAAGTCTATTACACAAAGATTCATTTGTGTTTACACAGCATATTTCTTATCACATAATTTTCTCCCCCTAAAAAATGGCATATCAAATGTTATTTTTGAAAAGTTGACAATAAATATGACCATTTCGAGTGTTGCGGGAAGATGACCACTATGAACAATTTGTGAACAAAGTTTTAACTCAAATACTCCCCCTCAACAAGTGATATAAACGGTTGAGGTTTTGAAAAACATACGGGGAAGTACTTGTCCTTTTGAGCAAAACCTTGAAAAATGAAAGGTTTGATAGGTTTTACTCAAAAGTAAGAAGCTTTCGCTCCTTTTATAAGGATTGTGGCACTGAAGCGTACCACAGGGTCCTTTCTTGACAAGAACGGGTTGTACACTGTTATGTGTGCACAAGCCATAGACATATATAATCACACATCCAAATTTATAAGGAAAGAAGCAATTCAAGGGGTACCAGGAAGTCCAGAGATGTCGCCAGGAGTGTGAATCGGGCGTTGAAAGCCGGTGATGTTAATCCTGGGTCGACCACCAACATAGCTTTCCAATCTTCTGAACTGATCCCTTCTATACAACCTTTCATCAATCATCTTGATGATTCTCCTCACATCCCTTCGATCCTGAGAATTCCATCGCTTAGGAGACCCAATCTTTTGTCGTATATCCTTCAACCTATAAGCCAATCCGTCCCTAACCATCTTCAAAGTGTGATCTCCAAACTTGTGAAGATCACTACACACCATTAAGCAATTTCGTTGAAGTTCACTGCGGTAAACGACTCCGAATGGTTTGCTGATGAGTGTATATTGTGAGAGCTGGTTGATGTCGGGAAGATCAAATTGAGGTGGAGTGAAGTTGACACGGGTCTGATAAGATTCAACAGCCAGCTGGAGATCTTCTACACGTTCTTTGATGACTATGCTTCTGATGAAGATGAGCAGTGACTTGATGAATTCACGTTGTACTTCAGTTGAAAATTGCCTCATGCGACCCTGTACTTTGGCAAGGTACATGTCTTCAATGTCGTTGAGAGACAAATTCTCAAAGTCAGCTTCAGAGAATGCATAATCCCGTTCATCTTGCCTTTTGACCACAATCTTTTTGAGAAAGGTGTAGTCCCATTTGGTCGACAGATCAACGTGTTTGATGGCAACGATATCCTTAGTACTGAACACTCCATGTTGAGACTTCTGAACCTGGCAGCTGCGGTAGTAGATTCTTCGGCGTTCCGGCCAATGATGAATCCCGTACATTGCATCTCGGTCGTATGCTTCCACGTTGTTGGAGAACAAGTGATTAGCTCTTTCCTCGATAGCTATGCAGTTTGAGTATATGGCTGCTGGGAATGGAAGTGTCAAAGATGTAGCGCATTTCCTTGATCCATCGCCACCGTGTAGAAGAAATTCCAAGTTTTTGTTGAAGAAATATCTGAATGGGATCCTAGGTTCATCTGGTTGGCCAATTTTTGGTAGAGGTTTAGACCAGTCGGTGTAATATGGAGGGTTGTCCCGTTTGGTGAAGTCGATGTTTGCTTCTGGGTTGAGCCAATCCATGTTGTTAGACATAGCTCGAGCAATGTTTTCAAGGTGATATTCGACCTCGATGGCACTTTCTGAGCTATCTTTCCACAGTTGAAAAGATTCATTCTTGATTCGTCTCAACTCGGATTTCGTCATCTTCTTCACATGGAACTTTTCTTGCATAATCTTAGCATGCTCCAAAGTATTACCGTCTACCAGATCTTGACCTTCTTCAGGGTAGGGAGTGGAATTGACAAGTGTAGAAAACCATTCAAACTCCTGTGTTGTATCTTCATCTAGCCATGATACGACGTCAGTCATTGGCGCCTTCTTCTTCTTTTGTTTTGGCCTAGATGAGGATTCTGGTTTCTTAACTTGTTTGGGAGAGGTGGGTTGTTGTAGGGGCTCACGGACTTCCTCATCGTCACCACCCGTATACTCAAAGTGATCACCGGTTTTTTGAGTCTCGGGCGGTAACTCAGAATCCTGAGGTTTATCAGTAGAAGAACGGGGAGGAGGCCTTTGTTGAGTAGGAGTCCGTTGGAGAGGAGGTAACATAGAAGATGATTCACCAGACTTCTTCTGACGTTTAGCTTCATCATTCTTATCCTGATCCTTATCTTCATCGTCTCTAGGACGTTTAGACCTTTCTGCTTCGAATCTACATGCTTCTTTGAGTTGGTAGTCCAGCAATGCTTGAAACAGCTTTCCTTCATCAGAAGTAAATGTCCCAGATCGTTTAGACATTTGTGTGACAAGCTTGGCCACCAATTCATTATCCGAGAAAACTACAGGATCAGATGGATTGATTGTGACGGTTAAAGGTGTTGATCTTATAGTTTGCTTGGCTATCTGCATAAGATTCAGATATAGTTGTCTGGTAAACATCTCCTTTGTGACTTTAGGAACGATATCCTGAAGGTACTTGTTAGTGTAACCTTCGATCATTTCGTTCAGTTCCTCTTGACGATGACTTCTCATGAATTCCTGGATAAACTTCCTTTCTTCTTGCATCTTGTCATTCTCGTCATGTAGATATCGTATTTGTTGATTGAGAAAGTTCAGCTTCCTGTATAGCATGTCTTTCTTTCTGAATTGTTTGACAGCTTTCACAATTCTTTCATGTGTATGAGAAATCCAAGATCGAGGTGGTTTCTTCACAGATTTGGATGTTGATTTGGTTGATTTCTTTGATGGTGGTTGGGAAGAGTGAGATGATGAGTCTGATGAGGAAGAGACATGAGGAGATTCGGGGTCCTTGGGCGGTTCAGAAGTTTCCTTCTGTGAACGTGTAGGACTTTCCAGAAGCAGCTTGTCATAATCAGCATCTTTATCTTTCTCAGACTTCTCAGTTTCAGGTTTCTCAAACTCATATTCGATAGTATCCTCCACAAGCTTTTGTTGTTGCACAAGAGTGGTGGAACCAGATCCCTTATCGGGTCGATTAACCGCATCAGGATCTGGTGAAGAGTGGGCAGCACCACTTGATCCTCCGGGGCCACCCATTTGGTCTTTTGCAAATTCTTCAGCTTTTTGAAGGTGTTTGACGAATTTAAACTTCTTCCGGTATGATTTATCCAGTTGCTCTTCATCACTTTCTGAGCTTGAGCTTTGATCATACGGCACAAGCACTGGAGTCTTCCCTTTGCCATGTTCAGCTGGAGGACTAGGAGGTTTCGGTACTAATGGAGTGTCATCCTTTGCAGTTTCAGAGTATGTAATCTCTTCTTCTGATTCAGTACCTTCAGAGCTTTCGTCCACAAGCTTTCTTTGCGGTTCAGGTGTGGGAATAGGTTCAGCTTCCTTTACGGGAACAATCCTTTTATGAGGAGGATTCCTTTTGGGAAGCTTCCTTTGACTTTCAGAACTTACTGCACTTCCAGCACTTCCTCTTCTGGTTCTCCAAGTAGGAGTTCCTGAAGGTTTTTCATCAAGATGACCAACTTTTCCTTCTTTTACTGCTACTAGATACCTTTTGTACGTTTCAAGCTTCTTGAGTTCTTTAGATAGAAGGTGATCAGGCAGCACGGCACCCTGCTTCTTAGTTTTCGATTCCTTGATTCTGATAGAAAGGATAGGTTCGGACAACAAGTCGTGATTGTCGGGGTCATTGAGCCTCTTGGGGATATCAGGATTAAGCCCAAGTGCTCTCTGGATCAAAAGCTTTGTGTATCTGACATAGGGAATCTTTGAGCCAAGCTTCTTGAGAAATAGCATCATGTCCTCCCATATCAGTGCTTCGATTTCGATGTCCTTCTTATTGATCAGAGACCAGAAGATTTGCAGTTCCATGAGCTTTGGATGCTCATAACCACTGTCACGACCAGAAACAGACTTGGTAATGATGATGTAGAGGGTTCTCCACGGTTGAGGAATGTTCTTAAGCTCCACGTGAGAATGCTTAGTAATAATCCCTGAAGCTTCATCATAGCCAATGTCAAGAAGAAATTGCAGAACTGTCTCTTCAGTAGGTGTAGCAAAGAAGTCGGTTGGAGCGATGTCAGGAATGATGAGAATAGCCCGTAAGTCTGCAGGAGTGATGGTGACTTGTTTGTGATTAAGTGTCACTGTCACTGCACTTTGACCTGTGATCCTCTGCATAGAATTCCAGAATTGCTGAATGTAGATTTCCGGTATAGTAGCAGAGTGTGAGAGCATGTTCTAGTAGGGATGATTCCTTAGAATATCCACAACAATGAGACAAGAAGATTATGAGCATGTGAGGGTTTCAAAGTCAACCCTAAGGTTGTTCTTTCCAATCTTTCTAGGATAGCCATTGGGGAAGATGTCAGCAATTGTGAGAACTTCTGGTGCATCCACATTCATTTGAGCAGCCATGTCGTGATCTGGAATGACATTAGCCAAAAGAACCAACATATCGAAAGACATAATGTTAGTCAACAGAAGGTTATATTGTCTAATTATTGAATGTACAGTGTTAATGATTGTTACGAGTCCTAAGTCACTTGTTTGTCCAATAGTCCAATGACGTCGTGAAATGTTTCGTGAGTTAGTTAACTTTATGTTTTAAAGTTTATGTTAGCACTTATAGTTCACAACATATCAAACGTTTAAGCTTATAAGTGACATTATTGGTTTCGTGACGTTATGATTTCATTATTTACAAGTTTGTACACGTAACAATTTATAACGAAGGTTAATCAAGGCTTAGGCGTAGATATGGCAAAGTTATGCGTAAACAGGAGTGGTATACGCGTAGTTGAAAGCTTATGCGTAGGATCCTGACTTACGCGTAAGAAATATTACGCGTAGGAACAGGGGACCTTATGCGTAGAGCTTACGCGTAGGCGTATATTAACCTTACGCGTAAGGCATACTCGTAAGAGTAGACCTTATGCGTAGAGGTCACTGTTTACGCATATCCTTCACAGGATACGCGTAGTCCCATTGTAGAACCTTATGCGTAGACGCTACGCTTAAGATTACTCTTACGCATAACCTTCTACGCGTAAGGTGATCCTTATGCGTAGATTGCTTAGTAACCTTGATTCTGAATTTTCACGTTTTGCAAACCTGAAATAAGTTCATCAAAACATCAATATTAACATACACATTCATTCTATAACAGATTTAAGCACAAACATTCATTCAAACAATTAAGCGTAGAGATACTTATGCGTAGCCTAAAACCCTAAAGTTCAGAATTTACGCGTATGAAATCTAGCCATAGGATATGCACCAAAGTATTTCTGGTAAGTCTAAGATGTTGTGAGAGTGTAATGACCAAGTTTTAACACCTAATAAGCAGTGAATCAAAAGTGCCCAAACCTAAGAACATTAAACCCTAAATTCCAATTTTTAATCAATTAGTGTTTCTGGGTTGTTATAGGGCTTGGATATCATCAATTCAACATGGTATTGACATCACACAACAATCTTTTTGACCAAATACAATCACATTTGAAAACACCCAAATCGACTCATAAACCCTAATTATCAAAATCACTCAATTCGTGTATCTGGGAATGTTTAGGTGATAAAAATGTGTTCAATGATGTAAGAAAAACATTTTGACACAATCCTTTTAACCACAAACACCCATTCTTGATTGAGTGTTCATACGCTTATGCGTAAGAACACCAAATCAATCATAGACAACAATTTGACCGTTGGATTTGTATAAAAATCAAAACCAATATTTGTAAACACGTTAAGATCATAAAACAACTTACAAATTGATGATCAGAAACACAGATTTCTTGAATGAATTTTAGGCGTAGGATCTTTTAGGTGTTAGCAATAAATGAGATGATAATGTTAGGTGGAATGTGTTTTTATTAAAAATAAGTTTAACATTTTGGCAGTTTTGGTCCCTCCACCTTTTCCTTTTACATCCAAAGCCTTTTAACTTCCATTTTTTGTTACCAAACGAAAGATTTTAAGAAAGAAACTTGACGACACTCCCCCTCGACTTAAGAAATATTGAAAGGTTATTAATTTTAGTCCGAGGAGTGTCAGTGAACCAGAAAATTTACCACCATTGATAAAATAACCAACCGGGATATGATAACATGCAAGTACACAGATGTTTTGAAACAGTTAAGTGATACTTTTCTCCCCCTCAACACTTGATCGGAAAAATACTGAATTTTGAAAGATTAAAGTGTTGATGGAAGAAATGTACTTGCCATGTTGAAAGAAAATTAGATTAGAAGAATATTTTTGTTGTTTTATCAGGTTTTATATTTTTGTATTTTGTTTTTGAAAAATTATTTACAAAAGAGATTTTGGTGTTTGACAGGTTTTTAAGACTGTTTTAGGAGGTCATCCAATTCCTCTTGAGTCAAACACCTCATACCAATCCGGTGGACCAACTCATTAAACCTAGCGGGAGGCAAGGCTTTGGTGAGAAGATCTGCCAATTGGTATTCTGTACCCACGAAGTATAATTCAACTGTACCCTGTTCCACGTGGTCCTTGATGAAATGATAGCGAAGATCGATGTGCTTTGATTTCGAGTGCTGAACTGAGTTACACGAGATCGCAATGGCACTCCGATTGTCGCAGTACATCGGGATTCTATCAAATACGTAACCATAGTCTTTGAGTTGTGTTCTCATCCAGATGACTTGAGCACAACACGCGGACATGGCTACATATTCTGCTTCGGTTGATGACAGCGATGTACAATCCTGCTTCTTTGATTGCCAAGACACCAGTTTATCACCAAGAAATTGTAGTGCTCATGAAGTACTTTTCCTTGAGTCTAAGCATCCTACGTGGTCAGCGTCTGAAAAAGCGATTAGTTCAAAACCAGAATCCTTCGGATACCAGATCCCCAAGTTAATGGTTCCCTTGATGTATCGGAGGATTCTTTTAGCCTCAGAGAGGTGGGTTTCAGTTGGTCGCGACTGATAACGGGAGCATAGATAAACGGAAAAGACAATATCAGGTCTGCTAGCTGTTAGATACATGAGAGACCCAATAATACTTCGGTATTTGGTAGGGTCAACTAATTTCCCATGTAAATCAGCGTCTAGCTTCTTGGTATGAGTCATTGGTGTGGCATAAGTATCACAAGTTTTCATTTCAAATTTGTTTAACAATTCAAGGGCATATTTGGACTGACTCAAGAAAATACCACGGGGTGATTGATGAACTTGTAATCCTAGAAAGAATGTAAGTTCACCCATCATGGACATTTCAAAATTTTCCTTCATTAGTTTTGCAAAAGCGATTGAAAACTTTTTATGTGTAGACCCAAAAATGATGTCATCCACGTAAATTTGAACAATTAAGATATGTGCCCCGTGATATTGTATAAAAAGAGTTGGGTCAACCGAACCTTTGGTGAAATTATTAGCAATGAGGAAAGATGATAGCTTATCGTACCATGCCCGAGGGGCTTGTTTGAGACCATAAAGAGCTTTGTTCAGTTTGTAGACATGGTTCGGGAACTATGGATCAACGAATCCTTTGGGTTGGCTGACATAAACCGTTTCTTTCAGTTGTCCGTTGAGAAACGCAGTTTTGACATCCATCTGAAAGACCGTCATATTCATATGAGCCGCGAACGCGAGAAATATCCGAACAGCCTCAAGACGAGCAACCGGAGCAAAAGATTCTTCAAAGTCTATTCCCTCTTCCTAACGATAACCCTTAGCAACTAGACGTGACTTGTTTCGGATTACGTTCCCTTCAGCATCCAATTTGTTTTTCCAAATCCATTTGAGACCAATGACGTAGACCCATGTTGGTCTTTCAACCAGTTCCCATACTTCAAGACGTTTGAATTGGTTGAGTTCTTCTTGCATGGATTCAATCCAGTTGTCTTTTGTCATTGCGTCTTTAATGTTTTTAGGCTCAGATTAGCAGACAGTGAGTGCATAAATGCAATGTTCACCATCTGTGTGAAGACGTTGTCTCGTAACGAAAGGTTGATTAGGGTTGCCAATAATATTTGCCAGAGGATGGTCTTTTGTCCATCGATGTGTAGAGGGTTGATGTTGGTATACATTGTGCAGATTCTGAGGATTCAAATGGTTTGTTGATGATTCCGCGACATAAGGTGCAGCAGTTTCATTAGCAAACGGGTTAAAGAACGCATTTGGATCAAAATCTGCAGGTGGGGGTACTTCATTCAGAATATCATCAGCTGGATCATCATTGTTAGAAGCGGTTTGTTCAACTGTTGTGTTGGAGTCAACTGGTGTAGGTGCATCTTCAACAGTAGTTGTTGTAGCAGGTGTATCAGGTATAGGAATATTATCAGGTTGAGCAGCAAAAACAGCGGATACACCTGTAGCACGTTCATCAATATCGTCACTGAACAGAGGAGAAAATAACCTTTCCATTTGTTGACGAGTTAGCTGGGGGCTTTGTTCAGCTGATGATGGGGGTTGAGGGAAGTTTAAACGGTTGTGTCCGGGTTCTAAGCTGTTATACTCAGAAGCCATTTCCGTGAGTTCATCAAAATGAGCATGAATCGTTTCCATCACCTGTTTTGTACGACGATTCCAGATCCGGTAACCTTTAGAATTCTCACAATATCCAATAAAGACTCCAATGTCGGCTTTGGCTTTGAGCTTTCCAAAATCATCACGATCATTATTCGGATAGTAAAGGGATCCAAATACATGAAAGTGTTTGAGATTCGGTTTATGGTTGTGGACAAGCTCGAAAGGTGTTTTGTTGTGGGGTTTTGTGATCATAGAACGGTTTTGAGTATAGCATGCAGTAGATACAGCTTCTGCCCACAAGTAATCTGGAAGTTTAGCATTGATTAACATTGTTCTTGCAGCTTCCACTAACGTTCGGTTTCGTCTTTCAACAACTCCGTTTTGTTCTGGTGTACGTGCAATAGATGTTTGATGCTGAATTCCCACTTTCTCATAAAATTCACGAAGGGTTTGGTTAACAAATTCAGTTCCTTTGTTTGTTCTTATTTGGCGGACGGTGTTCCGGAGCTGAACTTGAATTTTCGTGAGAAAGGTGATGATCATTTGTGGAGCTTGGTCTTTGCTTCGAAGAAAGTAGACCCAAGTCCATCGTGAGTAGTCATCAACAATTACTAAGATGTAGCATTTGTCATTGATCGTTTGCACGCGCATTGGGCCACACAAATCCATGTGAAGAAGATGAAGCACATGCTGAGAGCTGTGTTCCACCTTTGAAGGAAAATGAGCACGAGTGCTTTTTCCTTGTTCACAAGCTGAGCAAAGGTGATCTTTTGAATATCGGAATCGTGGGAGACCTTCAACTAGTTTGTGTCGAGCAAGGTTGGTGATGGTTTCAAAGTTTAGATGTGAGAGACGACGGTGCCATAGCCAGGATTTTGTTGATGTTGCCTTTGAAAGTAAGCAGATGGGAGATGAAGCAACCATGTCTTGCATAGAGATAGTGTATAGACTAGAATTACGCGAGCCAGACATAAGGTCATTTCCTTGTAGATCACGAATGAAACAAGTTTTCTCCCGGAAAGCAACCTCCAAATCTCCATCACAAAACTGACCTACTGAAAACAGATTGTGACCGAGGCCTTCCACATAGTAAACCCTGCTGATTTCGATGTTCCCATTGACATAATCTCCGTAGCCCATGATAGCTGCGAAGTGATCATTCCCGAACCTGACAGTGCCAATGAACTTTGCAATAAAGTTTGATAACAGTTTAAGGTTGCCTGTCATGTGTCGGGAACATCCGCTATCAACAATCCAGAGAATGATCTGTATCACCTGCATTACACACAGATGACACAGATGGAATAGAAGTAGATGTGGAACCCGAAATGTTAGAGGGTTCCAAAGCAGTGATAGTAGACATACACACATTAATAACTTTAGGCGTCCATTTAAATCCTAATGTGTTATATATCCATTTTTGCCATCTATAACTACTGTTTGCTTTAGTCTTTGTGAATGCACTAGGTGGTACTACATTCTTAGGAGGTGAAACTGGAGCTACAGGGACAACCACACATGACGTAGAATCTAAAGAAGGCGGTCTACCAAGCACAGACTTAGAATGATTAGTGGGCCTAGAGGTATTCCGATTCTTAGGATTCCGTAAACGAGAGATTATAGCTTTAGCAACACATTTGTCATGACAATCAGAATTCATACTTTTACGACAAATAACACAAGGTGCATCAGACTGAATATCAAAAGTACTTAACGGTTTAGCATTCGTTACATCACTATTTCTATTACATTTGCCAGACGCAATATCTATAGTGGAAGCAACGTGAGTCTTATTCATAGTCCTAGGGTGTTCTTCTACTTTAGCATTCCTTATTGATCTTTTCTTAGGTCGCAACTTCCTATTCTTCGATTGAGTGCTCCTAGGCTGTGAAGTGCGGACGTTTGGAAAAGACGCAACTATTCCTGTTTCAGTAGAAGGAAGCACGTTAGCAGCTTGTGATTTGGCAGTAGGGATTCTAGGTGCACGATTACTAAGTGTTACTGATGCTAATCTCTTAATGATGGTTGGCGGAAGTTGTTCATACTTTCCTAACATTTCTCTTAACTTAGAGATAGTGTGAATCAAATCTTGATTTTCAGAACGAATATTACCAGCAAAATTCATGACTTCTCTAGTGTGAGCAAGATAGTGATCAAGTTCGTTTGATGCTTCATGACGAGTCTTATTGAGTAAATCAAATATGACACCATATTCCTGTTTAACTGTTACAAGTTCTTGTTCATATTTTGAGATTTGACTTTTCAAAGACACATTTTGATCATCCAGTTGCTCAATTTTAGGATCAAAAGATTTTGTTTGCAACTGAGCGATTTTCTTTTGAAAACCAAGTTGTTGAATGTGAATATCTTTTTCACACCAATTAAGACGACGTTTTGCATTGTAAAGTTCGTTGAGTAATCGTTTATTTTCAACTTTTAAAGACTCGATCTGAAGCACATTATCAGTATTCTCAACGGTTACCACAGAGTCAACATGATCAGCAGAGATATAATCAGATGCATGTGGCAAAAAATAGAATAACACAACATTATGGATATCAGCACAGATAACATCTTTCAAGAGTCGATCAACATCTTTTCTCAACATTTTCTTTTTACGTTTAGTATTAGAAATAGATGTTTCAGTTTTCTCGAAAACGATCTTCATCACTCCAAGTTCCTTATGAAAATCCTTTTCCCATGCTAATGCACAACTTTTCAAATTTTTAACGTTAGGTAAAAGATTTTTCTGAAAAATGTCTCTTTGTTCTCGCGCCAGGGGCGATTGAAAATGATCAATTTTGATTTCAGAACGATATTCTATCTCATGTTGTAAAATTTTGAGGTCAGCCATGAAAATGTCAAAATATCTAAGAATTTTTCGATTTTCAGGTTTTGAGTTTACTTCACTGATGGAAGGTAAAGGACCATAAATTTGTGCATAATCTGGTTGGGGATTAACATTAGAAGACTCAGGTGTTTTGATGATAACCCTTGGTGTGTTAGAAGAATCCGTTGGTGTGACGAAAGTGACCGGTTTTGAATAATTAAAAGGTTTGTTGTAAACAACAGTTTTTAATTTTGATCGACTCTCGTCTTCTGCATCTAATTCCTCTTGACGATGATATTCAACAACACTCATAACAGTATCATTAATTTTATATTCTGCACTGGAAACTTCAGGATTTGGTTTGAATGTTTTTAGTGAAAGCTTTGGTTTGTAATCAGCTAGATTTGGTCCATATCCTTTTGGATTGGGTTTTAAAGTAAACTTTTCAATAGCTGTTACTGATTCACCATGTTTGTAAACAACAGTTTTAAACTCTTTAATTTTGTTTTGCAAGCCGATAATTTCTTCAAGAAGGTCATCTACCCGATTCGTTGAATGCTTTTTGTATGCGAAGAACTGTTTTTGACAAGTTAACAACTCAACCTTAGCTTTTTGAATTTCCAATGTGAGAGCGTTAATTTGATTTTTATGTTCATGTTTTGAGTTGTTCTATTTCAAACAACAAAGCATTCTTCGAAGCGGCTAGATCACGCATCTGTCTCTCTAAATATTTTTCGTTTTGATGAGATTTAGCAAAAGCTGCTTCAAAACCTTTTTCACGGTTTTCTTGAGTTTTGAAAAAGTTGAGTTGCATTTATAAGCATTCAAAATCCTTGGTTAACAGTGCATTTTTGCTTTTTAATTCCTTATTTAATGCATAACATTCCTCCATTTTGATTTGATGGTCTTGAATTAAACGAGCAAAATCTGGATGAGGCAACAGTTCGGCTTGTTCAACGTGAGTCACAACATGATCATTATTTAGATCCTCAAGTACAACCACGGAGTCAATTTGATTATCAAAGGAAACCATAAGGTCATCTTGATCGTCAAATGTAACTACAAGGTTTATTTGAAAATCGTCAGAATGAGATGTAGATGACTCATTTTGAACAGTCTGAGCCGTGCCGGATTCAGATATTGGCGGAGATATTAGTTCAGATATGATGATGGTTTGTTCGGGTACCTGAGACAAGCCATCAGTGTCATACACTGGGCCTGTTTCACTCATGTGTAACTCATGCATATTAGCCATCAACATAACAGCTGCATTGGCCTGCAAGTCCTCCATATCATCATCTGAGTCTGCATCTGCCATAAAGCTCTGTTCTTTGTTTGTGAGAGATCCACCAGCTTCATCCTTAAGAGCCAAAAGAAGAGCCTCTTTGAAATAAGCACTGCCCCTAGTCCTTGGCTTTGGGCATGCATTAGCCAGGTGTCCCTTCTCATTGTAGTTGTAGCATCGAAGACCATTCAACCCATTCTGAGCATTTCCCTGTTCCACCACTGGAGCTCTGTTGTTATTCCTACCCATAGCATTAAACCCTTGACCACCTCCCATTTGACGACCATAACCACGATTCTGAACTTCAACTCGTCCATTGTTCACAACAGCCTGATTTCATGTATTGGATGAGGAACGAATACGATTGTTGGATTTGTTGGTATAACGGCTAATAGCATTAGCAATCATAACAAATCCCTGTTGCAATGCTTCGAACGGATCGGATTCCTCATTAGTTTGACTATGAAGTGCTTGATCATTGTTGTTGTTGTAAGGAACCAATTGATTTTGTTGAGGTTGCTGTGATTGATCGTTTTAGTGTGACTGAGGCAGTTGGTTGAGTTGCTTGTTGAGGAGGATAACTTTGTTGAGCATATAAGGCAAGTTGTTGATTTTCCGGATGTGTAGGTGGAGTAATTTGAGCACGGAGAATCCTTTCCCGATCAACTTCCTTTTCATGAGGCTTCAAGTAATCGTACAACAATCCATATGTAGAATGATGCATATTCTTCGCTTGACGGAGAAAAATGACATACTTCTCCCATTCAGGACCAAGACTACTCAGGAACTTAGTATTCACTGCAATTCTTGGCATGATGATGTTGTGTTTATCTAAATCATTGATGATGTCTGAAAATCGATGATGATAGGACTCTAGTGTCTCTCCAGGTTCAATCATGAAGTGTTCATAAGCCAAGTAAATTTTGGATTCCAAATCCTCCTGATTGAGTACCGATCCTTCCATAAGAAGACGAATATGATCCCACATTTTCTGTGCAGTCTTTTGAGCATCAATACTACGAAGAATTGGGTTTGGTAATCCTAAGAGGATATATTCCATTGCAAGTTCATTTGCTTCATAGTGTAGAAGTTCTTGAGGATTCAATTCTGTAACAGTAGCAATGTTCGTTTGTTCATCTCTTGGTGGAATGGCATTTGGATCTCCGGGTACAATGACAGTAGGCATCTCAAATGGACCTTCCAAGATAACCTTCTTTAAAAACTTTCCATGTGGCTTCTTCAGATCACAAAACCTAAAGAACCTTATCACCCATTGATCGTAGTTTCCTGGAGTGAGAATTGGAGGTCTATCAAGTGATCCAGCCTCATGAATTGATTGTTGGCTGCTTAAAGCTTCACACATCTTTGCAAACCAAGTGGGTTCCTTCATAGTGTTCCTTGATGGATGTTGATTGAAGTCATTTGTGTAGGGTTGAACTTGAAGACTTGGCGGTGTTTGAACCATTTGTGGTGGAGGAATTGCTCCAAGTTGTGGAGTATGTTGTTGATTAAATTGTTGTTGATAAATTGCTTGTTGTTGATTCCATTGTTGATGTTGTGGACTTAGTTGTTGTTGTCGTTGAGGATAAGTGTAAGGGAAATAGTTAGAGTATGGTGGTTGTGACATGTTGAAAAACTTGTGTTGGTAAAAATGGATCTTTGTAGTCGAATGAACCTTTGTTGAAGAAGTATCCTTAGGCGTAGAAATCACAATAACCAAGTAGCACTTATGCGTAAAAACACCAAAGTTACGCGTAACAGTAAGGAGTTACGCGTAGATTTAGCTTACGCGTAAGTATGGAAAAGACTCTAAAGTTATGCGTAGACAAAAGTTAGGCGTAGAAAGTTAGGCGTAGGATTATCTTATGCGTAAGACTAGGCTTAGGCGTAAGATGAATCTTATGCGTAGGATTTCTACGCGTAAGCTTATGCTTATGCGTAATTTTAGGGTTTTATCCCAAGTGATCTTTTACACTTCACAGTGCAAAAGATATCCAAAGTCGACGTATTTTCAGGCTTATCCAAGCAAGAAAACACGGAGTAAACCACGAAAACGAAGATCAAGCCAAGGATAACCTTACGCGTAGTTTTAGGGTTTTGCTACGCGTAGGATTACTCGTAAATATGATTATGCTCAAATTTGTTTCTAAACCAGTTTTTGTGTGATGAAATAGCTTCAATAACACCAAAAGACACAAAAGTGTGAAACTTGATGAACCAAAACTCTTAAAACAGTTATGCGTAGGTTGAAACCCTCGTACAAAAACTAGATGAAAAACAATGATCTACACATAAAGTTCAAAACTTTTTGCCAAAAACAGTAAGTTTAACACCTTATAACGTTGAAAGGACAAGAATCTTGGATTAAAAAGTGTAAAAAATACGTTTTTGATCAAGCCAAAGTTTCGGATACGCAAGTTAAGCGTGAGACCAAAACTCACTTCAAACAATACGTTCACTCAACTATTAGGCGATTGATACCACTGTTAGGTCACTAGTTTTACAACACAAGCATACAATAAGGAGATAAAGGCGATTGAACAATAACCAAACACACACACACGTAAAGCTTAGACAGGTTATGCGTAAGATGTGAGTGAAAGAGAAATATTGAACAACCAACCCTCAAGTGAGGGTTTACATAAGGTATTTATAGGAGGAAAGCTAGGGCAACACTCCTAGTTTCCATCCTTTCTTTAATGGACTTGGGCCTAAGCTCATGGGCCTTCTACATAAGCTTAAGGCTAATAACAAACATAAAGGCCATAATAAGCTACCTATTACATAATAATGACTAACACTTGAATTATAGTTTAGGAGTGATTCCAACATTGTTTAAGTTATTCCCCTTTTTAGGTAACTTTATCGTAACAGTGTTTTTGTACATTTTTTATACAGCGGATGAACCAGGATCCTTTAGCATGAGGTTCGATCATCAAGGTACATTCAAATACTCTCCAGGTAGAATATATCAATAAGGCAAGGAATGCCTCGTTGATTATGTTAAAATAAATGAGGTATCTGTTGATGAAATGGATGCTCTCATGACCCAAATCAGTTATGAGAATGGACAAACCAATTATTTCTACTTTCTTAAGCCTGGTAGTACATTGGATGATGGATTGTTTAGTTTGCGTGAAGCTGCTAATCTTGACTTGTTGGAAGACCTTGTCAAAGACCATAAGTTGATAGATGTTTATGTGAAAATAGGTAAGACAAGATTAGAGTTGTCTGAAATGTCCCCACAATCTATTAAGACTGCTTTTTGGGAGATGGGTGAAAATACCAGAAAAGTTGCTAGTGCTGCTATTCAATCTTGTTGTAGACGATTGGTATTAGATGATCTTGACAATGAGCCTGCACTAGATCCTTTTATGCAACTTACAAAAGTACCTATGGACCTCAATTATAATGGTGAATCTAGAAATTTGCTAAACATTGAGCCTGTATTTTCCACCCTAGACACATCATTTGCTAGCCAACCTGTTCATAACAGTGAGCGTGCTTTAGTACTTATTGATGAGGACAATGCTATTAAGGATCCTGATAATTTTGAGGTTAATCTGTTCCGAGTGACACAGGGGAAGCAGTTAGAGAAAATAGGAAGAGCACTAGTTGATGTCAATAACAGGTTTGAGGAGCCTGATGTTGATGTAAATCTGTTTCAATTGACCCAGGATAAGCATTTAGGGGAAGTAGGAAGCGCATCTGTTTATGCCAATAACATGGAAGAGGATCCTGCTGTTGATGTTACTCTGTTCCAAGTGAGTGAGACTAGTGACTTAGGCAATGCAGTTGATGATTCAATTCAAGCAAATGAAGAAAATACTTGTCAGGAGAATAATGCACAACTTGATTTGGTCCAAGTAAGTCAGAGTAATGAGTTAGGTAAAGCAGGAACAACCAATAATATAAGTGATGACATGCATTTGGAAAATGATTTACCTGTGATGGTTGATGATGTCTTTTACAGTGAGTATGTTTCTTACCCACAGGTAGACTTTGCAAATGGAGTCTATACCACATTCTTCTATTGTGGTCAGGACTTTCCTAGTGCAATGGATGTAAAAAATAAGGTAAGAGAGCATTCAATAGAAACTAGGAGGGAGTTGATTTTTATGAAGAATTACAAAACAAGAATAAGGGTCAGATGTAAGGGTTGTGTTCCACTTTCAGGCCCAAGTGAAGGTCCTGGATTGGATATAGCCCATCTAGAAGTCCATTAACCAGAAGGGGTATAAATGCAGTACTTTCTGGAAAAATGGACCCTTCTGAAATACTATGCCCATGGCTATTGTTTGTCGGCAGGAATGGTGAGACAGGTACATGGTCAGTCAGAAAATATAATGAGCAACACACTTGTTTGCAATCAAGGGCAGTCAGAGCTTTTGACCTTAACTATATCTCAAAGTAAATTACAACACAAATTGAAACCAATCCAAGGGTTCCTGTCAAGTCTGTTCATAATCAACTTACCAACCAATACGAGCTTAAAGTGTCCCTGCAGAAGGTTTTAAGGGTCAAAAACTTAACATTAACAGGCATCAGGGGTCAATTCAAGCTACAATTTACCATGTTGAGAGATTATGTTCAAGAGTTGCTGAAGAGAAACCCTAATACAACAGTATTGATGAATGTGGAACGACCTGCAGATGAGGCTCTTCCAATGAGAGAATTCAAGAGAGTGTATGTTTGTTTAGGCGCACTGAAGGAAGGATTCAAAGCGTGTGGGAGATCGTTGTTGGGGCTGTATACTTTTCCAATTCATGGTCCTTTGAATGGTCAACTGCTGATAGCTGTGGGAATTGACAGCAACAATGATATATACCCTTTAGCTTATGCTTTTGCTGAATCAGAAAACATAGGATCATGGACTTGGTTTCTTCATTGTTTATTCGATGATATAGCACTTGAGCCAATCTCAAGCATCACTTTTATTACTGACATGCAAAAGGTACTCCCTTAATCTGTTCATGAATTTAAGTCTCTCTATTTTGAAACAGTCAGTAAACATATATGATTTTGTGCAGGATATAAGTGGAGCTTTAAGAAATGTTTTTCCAGATGCAGAACACAGATTTTGTATTAGAAGCATTCATGAGAGAATGAAACTTCAATGGAAAGGTAGGGCCTACAAAGAGCATCTGTGGAAATGTGCAACAACCTCAATTGTTGTACAGTTTCAGAAAGCTATGGCTGATTTCAAGAAATTTAATCAACCAGCCCATGATTGGTTAAGTAACATAGCACCGATCCATTGGTAAAGGTCACATTTTTCATGTAAGTCATCTATCTGTTTCAGTTAATTTGTATTTTTTAATGCAGTATAAACAGTTATAATTAATACATGTTTATTTGTAATCTTTAGGGAGAGCTCATTCTGATGTGTCACTTAATAACATGTGTCAAGTGTTTCATGAAAAAATAATTGAGGGTTTAAACAAACTGTAACATATTGGATTTAATAAACACATCACATAGATAAAATATAGGGCGTATAATATAAGTTTTAGAGAGAGAAAGTGGAAGAGTTTAGGGAACTTAGTGAGACAAAGAAAAATGAAATTATGAAGCTCCAGCCCTCTACCTTGGGAGGTAGAGGGTATTTATAGTTTCTTACAAGACACGCCTCCTACGGGCTGTGGATCAGGCATACAGTGGGTAAAGACCCGTCCGTCCTCCACGGTGTTACTTAACAAACTACTTATTAACATTACGTGACTACGACTACGAGCTTTCTAACGAATACATATACTTGAGGTGACCGACACTTTAACTATCGGATTTTCTAAATCCTAACAATCTCCCCCTAAGGGAGGTCACCTCAATTTACATTGAACACAAACAGATATAACATTTTGATTGTTCTTGGATTCTTGATTAAGATCTTTGCTCTGTAGTCCGTAGCGTTAGATTCTTCATGTTCTGCATGTTTTGTTGACTCAAGTGGAGGTCTTTAACTGATCCACGTGATGATGAGTGTTGAGCCAGCTTTGAGATCATCTGCCACCATAAATTTCTGACTCATCCTTTGTAGCGTTGCCATCATGTGACTTTGTGACGTTTGGACCGACATGCTCACATTCTGGATCATAATTTCTTCTCATCAGAGTAGCGGAAGCTTTTGTCGATTCATAATATTTCCAGTAGCGTAGCAAAAGCATGGAGTGAAAATATCAGAGTTGTTGATGTAAATATGCACTTATCATGATTTCTTTAGATGTGATGTGATGTGTGAGCATGCGGTTATGGATTGACGCCTCAATTGTGATCAGCTACAACCGTCGAGAGTTCCTGCAGACAACAGTTAGCAATAAAAGCGCACGAAAGTGTCTTTGATCACTTTCGTTGAATTGAGGTACACGGCCCACGGTTCCCCGTTTATCAGTACAAGTACTGCCTGTGATCAGGTAGTATTCCGAAGAATCTCCTTGACAGGGTTTCGCAGCTGCTCTAGCTGTTCTCAAACCGGAACGTCTCAAAGAAGACAACACGGAGTGAGTGAACCAGCAAGTTGAGGTTTGCTGATTGAAGAAAATGATTTGAAAACAATCGTGTATTGCTTATCAGAAAGCATTTTTGCAATACAACGAAGGTTTTATATTGGAAATCAATTTTCAATCACAAACACCCTTTGATTTTGAAAACATACTACTCAATCGTCATGCTAAAGAAAAGAATTTTTGTGCACATCGACCGGTTTTTCAAAGGTATCCGTCAATCCATTTTCTGGACCAAGGTTGATTTAAGGTGTGAATCGCCCCATCATTTCTGTCCAGTTGTCACATGTTTGATCTATTGGATAGATCTCACATGCCACCTACCAAGAGCTTGTTTGATGTTGGCTCTAGAAGGTTTTCCATCTTCATTGTGAATATGTGAACATATCACTCAGATGTTCTGGCAATACCACAAGGATAATGCGTAGGACTCTTAAGATATATTCTCACTTTCCACATTGTGTGAAACAATGAGTCTTCATTAATTGTGTCCTATTGAGATTTATTGATGATCTCGTGGCTCTAGACTCAATTGTGCACCTTTGGTTCCTATGCTGGAGACTAGGGAGAGGGTCTCCTTCTTCAATATCAACAATCTCTAAGAGAAAGTCGATAGATTATGTAGGTTCCCTGTGAGAATGAAACAAGTCCTTTTAAGAGGAACTTGAGTAGCTTGGGAAGTTGTGGTGCAATGCGTCACTAGGTCCATGACTTCTTGTCTTCAATACCAGAGTTACATTAGTAAACACCAGTAGCATATGTATTGAACCCGGTTTCTGCCCTAAGGTTGAATTAATGGAGGGCTATTTCTTTTCACCCTTTTCTCATTCAATTATTTTTCATTCTTCAACCCCTTCAGCGCTTACCGAAACTTCATTACTAGAACCTTGTTGGGTATATTCTAGTTCTAGCTCTATCTCAGTCCGCACTCTTCCCATTTCTCACTTTTCTCCTTTTTTCATCATACCTAAGGACTTCTACACTATCTAGTGGTTTGTCCCTAGGTAGATCTCTCCAGCTCTGGCGGGATCATGGGAACGAATACCTAACCTTACCATCCTTATATCTCCATGCATAAAGTAAATTTGGTCGGTCATTCGGTATTGTTTTTCTGCTATTGAAACCAATTGAAAACCATCTGAAAATCAATCAAGGTACTTGTGATATAGAATCAAAGCGTTTTGTACCTTAATTGTTTTTGATATTTTAGAAATGCTCCCCCTCAACATGTGCTTCAAGTATTAGAAATTATTTTAGCGCATGGAGGCAAGAGGACATTTGAAATCTTAGATTGAGCATGAAAGATCCAATCTTTGATTATCATTTTCTAAAATGATCATCATCACTTACCGATTAAATATAATATTTAAGCACTTTGGTAAAATCAATTTTGGGAAAGATGAGGTTTTCTTATGATTGCTCCCTCTCAATATGTGCATCGAGATTCGAAAGTGTTTTGCACATATTAGAGAGAACCTGCACTTAGAGACAATTCAATCACGTTTCAATTCATTTTGGTTTGAGATAGATGCTCCCCCTCAACATGTGCATGGAAAAATTGAAATCGTTTGGCACATGTAGGGAGGAGAGCTTGTTAATGTCTTTATAAAACCACTTATTGAATTATCAGTTTATATCCAATTTAAATCACAAATTCTCCCCCGATCACAATTTTCAAATCCTTTGAGATATGTGATCCCTATTGATTTAAATTGTTTTTGAAGGCTTTTGAGGAGAATTGAGACAAGCTTTTAAAATGTTTAACTGATAAGGATCAAATTCTGAGACTTTAACCTTCAATGATTAAACATGCTTAAGTGTCTTAAGAAAACACAACATTAGCCTAGGTCTAATTTCAATGGATCAAAAACATTGTTCACTTAGATTGTCCAAAATTAGACCTCGCTCGAGTACGTGCCAGTTGATTGAAAAATGACTTTTTGATTTGGTTGAAATCATTCTTTCCCTCAATCAATGACATAAGTTGTTGATTGAGTATAAGAGATTTTGACAAATGATAAGTCCAGATGATTTTCAGAATTATAGACCGAGTTATTTTCAAAGCAGTTTTGTTTTCATTAGATGACAAATATTTTTCAGAAGAATTTTTAGAAGGAAAAATATTTGTTAAGGAAACATTTGTCCTTTTGGCGACAAACATTTGGTTTTAGAATCAGAGCATCAGGTTTCAAAAATTAGATTAAGCATGGCTATGTTCTTTCTTTTAAAACGGGTTACTGCCTGAAATGACAATAAACCATCATTTTTTTTCATCATTTTTTTTTCTTTTTTTTAAAGGTTTATGTACATTCGAACTTCATCTAAAGACCCGTGCCATTCTTTGAGTGACAGATCAAAGTCCATAGATGTTATCGAAGAATAGGAATAGATGAGAAAAATAATATTTTTGGACTTTTTCAAAGATTTTCTGATTTTTTATGGATTTTTGGGATTTTTTATTTTTCTATTTTCTTTTTGTGGGTTTTATAATTTTGTATTTTGCTTTTGAATAAATATGTACAAGAGCTAGATGAAGAAAAGCCTTTACTCCTCGTCTTCCTCTTGAAGACGTTTGAGTGTTTCAAGTTGTAGACTCTTAAGACCAAGTCTTGGAAGAATAAACTCAAAACGTTCTCTAGGAAGAGCTTTAGTGAAGATGTCTGCCAGCTGATATTCAGTTCTCACAAAGTATAGTTCCACCACACCTTTCTCCACTTGCTCCCTGATGAAGTGATGTCGAATGTCGATGTGCTTTGCTCTTGAGTGTTGAACGTTGTTGCATGAGAGAGCAATGGCACATTTGTTATCACAATACAGAGGAATTTTGTTGAATTCAAAGCCATAGTCAGATAATTGGGATTTCATCCATAGGATTTGAGCACAACAAGATGACATGGCTATGTATTCAGCCTCTGTAGAGGATATAGATGTGCTCATTTGTTTCTTTGAGGACCAGCTTACAAGCCTTTCTCCTAAGAATTGAGCATCACCAGACGTGCTTCCACGTTTATCTTGACACCCTGCATGGTCTGCATCTGCATATTCTGTTAGTGACATATCGGTGTCTTTCGGATACCAGAGTCCCATATTAATGGTTCCTTGGAGATACCGAAAGACCCGTTTAACCGCTTCAAGGTGCTTTTTCGTAGGCTTAGCCTGGTATCTAGCACACATGCATACAACGAACAGAATATCAGGTCTACTGGCTATGAGGTACATCAGGGATCCAATTATACTTCGATATTTTGTTTGATCAACCATGATCCTTGAGTGGTCCTCATTGAGTTTTGTGCGCTCCACCATGGGAGTGTCAACAGGGTCACAAGTATCAAATCCAAATTTCTTTAAAATTTCATTTGCATATTTAGATTGGTTAATAAAAATGCCTCCGGGACTTTGTGAAATTTGTAAGCCCAAAAAAAATGACATTTGTCCCATCATAGACATTTGAAATTTGGATCCCATTTCTTTTGAAAAACGGTCACATTCATTAGGGTCGGTCAAGGCAAAGATAATATCATCAACATAGATTTGAACATGAATTAAATGTTTGCCTGTCTTTCTGGTGAACAAAGTGGGATCAATTTCTCCTTTGCTGAATCCGTTGGTTAAGAGAAACTTTGACAATGTATCATACCATGCCCTTGGAGCTTGTTTCAAGCCATAAAGAGCCTTTTTCAAGCGATAGACATGAGTAGGACGTTCTGGATCCACAAAGCCTTCAGGTTGACTGACATAAACGATTTCTTTCAGATCTCCATTAAGAAAGGCAGTCTTTACATCCATTTGATAAACCACCATGTTCTTGCTAGCAGCATTAGCCAAGAAGATTCTGATTGCCTCGATACGTGCAACTGGAGCAAATGATTCCTCAAAGTCAATACCCTCTTCTTGATGATATCCTTTTGCAACAAGTCTTGCCTTGTTTTTCAGTACATCACCATGCTCATCAAGTTTTACTTTGAAAATCCACTTGACAGGAATGATCATAGCACAGCCAGGAGCAGGTACCAATTCCCAAAGATCAAGACGATCAAACTCGTGAATTTCTTTTTGCATTGCATTGAACCAGCTGTCTTCAGACATTGCGGTTTTAACATCTTTCGGTTCGACCTTTGATAATATGGAATTGAAGAAGCACCATAAGGCATCAGTAGCAAGTTGTTTACGAGTGGATACCAGACGAGAAGGATTCCCAATAATGTTGTCTAATGGATGATCATGTGTCCATTTTCTGAAATGCTCGTGTGGTTGTTGTTGAGGAACTGATGTAGCAGAGTTGGGGTCCCCTGATGAAGATGGTTCAGATGATGGATCAGGAGCAAAGATGTTTTCAAATGGTGCATCTTCTGGAGTGGCAAAGGGGTTATCTCCATCATAGTTGCCAGAAATATTTCCATGATGTACACTCGATGATTGAGGATTTGATGATGATGATGAGTGATCTGCAGTAGGAGCTTCTTGACTCAGTGACACAGAAACTGAAGGGTTATCTACGTTGACTGGGTTAGGGGCAGCCACTGTTGATTGATTAGACTGATCATTAGCAATAGGTTCATAGTATTCATCAAACATTGGATCAAAAAATTTCTTAAATCATCTTCAGAAGGAGGTACATATGGAACTGCTGGTGAGGGGTTTTGCACAAGAGAAGAACTAATGGGACTACTTGATGAATGTTGAGATGCGGGTCCAGAACTTGATTGTCCTTGAGCCATTTTCCTAGACAGCTCATCGAACGTGACGTGAATGGTTTCCATGATATCTCGAGTTCTTTTGTTGTAGATTCGGTAACCCTTCCTGTTTGGTGCATAACCCAGATAAACTCCAATGTCCGCCTTAGCTCTTAATTTACCTAAATCTTGACCATCATTCGTTGGATAGCACAAAGCACCGAACACACGAAGGAAGGAGAGGTCAGGTTTTCGATTATGGACAAGTTCGTATGGAGTTTTTCCATGAGTGGTGTGTATAAGAGAACGATTTTGGGTATAGCAATCAGTGGCAATGGCTTCAGCCCAGAGAAACATTTGAACCTTTGAGTAAATTAACATTGTTCTTGCAGCTTCCACAAGGGTCCGATTTCGTCTTTCAACTACACCGTTCTGTTGAGGAATACGTGGAACACTTCTTTGTTGGCTGATTCCAATGATTTCATAAAACTGACTTAGTTCTTTGTTAACAAACTCAGTTCCATTGTCCGTTCGAATAATTCTAACAGTCTTGATAAGTCAAACCTGCAGCTGTTTGATAAGTTTGATGATGACATCTGGAGTTTCATCCTTCGTCCTCAAAAACTTAACCCAAGTAAATCGAGAGTAGTCATCAACAATGACTAGCACATATTTCTTCCCATTTATCGTTTGCACTCTCATGGGTCCGCACAAATCCATGTGAAGAGTATGAAGAACTTCCATAATTAAGTTTGCAGGTTTGGGTTTGTGGGCATATTTCTTGCTTTTTCCCAATTGGCATGTTGAACAAAGATGATCCTTTTCATACTTTAATCTGGGTAAGCCTCTTACTAGGTCCTTTCTGGAGAGATCATTTATGGTGCCGAAGTTCAAGTGACTGAGACGACGATGCCATAACCATGACTTTGTTTTTGAAGCCTTTGATAACAAGCAGATTGGAGAGGACTTCATCATGTCTTTGATAGAGATGGTGTACAAATTGGTTCCACGAGTTCCTTTCAAAAGTTCAACACCGTTTAGTTCCCTAACGAAGCATGTATGTTTTCTAAAGGCCACTTCTAGATCAGAATCACAGAATTGACCGACAGAAAACAAATTGTGACCAAGGCCTTCAACATAATATACCCGGGAAATTACACTATCACCAACCACATAATCTCCATAACCCATAATTGCCCCAAAATGGTCGTTTCCGAATCTAACAGTCCTGATAAATTTACTCACGAAGTTCATGAGCCGCGAGCGATCTCCATTCATATGCTTGGAACAGCCTGAGTCCAGGTACCACCGAACGATTTGAACGACCTGCAGTTGAACACAGACAAGAATGGATGACTGGACAATTGGGATCCCCATGCAAGAATGGGTTCCACTTGGTTAGTAAATGTGATTGGAGCACCCACATCAGAAGTAGAAACAATGATATCATTAGAGGTAGATGCCTGACTAGTAGTAACAGTTGATCTATTCAAGGTATGTTCACTTCTTAAAAGTATAGTTCTACAAGTATGCATCCATTTCCTAATGGGCATTGATCTAGATAATTTAGGGCACAACTCATTAAGATTGAATTTATGGCCAGTAGGTATCCATTGATAGCCTACATTACTAAATTTTCTTCTTGTTGGTTTCCAATGTTTTCTAGCCCTCTTCCACCTTGGTTTTCTGACCTTCTTATCCTGTTTTCTAATGTTAACATTTTTAACCGGAGATTCGACAGCATTACTCAAATCATTCACAACACATTCATGATTAATACCAGAAATCAAGCATGCATTACATGTTTTACAAGTAGTAGCAAAATTCGAATTAATTATAGTACGCTTATAGGTAATACTAGAATCAACACGATTCGTCTTATTCAACACAAACTTAGTGTTCCTAGGGTGGTCTTCTACTTTCTTCCATTGATCACTCTTAGCTTGCAAGGTCCTATCTTGCTTTGTATTGCCTGGAGACTTTGACCCGCTTGCTTTTGTATCACTGATTACTCCTGTAGAGGGAATGATGGGAACATTAGTTGGTTTTGCTACTTTTTGCATTCCTGATTTAGAAGTGCTGGGATCTGAGGTACTTGCAGGCACATCAAAGTTCACATGCTTGATTTTCGGCACAGAACAAGGCATATCATGGGTTGCATGCTTAACACTAGGCATAAAGCAAGGCATAACAACTTTATCTTTCTTACAAATGGGTTTAGGGCATGTTGCTCTTAAACATTCTAACAGCTCCTGAGATTGTTTGGCATATAAGCATGCATACCTAACTTCACTATCAAGTGGTTTATTAATGCTATCCTCTTCGACAATCTCACGGAGACATTCTAGACTATCCTTAAGGTACGAAAGATATTCTTGAAACACAAGTTCGTTATTTCTAAGATGATGAGGAATATACTTTACAGTCACAGCATACTTAGAATCCGCGGATGCCTTTGATATAACATTCTCATCACAGACAAGTGGCATTTTCCCTTTTACCTGACTCTTTAGATTCTCAATTTCTTTTTGTAAAGAAGTTATTTTTTTTTTCATTGTTCTTGTCATGAGTGACTTTCATTGAATCATATAACTCTTTGAAGTGTCATTTAACCTTTTCATTTTCTTCTAGAGAACTCTCATTTTCTTCTTGTAATACATTAATGATATTTTGAAGATGAAAGTTTTGAGTATACTGAGAATCTAAAGGAGGAGGCCTTTGGGAGCCATTCACATTGTTCTTTTCACCCTTTAATTGTGAAATTTGGGTTTTCAACTTTCTGATCGTGTTACAGTGAGCTCGAATCTGTTCGTCACGTTTGCTTATTTCAAAAACTGCATCAAACTCAGGATGTCTTGATATTTGAGGTTTTAACATTTTCTTTGAGATGTTGATATTTTAGTTGCAAGTCAAAATGTTCAACTTCCAGCTTAGAATAATGTTTTATCAAATTATCATGATCATCCTGTTCAACTTTATCATGCAATTTTGAATTTGTGGTTTCAAGCTCAATGACACGATCATGGGAAACTTTTAATGTAACAGTTAATTCATGAAATTTAGACGCAGTAATAGAATAATTTGTAATAGCGTAGAACACATCTTGAGCAACACATTGAGAGATTAAATTATTATAATGATGTGCAGATTCTTTATCTCAATTTCATTACTCTTAAGCTCATGCTCATACATACTGACCTCAAATTCCATATCATTAAACATCTTTTTCATTTCTTTAATCTCTGTGTCCATTCCTTTTTGAAGACTCTCACATTGTTCTTAAAGTTATTTAAAGAAAGGCATGACCTCAGTTAAATAACATTCTTTAGTTTGTTCAAAACCCCTTTCCCCTTCAGTTATCCCAGTGGGTGTGATTCTCTTCTTACATGTTTTCTCAAAATCAACAAATAGTTGGTAAACTACATAAAGGCTAATTAAGCTCTTGCTATTAGTGGGAAGATTTCTAGGCACTAGATGCATTGGTGTATTTGGGGGATATACAGTGGCTGGAAGCAATTTCCTACAAGGGGAATTCTTTTCGATAAAATCATCAGCTTTTTGCTTGTCCAGATCCGTTTTCCAGAACATTTGTTCAGGGGTCAGCTGGGTCTAAGGTATAAACTTATTAAAGGCAATCCAGTTTTTCTTAGAATAATTCTGTGTTTTAAAGGTGATATTTTCTTTTATGCACAAGGGATTCTTAAGTTTATTGATAACGCTACACGCGTCGTTTGGGGTCAAAGGAACTTCCTTTTCTTCGAGCAAGTTTTATAACACCCTAGGCAGTGAACCTAATCGTTGTAGTGTAGTATTATGGTAAGCTGGGTATTGATATCGTTCTCTAGGGGAATAGGAATGCTAGTGAGAAGTTACTACGCTAAGGTTGGGGTTGAGGAAGATTATTTTTTTATCTTTTTATGTTTTTTTGGGAATTAGAAAGGTACGAATCTCGGGGTTTGGATTTGGGGGTTGGTATTTCTACCGATTACTCTACTTATCTAATTATCTAATCTAAGGTGTATGTAGTCTATGTCTAATTATTATGTGCTCGTATGATGGTTTAAAGATGTGTTTACTTAGGTTTTATTACTCCTTAATTATATCCTATTGATGGTTGAATTGTCACGTCCTTATTCTTAATCGCGTTGTGTGTCTAAAGTCGTAGGGTATGCGTTTGTCCCTAACTCTTTGAAACTACCAAAGGGTCTCGTCTACAAGATCTCTAGGAATTTTAAACTCTAACTCTAAGGTACTCTTTGGATGGTTTAGCCTACAAATACTATAGGTGTTATAGTCTAAGGTTCACAAAGGTTAATCAAGCATTAACTACACAACGAATGACCTATCGCATTACTAGATCATTAACAATTAAGATAAGAGACAACCAATCAATATTCAATAATTAAGTTTCATATTCCCTAAGCAAACACATAAGTAAATTAGCCGGACATGGAGAACATGCAAGCATACACACAAATAATTGAAGACATAATTGAATTAATGAAGTAAAACACTTATCTTGATGTAAGATAGGGTTTGGAACCCTAAAATACTGTACAAGACAGCCTTGGTTTGGTTTAGGTTTTTACTCCAAAAGACTACCCACTAAAACTGAAAAATTCGGATTCTATATATAAGATTACAATCGCGATGGCGTCACCCTTTGAATTGTGACGCCGTCGAGTTGCCGTCATTAGGGTTTCGTCTTGGCCACGTTAGTCTTGCGACGACGTCACCTAATGCTTGTGACGCCGTCCCCTTCAGTCTCTGACGCCGTCTGGATCAAATCTAGGCCGTCTGAGTTGCGACGACCTACTCTTTTAAAGCCTGACACCGTCACTTGAAAATAAGCAATTTGGCTACTGAGCCGTCACAAAAGTGATGCGACGGCGTCACAGTTAACACCTAACGCCGTCCCCTTGTATTTCAGCAGTCTGAGTGGCTCGATTCTTGACTTTAGCCATTTTCTTCGTATATCTGCGCCTTTTCATCCAAATAAGTGCCATTCCAGCAATTTGCCTTCAAGAGACCTAAAAAGTGAAAAGGAACGATATTAAGTAATAACGGATACAAAAGTGATCAAATAAGGGCTTAAACAACCCCTCAAAAAGGTACATTTTAAAACCTTATCATTTATCATCCAATTTTTTTCTAGAGACTTCTTCTAATTTTCTATCTTCCTCAGTGCACTCAGCACAAGTGGGTTTCTGTCTAGGCTTAAGAATCTCATTTCCATCATAAATTACCTTTTGAGCTGCTTTAGCTTTAATACAAGCCTTAGGATTTGGTTCATCTACAAGTGCAACACTATGCTTATCACTTAGAACTCTATGCTTAGTGATCATGTGAGCAGTCTGAATGGTGTTCCCTTGTACGTACAACTTATTTTCAAGTTTGTTCTTTAGAGTTTTTAGGTTGGAAAATTCATTTAGAAGTTTTGATTCCTTAGCACTGAATTCCCGTTTAAGCACTTTTACATTTTCTTGAAGTTCTTGTTTCTATTAAACAGTTTTGTTAAGCTTTTCTTGTAAGGAATCCAACTCTTGTTTTAACATTTCTTCCCTAAAATTACTTTTTCTGATAATTGTACGCATCTGGTTATCCATCTCCTGCTCACGGGTAGTTAATTCAAACTTAGCACGTTGTTCATATATAGCAACTTGTTCCTTATAGGCATTTAGTTCAGATGTTATAGAATCATCAGGGGCACATGCAGTGTATTCATAAAAAATATAGTCATCATTGACTGCAGAAGATGCATCACTTGATACAATTTCACTTTCATTTTGTTTCATATATTGATCATATGGGACAACATTGATATTACCCATATTTTCAATATTTGATTGAATAATTTCAGTTGATTGTACCTTGTCGTGTATCTTTTGCACATCAACATCATCGTATAGTTTTAATACCTCTGATATGACTGATTCCTTGGAGGGACTGGCCTTTTGTGGTGAAGGAGCCTTTGGAGAGACCATTGGTGAGATGCTAGCCATGAAGATGGTTTGGGCAGTAGGTTCATCATCGACATCAGAGTCAAACGCATCACAATCTGCCACTTGAAATGCATTTGGATTGTTGTGTCCCATACCCTGCACTGGTTGTTCATCTACATATGCATCGTAAGTTTTGGCGTTTCCCTCAGCAAGAAACAACAATTCTTCTTCATCCAACACTGCTCCATTATCTTGAGCTTGTACCAGTAGCATTTTGTCCTTGAAGTATTCTGCATTTTGTGGACGTTTAGGAGAAGTGCAGTTCCTCGCAATGTGTCCTTCTCCACCACAGTTGTAGCACTTGATTGGCTTCCTTTGACCTTGAGCCATGTTTCTTCCTCTGATTACCAGCATATACTCCACCTACTCCAGCATTTCCATAACCTGCTCTTGCCATTCCTTGTTCGTTCTGTCTTCCTTGCACATTTTGTACCACTACCTTTCCTTCTTTAACTATAGCATGATTGTGAAGATTGGAAGCCATTCTAAGATGGTTGTTGGTGTATGGAGTGAAGTTCAGGTTTTGCTTAACCATTAGAGCCAGTTGATTGACAAGATGTTCCATGAATGTGTCTGAATCTGGGGGTTTATACCCTGGATCTGGAATGAGTTTGTGATTACCATTTCCAGTTGGTATGACTTGTGATGCTTTGGTGGTAATTCCTACATTAGTGTAGAATGCAGTTGAATCATTTGATGAGCTTGCATCTCCAGAATTGGTCTTGAACTTTTCCAAAATCATTCGTTCAAACACAACATGTTTCTCATTTTGAAGCAGGTAAGCATACAATTGCTCGTAATTGGTGTTTCTCAATCCTTTGTTTAACTTGACTGCAGTGACAAATTTGTGCCATTCGGGATTCATGTTGTTCACAAACTTTGAATTGAGCTGAATATTTGGCATAGTCATTTTGATATTCCTCATGTCATTCACAAGCTTGTTGAATCTCACATAGTATTCTGTAACAGTTTCCCCTAGATTCATCTTAAAGTTCTCAAAGTCATCATACAACTGAGACTCCCTGTCTTCTTTAGTCAATTCAGAACCCGAGAGAAGCATATTAACATTGTCCCATACTGCCTTAGCTTCAGTGTTGTAATTGATCAACTTGTAAATATCCTTAGGTAAACCCTGAAGTATGATGTTTGAAGCCCTGATGTCTGCATCGTATCTCTTCTTCTCCTTATCTGTCAGTTTATCATACGTCTTTGGTCTATCCAATCCTAATATTACTGAACCATCAGCAGCAGTTTCAAGAATGTCTCTGGTAGTCTCAACTTGGTATGGTCCTTCATCAATTGACTTAAGTATGTTAACCCCATTTTCTTTTCCTAAGCAATACAGTCTGATTCTTTGAGCCCAAGAGTCATAATCGGTTCTGTCCAGCATGGGAGGTCGAGTGTCAGATCCTGCAGCTTGTACATCATCAGCAACGGAAGAGGTGATTGTAGACATGATTACAGATTCTACGGGATTTCACAACTCTTTGATTAAACCGGGAAATAGATTTTTTCACGGGATTTTACTAAATCAAGAGAAAACCGTAAAACGTAACACGAAGAAACAATAAGTCTCAAAAGACAAATCGCTCACTTGACAAGTCGCATTGTTCCCAAATCGCTTTCAACGACAAATCGCTTAAGCTGACAAATCGCTAGAACAGACAAATCACTCAAACACACAAATCGCTTAAACATACAAGTCGCTTAACTGGACAAATCGCTTAAATAGACAACTCGCTTTAATAAACAAGTCGCTTAAACAGACAAATCGCTTAACCAAACAAATCGCACAAGTACAACCACTACTTTGTCCTTTCTTGTCGTTTTGTCTCAATAGACAAATCGCATAGTGTACAACTCGCTTCCCAGAAATAGACAAATCGTTTCAATAAGCAATCCTTTGAGAGACAAATCACATAAAAACAAGGACAAATCGCATACTAGAAAACTTATCCGAGACACAAATCGCTTACTAGAAACTTACTAAAACACCACTTTTCAATCAAAAAACAACCCAACCACACTAATTCAAGCCCTCCAAATCAAAACCTAAACACTTATAATGATTCTAAACATAAAATTACTAACAAAATCCAAACTTTAACACTAGAGATGATCCAAATGATGATAACTATTCTAAACTCATTCAAACCCAAAAACCTTATGAAAACCACTAGAAATCCAAGAACAAGAAAGATGAATGATCAAACCATGGTGCTCTGATACAATTTGTAACATATTGGATTTCATAAACACATCACATATATAAAATATGGGGCGTATAATATAGGTTTTAGAGAGAGAAAATGGAAGAGTTTAGGGAACTTAGTGAGACAAAGAAAAATGAAATTATGAAGCTCCAACCCTCTACCTTGGGAGGTAGAGGGTATTTATAGTTTCTTACAAGACACGCCTCCTACGGGCTGTGGATCAGGCATACAGTGGGTAAAGACCCGTCCCTCCTCCACGGTGTTACTTAACAAACTACTTATTAACATTACGTGACTACGACTACGAGCTTTCTAACGAATACATATACTTGAGGTGACCGACACTTTAACTACCGGATTTTATAAATTCTAACACAAACCAATTATTACAGCCTTAGAATACATCAGGGAATACTGTATGAAGAGGATAATGCATGTTCTTATGGTGATTGAGAAGAATGATGGGCCACTAACACCAACAACACAACACATGCTAGAGGATATTAAGAAAGAGGCTGTTAAGTATAATGTTTTATGGAATGGGAGGACTAAGTTTCAGGATAGTGGACCATGGGGTGACTAATGTGTAGTTAATTTTGTAGAAAAGTCTTGTACTTGCAGAAGATGAGAGATAACAGGTTTACCATGTAAACATGCTGTTGCTACCAATTGGAATATGGCTTTAAATGGGCAACAAGTAGGAGCTGTAGAAACATGGGCTCATCCTTGTTACTATCTTCTCACTTGGGAGGCAACCTACAAACACCATGTCCAGCCTATAACTAGCAACGAACATTGGGAAAAATCAACTGTGCCAACAACAATTATTCCACCGAAATCTGAAACAACTCCGTCTAGCTCAAGAGGTAGAAAAAGAGTTAGGATAGCTCCTAAAAGTGAGGAGATTGTGAAGAATGGTAAGCTGTCAAGGGCTTGGAAGAGTGTTAAGTGTAGTATTTGTGGCATTGCTGGACACAACCGAAAAACATGTCTAGGGAATGGTGGAGCTGAAAGTAGTCAAACTGGCCATAAGGGAAATGTCAAACAAGTGCCTACAAAAGCTGCAGCAAAAAAGACACATCCTAAAGGTAACAAAGTAGCAGCAAAAAAGACACATCCTAAAGGTACATGTGTTGTTGAAAGTCAAATTAGTGCAGTTCAAGGAAGTGGTGTTCAATCTGAAAATCAAGATCAAGCAACTGAAGATCCCATCATACATTATGCATCCCTGTCTTAATCCCAGCAACATCAAGATGAAGCAACTGAAGATCCAAGGATACAAGATGAATCCCTCTCTCAATCCCACCAACATTAAGATGAAGCAACAGAAGATCCCAGGATACAAGATGAATCCCTCTCTCAATCCCACCAACATCAAGATAAAGCAATTGCCGATCCCAGCATTTATGAGCAATCCCAATGTCAATCCCAGCAACATGATCCATCACAGTCTGATTCTCAGCTGCAGTCAAGTGATGTGCAAGCAGTTTCTGCTTCAACCAAGCCTGCTACACGAAGAATGACTAGGCAGCAGGCTGCACTGGAAAGAATGATGGCCTCAACATTGGTCAATTATGTTATGCTAATTAGGTAGACCATGTTTCATCTAGTTTATTTCCTATGGACAAGTTATATACTCTAAAAACATATGTATGTGTGTCTAACTGTAATTCTCATGCTTCGAAAAGGATGCAAGTTTATGCATTTGGAATTATATCCATTTGCATTAACTATGGAACCATGTCATTTATGTGTATTTTTATAGATTGACTAAGCTTGATGTGTGAATAATTTACATCAAAAGTAACCAAAGCTAAAGAAAACCTCATAAGAATGTTGACAATTAAAAGTCAATCCTAAACAAATTGCTAACCATCTGCATAACCATAAGGCATTGAAAGTCAAAAACAAACCAAACTGAATACTTCATAACAATGTTGACAATTAAAAGTCAACTTTAATCTTAACTATGTGCATAAAGCCATAAACATACGGTAAACCGATCATAATAAAAAGATTCATAACCTTCTGGGACACAACGTTACTACAATTCAAGATAATGAACATTAACCATCTCACCTCATTACATAAAAGCTAAAAAGTTATCCCAATGCATAAACAATCAAGAACAATATCCAACTGAGCACCAGGTAAATCTTCCAGTTCCACACATCACCTTGAGCAGCTTCTAATCTTAAGCTCATTTCTCCCCCTCAAAAAGCCTGGTATGATCATTCTTGAACGAGCACAAATTTCAGGATCATACCATCGTATCCACCGACAAGAATACCCCTATTCATGATTATGACAAGTGATTAAACAACAACCATTGTTACAATGTAGTTTGCTACTTGCGAAAAAAAATGATACGATACATATTAAAAGACACTTACTTCAACAGGACAACCAAAGAATCGACGCCCTGGGTTGACAGAGGTCCATGAAGTGCGAATTATAGCTTGCTTACCACACCAGCAACATACCATGTTGAAAGAATTATCGTTTTGTAGAAGACTGTTTTTATAAGATAGTTTAGGGATGGATGATAACTGACGACCAAGCCGTGTTACACAGACATATAGCAACTACAAACACTGTACAACGGTTTGTATAAAGTACGCTACAGTGAAAAACGGTTTTGCCCTCAACAACAAAACATTGACCTGGGCATTAATGGTCAAAGGACTGATTTAGAGTATAAAAACCTTGATTTGGACTCCCCCCGATGAAAAAGGCAAGGTTTGTTCCAGGGTGATGCGTGTGTACAAGATTAGGGACGAACGGTGTATTTTAATCTTATTTTTAATAATAATATTTTTTATTATAAAATTATATAAAATAATTAATACTATTAAATATATTTTTTCTCTCTCATAAATCAAATCCAAATCCAAATTTTAATCTACAACTTTACGTTCAAATCCAGATCATAATGTAAACTCATCTACAAACCAAACAGGCCTCTAATGTTCTCACAAAAGGTCTTAGCCGGAAGCAGTTACAAAAACACCTTAGCTACTTAAATCGCGTACATCTAAGTCAGAATAAAACTCGTCCTCAACGAGGAAAAAACTTCATCCATTTATTGTTAGTTCTTGTTAAAGACATTAAAGCGATTGTTCATTTTCTTTTGGCTTACTCGAAACAGATGAAAACGTTTACTTAATGTGATATACTAGCACTTGGCTTAAGTCCAATTCAACATTGCAATTGTTAAGTACATTTGTTATACTTACTTTGCACATGATTTTACATCTGTTTTATCATTTTCTTTTTCTATAGTTTTAATAAAAGTATTCATTTCCCCCCCTCTTATTGCATAAAACAATGTCGAATTGGAAAGATAAAAAAAAAGGGATTCTTTGTTCCATGAAGTCCTTTTTGACTTTACGCTTTTATGGCTCTTTTCAAGATCTAAACACTATAAAAACCAAAAGAATGCATTTATCTTTAGGAAGTTGACAGCCATGATATATCAAGATCAAGAATGTGTAATGTGCAAGATAGTAGATTCCAAAATAACAAAATTAATTGATTTAACATTTTCTTTCACCAAAATATATATGGCATTTGTTAATTTGGTCATTTGCAACCCCCTTGTTGAAAGAACTACGAATCAGCTTTATATGAGTCCGATATCAAAGGATCCCTTTGCCATCGTTTACATGGCTCAGCACAAGTTGAAGGTGTCAAGCATGAAGCATTTACGAATATATCATTGGGTCGATTTCTGTTATGTTTTATCAAAAATGAATTGAAAAAAGTAAAACTAAAAAGAATGGTAAAAACTAAAAAGAACGGTTAAAAAAGAAAGATGGGTTGAATGAATGGGTCAAAAGTTACATGTTATAGAAATTTAACAGAAATTTAACTCTTATATACAAATCCGTTATAGAAATTAAACACATTAACTGGTTATAAGAAGTTTTTGATCATATCTAGCACAGCAACTCATTATAGAAATTTGATAGAAAAAAGGACAACCAAATCCGATTGACTGAACCAAAGAAATTACTTATTTTGACTAGAACCTGGGTGTGTTTATGCAGTCAAATTTCAGATAGGCTAAAATGTAGTTTAGTACGACAAACTTGGTCGAACTTATAGTAGCCTGGACTTTTAATGATGCACGATGGTACCCTGAATTTGGATAAGTTAAATTTCTACTATCCTATAACAGCTTAATAGTTGCTTGTTAGAAATATAACGAATGTTATCCTCAAATTTTAAATATTCATAGATAACTACCAAAGACGGGTAAAAATGAGCCTAGTCGAACCCAAGCTTGCCAAATATCAATCTCGAGCCCGAATCACTAACGATCATAAGTTCCGTGCTCATGCTCGTTTCGAACCTTATACTTTTCGTCGAGTTCGGCTCAAAACGAGCCAAGCTTTTAAAAGCTCGAAATGATTCAAGCTTGAACGAGCTGAGCTCCAGCTCCAGCTTGTGCCCGAGCTCAAAGCTTGTTTGGGCTCATTTAATTTAGTAAGCGATTTCAAGCCAGATCTTCATACTGAAAGCTAAAACCCCCAGACTTATGTTCCTTAACAAGCCTGAGAAATAAATGTGCTTAAATATGTAAACATATTTCATACATGTAAAAGGTTGTATATGTGTATTCATATTCATATACAAATGAGCATAATAAACGAGCTTGAGTCTAATGTACTTAACAAACTAATGCGTGGTTCGGGGTCGAAAGATTTCCTTTTCCTCGAGCAAGCTTAACAGCCTACTAGGCAGTGTCCTAATCGTTGCAATGTAGTATAGGAAAGCCCAGGGGGTTGATCGTTCTCTAGAGGAATAGAGATGCTAGTAGAGATGTATGACGAAAAGGTGAGGTGAGGAAGATTCTTTTTATTCTTTTTATATTTTTTTTATGAAAGCAAGTAAAATCTCGAGGTTTGAAGAGTGGGGGTTTGGTAATTCTACCAATTAAACTACTTAACAATTTAAATTAAAAACTAATTAAACTAATTAAAAGTAAAAAGCTATGGATCGTATGAATGTGTTTCTTATGATAATTAAAAACGTGTTTAATTAGATTTTCTTACTCCCTAGTTATCTTTTATTGGTCGGTTGAATTGTCACATCCTTATTCTAATTGATGTGTTGTGTTCCGTGTTAGTCATAAGGTGGTGCCTAATTCTCCATTTCTATGAATCGTAACTCTCCTCTAGAACATCCGGGATCGCCAAGTACCGAATATCCTATTATCCTTAAGCTACAACTCACACAGTAAACATAATGATGGCCTAAAGTGCACTCTAAGGCTTTTTGTTATTTAGGACATTCAAGCTCGCAACAATTAAAGAAGAAGCCAGTTTTCCTTATTCTAGTGTGTACCAATTAGAGCAAGAGACAACCTAACAATAATCAATAACTAGATTTCATTGGATCTAAGTAAACACTAATTAATTTAGTTACGCATGATAGATAATCAAGGACACAAACAAACAATCAAACATAGATGAAACATTGTGATAGATTGGATAAACAAAATTATCTTTAAGTATAAAAGAGGGTTTGGAACCCTAAAATACTGTCCAAGTCGGACCTCAAACGAACTAGGGTTTGCTCTCCAAAATAATGCACAAAAAATACAAAAATTCGAAGTTTATATATAGATTTTACACTCGCGACGACGTCGCCTTTTGATGGTGACGCCGTCTGATAGCCGTCATTAGGGTTTCGCCTTGACCAAGTCATCATCGGGATGGCGTCAGGAAGAAAGTAATGACGCCATCTGGGTTTCTTCTGGACTTCGTATGGGAATAATCTTGGTCGTCTGGTGTAAAAAGAAAGAGTGGCGGCCTTCTAAAACAATGTGTGACGCCGTCACTTGTTAAGACCAAAATATGTTCTGAGCCATCGCTTGAGAGTTTTTGGAATACCATGTGAGCGATGGCATCACCCTTTAAGTTGGGACGCCGTCAGGCTTTTGAATTTGCCTTGTTTTCTTGACTTTGTCGTTTTCTTCATGTTTTCACTCCTTTTCGTCAAAAAATGCTTCATTTAAGCAATTTGCTTCCAAAAGACTTAAAATGTGAAAAAGAACGATTTTAAGTAGTAACGGATATAAAATGTAACGATATTAGGGCTTGAATGGCCCCCTAAAAACGTATCAACTATCCTACACTTGGAATTTGTTTGTCCTCAAGCAAATGTGCTTTTGGCTAATCAATTTATGAGTTAGGGGTCATTTAGCATTGTTTAAAACAATCTATAACAAGTAAAAGTGCCAAAATGGTCAAAACAAGCACGGAAATTATATACTAGCACCTCACAATTGGTGTTTGGATTCTCTCATCTCTCGGGTGTATATGAAATATAACATGTAAGGAAATAGAAGATAAACACTATCTACCTATCATAGCACATAGATTACCATAGGCTTGAGAATAAATCAAACCTCCACCGCTTTGGCGTAAACACCTAGGAATAACTATCTAAGAGGTCTTTAAAAAGGGTTATAATGTTAGGCTTCGGGTAGGGATAAAAGGGTTTCGTTGGATATGGTGAATTTTTAGTCGTGGCAAGTAAGAAATCTAAGCTACATGCATGAAAAACGCAGCGTTGCTAAGCCAAGACTCGACTTACTAACACTAAATATCAACTTTAAATAAACATAAAACATAAACATAAAACCTAAAGATAGATGTAGGATGGTAGTCCGTATTTTTATTTATATTTATTTATTTATTTATTTTTTTGACTTCTCTCTTATTTTATTCGATTCTTTTTCATACATTCTTACCCTATCATCCTCTAAGATAATATCAATATAAAGGGATTTATAAGAGCATCCCTACACTTGAGTTTTTATTTCACTAACAATAATTGACTCGAATTGAAAAGATCAAAACACTTGAAGTACTTAGTTACGTAGACAAAGGGAAATTGAATTTAACGTTCATTTCTGTTACTCCATAAAATATTACTTTAACCCATGAGTCCCAATCTTCCCAAAACTATGAAAAACAAATATGACTCGACTTAACAACCATGCAAGTAAATAGATAATTGAATTGATGGTTTAACAATAATTACAATAATGCACTGAAGATGAGTGCATACAAGGTGGGCTAAGGCGATTTGGGTGTAACATTTGGGGGTGGATTGTAAACAATGTTCTTCATTGATATTCCGGAAATCGGAACATCATGAGAACCGCGAAAAGATAGACTTTGAGGGGTCAACTAGGGGTATCGTGTACTAAAGATGAGTACATCGCAAGGGTGTGGGGAAAATTACTCAACCGATGAGGCTGACGTATATAAATTACAGGTTTAAAACAAGGGTTATCCTAATGCCTTCTATCATTTAGTTAATCCTAACTATACGAATGTAGTCTCACTAGCGACCTCGGAATTCATCACAAAACAAGTTCTAGAATCTATTATACTACTAGTACACTCACTAAGCATTAAAAATGGATGCTTTTATTCCTAAACATCAAGGAGCGAACCTCACATTATTGGGGTGGATTTTGAGTGGTATACGGTTTTTGTGTTAGTCATATAACTCCTATCCATGAGACGCTTTATTAAAAGTAAAGTTTTACTCGTAAATGCCATAAAATTTTTTTAATTTGGTGCTAAAATTACCCTAACAAATATTTCTCATAGTTTATTACACAATTTACCAAGGACAAGGCAAAAAATCAAGTGAGTGAATAGTTTTTAAGTTCCCATTTTATTCTTTCTCCCTACAATTAAACTGAACATTGTCTCCAATGTTCCCCGAAAGTATCAAAGTTATGATAGAGAAAGGTAAAATAAAACAGAGAAACTAATACTCCTCTGATTAACTCGATAGGATATGTGTAGAATCGCGGTTAAATCCTCCTCCAAAAAGAATGAGCAAGTAATAATCGTTGCTTCTATCATGCACTTCATCGCGTAAAATCGGCCGTAAAAACTATATAAAACAAAACTACACAAGAAAGCAAGTAAGATATAATGCTTGTGAAATGGATGTTTGCAGATTTCTAGAAAATTAAGAATTCTGGAAATTTCAAAAATTACAAATTAGATAGAAAACGAAAATCTGAAAACTGTTTATACATTGCCTGACGCCGTCGGGTGTTAATCCCGACGCCGTCAGGTTGTCCTGACAGAATGAGTCAGATGAGTTTTTGTAAAAAAATTGGAAAAATTACTTCTTTAAGACCTGGAAAAATAATTGCAAAACATTTATTGTTACTCGGTACAAGCATTTGACTCTAACAAACACACACACACATATATATACGATTTCAATTATTGTTAATCTCATGTTCATATTAGTTCTAAAAACACATGTGATCTTCCCTGCACTTATCTTTTTGTAAAATACCTTTATATGCAATTAAGACGAAGTTAAAAACAAAATAAAGCATTTTCATAAAATAATATGAACATGAGAATTAAGCAATAATGAAAAAGATATATATATATATATATATATATATATATATATATATATATATATATATATATATATATATATATATATATATATATATATATATATATATATATATATATAAAACACACAAATAAGAATAACAAATAAGCAAACAAATAAACATGAGTTGCCTCCCAAGAAGAGCTTTTCTTTATTTATGAGTCTTGTAGCTAGACTCGAAGCCATACCACTACGTTTTCTTATTTTTCCTCATCATGGCATACCTTATCATGTTGACAAAGTCCTCATTGACTCTATACCTTGGTCCTAAGGTCAAGCAATCCTTATAGTAAAGGCTCCTTTTCTCCCACATAAAGTCCATGCCTTTTTCTATATCCACCTCGCTCTTTTTCTCAAAGGCTTTAAGGTTATCCCTTTCAAAGTAGGATAGAGGACCAAATTCGCTTACTTTCCAAGGCATCCTAAATGTAATTTCATCGCTCCCTTCCGAAAATCTAACCGTTCCTTTAAGTTTGTTATAGCTTAGCTTAGAATTTTCAACAAACGACTTTCCTAACACGACATGGGACAAGCTATAATCGATGACACATACTACATCTTCTAGGATCACAAAATCTACTAAGTAGGTAAAATTCCCAACAAAGATGTGTACATCCTTGACCCTTCCAACAAAATTGCAAATCCCACCGGGATACTTAGGGTCTCTCCTAGTTTTAAGCTGTGTGTTCATTATGTTGTTGTAAACAACCGAGGACATCACGTTGATCGGAGAATCTACATCTATGTAAGCATGCTCTACATATCTATATCCAATCATACATAGGATCTTAATGTTCCAAAGACTACCTCTCCTAACTTTAGGATTGATTATAATAAGGGGTGGCCGAGAGTTGTAAATTATGTAATTTTGGTATGCGATTTATTCCTTAGTGGGATAAAGATTAAAATATGCATTAGTTTCCTCATCCTCACTCTCTTCTATTATTTCAGTGACCTCAATGTCACATTCTCCTAATTCATCATCCAAATCATCACTGACAATTGAATCGATACCCGATGTGCTAGTCGCCTTTTCAAGTAACCTATGTATTTTTCTAAGCTCATCGATTTCACTAGAGATTTGGTTGCGAAGTAGGTTAAAAGAATTTTGGTCAAGCGGTTGGCTCGGAGCGGGTGGGAAAAACTTGGCGAGGAAACGGGTAGTGAGATCATCCCAACTTGAGATAGATCCATTGGGAAGACGCCAAAGCCAATTACTAGCTTGGTCCCGTAATTCAAAGAGACGCAATTGCGTAGTCTCCCGAGTGGTAGCATCAAGGTTAATTGAATCAACGATTTTTAGGAAGTCCTTGAGATGCTGATTAGGATCTTCGGAACCAAGTACATGGAATGCACATCCGTTTTGCAACAACCGGATGGTGTCGTATCTCAGGGCTGTAGTTTGAGCTAAACGGGGAAGCTCAATGGTGTTCCTATAGCCTTGATGGCTCAGTATAGAGTATTCACCAAGAGTACGGCCTCTTGGCGGGTCTTATGGTGGTGGATTTGGTGGTGGTAGTGGATGTTGTGGTGGATCGTTGTTGATGGGTGGATTATCACCTTCCATAATGAAAAGTGACAATATTACGAACAAAAACACGAAGAAGGGGGATAGACTAAAAGAAAACTAATAAAAAAGAAAAAAAGCTCACTTGATAGGAATCAAGAGAGTGAACCTAATCGAGATAGAAACCTAACTAGCTATTTTATTCAGCGGTAGCGGCGCCAAAAACTTGATGCGTGGTTCGGGGTCAAAAGACTTCTTTTTCCTCTAGCAAGCTTTACAACCCACTAGGCAGTGTACCTAATCATTACAGTGTAGTTTGGGCAAGCCCATGGGGTGATCGTTCTCTATGGGAATATAGATGCTAGTAGAGATGTATGACGAAAAGGTGAGGTGAGAAAGATTCTTTTTAGTCTTTTTTATATTTTTTTTATGAAAGCAAGTAAAATTTCGAGGTTTGAAGAGTGGGGGTTTGGTAATTCTACCAATTAAACTACTAAAAAATTTAAATTAAAAACTAATTAAACTAATTAAAAGTAAAAAGCTATGGATCGTATGAATGTGTTTCTTATGATAATTAAAAACGTGTTCACTTGGATTTTCTTACTCCCTAGTTATCTTTTATTGGTCGGTTGAATTGTCGCATCCTTATTCTAATTGATGCATTGTATTTCGTGTTAGTCATAGGGTGGTGCCTAATTCCCCAATTCTATGAATCGTAACTCTCCTCTAGAACATCCAGGATCGCCAAGTACCGAAGTATCTCCAACGAATATCCTATTATCCTTAAGCTACAACTCACGCAATAAACATAACGATGGCCTAAAGTGCACTCTAAGACTTTTTGCTATTTAGGATGTTCAAGCTTGCAACAATTAAAGAAAAAGTCAGTTTTCCTTATTCTAGCGTCTACCAATTAGAACAAGAGACAACCTAACAATAATCAATAACTAGGTTTCATTGGATCTAAGCAAACACTAATTAATTTAGTTACGCATGATAGATAAGAAAGAACACAAACAATCAAACATACATGAAACATGGTGATAGATCGGATAAACAAAGTTATCTTTAAGTGTAAAAAAGGGTTTGGAACCCTAAAATACTGTCCAAGTCGGACCTCATACGAACTAGGGTTTGCTCTCCAAAATAATGCACACAAAATACAGAAAATTCGAAGTCGATATATAGATTCTACACTCGCGACGGCGTCGCCTTTTGATGATGACGCCGTCTGATCGCCGTCATTAGGGTTTCATCTTGACCAAGTCATCATTGGGACAACGTCAGGAAGAAAGTAGTGACGCCGTCTAGGTTTCTTATGGACGTCATCTAGGGATAATCTTGGTCGTCTGGCGTAAAAAGAAAGAGTGACGGCCTTCTGAAATAAGGCGTGACGCCGTCACTTGTTAAGACCAAAATATGTTCTGAGCCGTCGCTTGAAAGTTTTTGGAATACCATGTGAGCGACGTCGTCGCCCTTTGAGTTGGGACGCTGTCAGGCTTCTGGATTAGCTTTGTTTTCTTGACTTTGTCGTTTTCTTCATTTTTTTCGCTCATTTTCGTCAAAAAATGCCTTATTCCAGCAATTTGCTTCTAAAAGACCTAAAATATGAAAATGAACGACTTTAAGCAGTAACGGATGTAAATTGTAATGATTCAGGGCTTAAATGACCCCCTAAAAACGTATGTTTTAAATCATTGTCACAAACCAAGATCAAAACATGTATTATTTTGTTAGTGCCTATCATAAAAACGAATTGATCTCGAGCCTAATGTAATTAACAAACCAATATCAACCGGCATGTTTCTACACTTATTTTATAGTTATACTATGAATATTTTAATTTTGAGGATAACATTTGTTAAATTCCTAACGGGATTAACTATTAAGTAAAAGAAATTTCACTTAGCCAAGTTCAGGGTACCATCCTACATCTTTAAAAGTTCAGGGTATTAAAAGTTTCACTTAGCCAAGTTTTAGAGTACTAAACTATATTTTGGCCTTTATGTTACTGTTGAGTTTGATTCACTTCTCTCCCTATGGGTTACCCCATCACAACGATCATCATCTTTGCTTTAGGACTAAAGGTAGTATGATATGATATGAATAGCCTGGTGACTCTGGGTCAACTTCATGCCATCAACAGTTCTGAAACCAAAACATCATTGTTACTTGAAAGAAAATAAAGTTGAAAATGATCGTAAAAGGGTATGTTCAAAGCGTGTTTTCACTAAAAATGGAGCAATAATATGTTATTTAAAATCTTCAATTTGTGTGGGGTTACATACATATCAATAATGGAAAAGAATTGGTATGAATGTTACTTTCTCCTCAAGATAAAAAGCCATGACAACCATTTTCCACGGTAGCAAATGATTCCTAATGCCCACCAACACATCTTGACCATCAAACGTAAACGTTGCAAGCAACCTGATAGATATTTAGCATTATGCAGAAAACTGATCTATAGCTATTTAGTATTTATATTCATGGTTGTTGCTACACTTGTTATTATGTACGAGTAACGTATGAATACAGGTTTGGTTTATCAATACAGCAGTAACAGAGTCATCCTTGCGTATGCAAACTTATAAACACGTTTATAGTCTAAATAATTTTGCCTCAGTACTGAAGTACAGAGGTGCAATTTCAACTGACTGGCCTATAAATGGTTCTCAGGTTATATTTTATCCTTAATGGTTCAAACATGTAAATTCTAAAAATTTGGTTAAAAACTGAACGTGAACCGAAGCCTATCTTTTGCTCATCCCTAGTTTCCAAGTTCCAAAGTATTGGGGAAATTAAATTATGCGTAAAACTACATTTCATAACTCTGCATAAGAAAGCAAAGAGACTGAATTAACGCTAGCTTACTTGATTAGAGATTTGTACCTCACATTAAAGTAAGGGAAAATGACAAAAATAACTAATTTTACAAACATATTTCACCAAATATCCAATTTTTATCCAAAGACCAAACTACCCATGAAACTAGCAAGGGCTTCCAACATTTTGCGGATTTTTAAAAAAATCGCAAGTTTTATCCGTAATCTTGAAAGACTTTTTAAAAAATCGCAAGACCTTGCTAATTAGTAAAAAAAATCACAAGACCATGCTAGTTTTTTTTTTTTTTTTTTTTTTTTTTTTTTTTTTTAATTGCAAGACTGACCTTGCTAGTTTTCAACCTTGCAATTTAAAAAAAAAAAAAGACCTTGCTAGTTTCATGAGTATTTTTTGCTTTATAGATAAAAATTGAGTATTTGGCGAAATATGTTTGTAAACCGATTATTTTTGTCATTTTCCCATTAAGTAATGGCATTTTCTGTACGCGTATTCATTTTATATATATAATCCTAATAAATACTATATTTAAAAGTGGTTTGAAATTTGAAGATAAGGCATCTACTTGAGTGTACCAAAAGTTCTTGGGCATTGCGACTATGTTGAGATATAAAGAATGCAACTATGCCTTCATGAGTCTTTTCCAATTGACTAACTATAAACATGAAGGGTGCAACGCACGTAAATTTTAACTATTGAAAGTTGATTACACTGTGGCTAAATAAAGGCAAACATAAAAAGTCTCAAAGTGTTAACTGACCAATAAATAGTAGAGTAGCCCTGATGGCGATTACAAACTTGTGTGTCATTGATCTCATCTACAATGAATTTCAAACCACTCTCTTTTAACTGCACTATCAGTTCATCCAATCGGAGACCTGATCTGCATTCTCTTTAACAACGTCTTTATGGTATCGATTAAAAAATGTCCTGCAAAATGACAAAGAGAGTTAATATTATTTAAGGAAAAAGAAAAGGGTATTAGAGAAAAAGTTGCAAAAAGCATGTTGATGACCATTTGAATGTGAACAACGTCTTTTCTAACAATTGGGACGAGTCTTGTAGCACAAGATTGTTTAGATGACGAACGCTGTTGATATCTAGACATCTCCAGCTCATCAAAGTTTGAACATATCATAAACTTTACTTTACAAAATTACCTCGTCAAGTCAATGATAAGAACAATCAAAGGAATCCATCACATCCACTATCAATGAGATAAAACTAATTGTATTCACACATAGAAATCGTTCACCACTATTCATCTTTGGAGTAAAACATAAAGTTTCTTCAGTTCTTTGTGACCTTATCTCTTATAAAGTTTTGAGAAGTAATTCATAGAAATGTCACTGTATCAAATGGAACTACAATAGAAACTGTTCTAGACTAGGTCTGAAAGTTCTTAATCAATAGTCAACCCACAATGAAGAAAGTTTTTTTCTTTAAGCACTTCAATGTGTGCATGTAACAGGTTCAAGAATACTTTTTAGAACCTCAATTCAATGGATGCTCATCATATTTTTAGCTTCAGATTCACCATTGATAAATCGGAAACATAATATACTCTTTGAATACTATGTTACTGATAAAAAGATGTGGGCATAATAGAGTATTTTTTTTTCACTAAAATCCATTCACAGCGATTGACAAACATAATGTAGATATAGACATAACTTGCACATGAATCATAGTTCAATGTCATTTCCGAGTAATGGAATAGTCAATTCAAGATTAAGAAACAATACACACAATTATACATCTATACACCTCTAAGAGCACTCTTGCATATGAAATAATCAGACACCCCTGAGTCACAACGCCCGCAGTAGCAGGACAAGTAGCGAATGAACAACCAACAAAGTTACTTCCCCAGCAAACTAAGCTAACTCCATCCATATACAAACTAACATACAACACCACCCCCATAAAATACCAATGTACTTTTTCATTTTTCTCGTTTTAGTCATTGTACTTCTGTTGTCCATCTTAGTTAGATAATAATGGTTGTGTGTCCCATATAGACCATTTTATAACCATAAAACCCATACAATCAGCTTTCAAAAATGATAATTCATATATAGAAAAGTTAAATTAGTGTGTTTAAACTTAAGTTTACATAAAAAAGTTCTAAGAAATGCGTCAAAAATGACCCAAACGAGACATAAACCATCTATATTGACTCAAATATACCAAATAAAGTACAATAACTAAAATGCAACAAATGTGATTTATGCAAAATAAACCCATTATATAATGGTCGAAAGTAATGATATGGACTTCTGCACAAGATTCTACTATTTTGTCATCATTGAGGGGCATTTAAGATATTTGAGTACTTGTGGTCAAGCAATTTTCACCAATTTTCAGGAGAGAAAAGAGGTATTGTTTTGCTAATAGTTCATAGCAGATTATATATTTACCTTTTGGTAGTAGTACCTCAGCAGGGACCATTGGAGCATTTAATGCAATAGCAGCAAGCTAGCCCTTTAAGGCTCCAATAACAGCTTCAGCGATTCTGATTGCAATTCCTTCCATGGTACTAGCAAAATTAAAGTCAATCACATCCTTAGCTTCCAAGATACTAGCACCGAGATGAGGTGTAACAGTGATGTTTTCATAATTATCTATTATGTTGTCCTTTGTTGGTGGTTCTACAGTGAAAACAGCAACTGCAGCCTGCAAGTATTGTCCAGTTTAACGGATATCCATGAACAGCTAACAAGCAAAGGTGGCAATTTCAACCCATGCACTTATATAGGAGTCAGTTTGGGTAGGGTTTATCTCAAACAGGTGAAATCCACATGTTAAGCTAAAAGAGGAACACGTCAAGGTTAACACATGTACTTCTGTAAAATTAAGTAAAAATTGGCAAGACGTGTTTGCTAGTCAATCCCAGCCCGTATCAACCTGGACTAAAATATGACCGGTTTCAAGTTTCAACTGACACACGTTCTGACCAGTTACAATTCTCCCCAAACTACCCGTATTGCCACCCCTATTAACTATCATTAATGCATCAAGTACCCATTCTTGTAATAATAAGGTGTTTTAGTTAAGGCATTAACATTTGTAAAAAATATATTAAAAACTGGAGAAAAATGGTTTTGATTTTCAACCCGAGTGAATCAACCAATTTGACCCGTTACCCAGACAGCCCAAAGTACCAATATTGCTACCCCTTATAAGAATAGTTCGTGATGAACCAGAAGACACAAGTACTTGTGCTACAATGCCAACATTCGATGCTCTGACCAATGCATCTTCGTACATCACTCATCCGCGAGCAATTAAGTACTATATTGTTGAAAATTTTGGGCTAGATAGAGCACATATAGTACAAAAATTCAGTTCACAACGATTGATATATCATGTGGATATAGACATAAAATACACATGTCTCAGTTCAATTTCGTTTCCGAGTAACAGAATATGCAGTTCAAGAATGAGAACCGACAAAAATAGAATTACAAATCTATACATCTTCAACAACAATCTTACATATCAAATAATCGGGCACCCCTCAGCCACTACACCTGCAGCAGTAGGACAAGAAGCTAATGAACAACCGTCAGGGTTACTTCCCCACCAATCTAAGCTAACTCCCTCCATATCCAAACTAACATACAACAACACCCCCATAAACGCCAACCCTGCATCCAACGCACCTGACAACACATAATTATGACGGCCCCACCAATTATGATGGTACCTATACGCCACAAAACCCGACAAAAACCCTATGATGATCCAACTGTTATAGTTTACAGAAGTGGCAGGTGGCATATTTATTGTTGCACCTAACAATACTGGTGTTGTGATAAGTGTAATCCAATTTTGGCTCGGGAAAGCTTTGTGTAAGAGCCAAACTAGAATAGGAGCCAATGCACCCGCTAAAAAGAACCAGTTTATCGAGTTGTAGTACCCCAGATCACCAAAGATACGTCTGGGGCCGATCAGACCCCATATGACTGAGGCATCATAAAAGACATGGTCACCCGGGCAGGTCCATGGGCTGCCTGGCGGAAGCAAGGCCCTTTCACATATGTTTGGAACTGTGTCCATCAACCACCATGCAGTTCCTAAGTGTACCAGTGCTGATATCAGGGTACCACATACCTGATCACAAAATTATTAAAAAATAGGCTACTTAGTTTTCTACAGAAATGTATAAGTGTCAGGTTAAGGAGCTGTTGACTTGAGTTGACTGGCGACCGTTAAGAAACTAACCTGAGCCATGAACATTGACCTTGGTGGGATCTTCATGTAGTGTCCGAGTTTGAAGTCTTGTAAGAAGACAATAGCTTGTTTCACACTAATGTATCCGTAAACCTTAAAACACATGTTGGCAACGGGGTATCCAGGATACAAGTATCCTATGATGTATTCAGTGATCACATTCAGTCCAGGCGTCTGTTTCATGAATAACAAAGCCATAAACGTCATTAATTTACTATAATTCAAAATGGAAGGGTATCGAGGCATATACTACGTCCCAGTACAGAGTTGAATAAACCTGGCATGAAATCTATTTGAGCACACAGCTGAATATACCTTAGGTATAAAATCTATTCTAGTACAAAGATCGATATATTGGGGTACCAAATCTATACTCCGGAGTAGTAAGAAACAAAGATGCCAATATTAGAGGTCAAAACTCATAAATCTAGTCAAGTACAGAACTAAAGACATCTAGGTACAAAATCAGTTCTAGTACAAAGACAAAGACTCACTTATCGAGCTCAAAACATTAGTTTACTAGTCTAGTATAGAATCAAAGATACCTGGTTTGTTGTGGCTGTTATGACACCAATAGGAAGTGTGAAAAAGAATGCGAGACCACATGCCAACAAGAACGCCCACCATGGTAACTGAAGTTGACTTTTAAAGTATTCAATTACAAACAATGTTGCCACAATGTTTGTCAAGAGAATGCAAGTGAACCACCACTGTGGCACTTGGTCATATCGTCTCATAAGCTTACTATGCACATCCATTTTCTTTTCGTGAAACGCCGACTTGCTTAGATCCCACATTTCTCTAAAACAACGTAGAAACTTAACATAAAAATTTGTGCGCATTAAAACAAGATCCAAAAGGGAGGAAAAATGATTTAAACCTTCCATGAAAGACGAATACATGAACGACAGTAGCAGTAAGACACGCGAAACTAACTGCATAATTCATGGCAAAGAAGATACTGAGGTAAATTTGACCTTCTTTCTCATAAGCATCCGAGTCAAAGTGAAAATTCGAGTCAACAATAGCTGAAGTATTATACGATTCCCCTGTGGCAGTAAAAAGATCATCCGAAAATATTGGGAACTTTTTAGCTTCATAAACATTAAACCAATAAGCCAAAGGCGTTATCACATAAGTAACTAAACCATAGCCAACAGCAATATTAGCAGTAGCAAACCAAGGACTAGCCAATGGACTACCAAGATATGATGATATACTAGACCAATCAAACCCAATTGCCCCTACACCAAGACCATGAAGCCCAGACCCAATTTGTTGAGCCAACACAGAATTTGGATAAATCCAACATATCCACGACAACGAAGTAAGCATAGGGAAAAGATACCCCGGAAGAACATAGTAAGCAAAACTACATATAAAAGCAATGAGAAAAAACTCATTTCGCGTTAACCCCCCTTTAGGCCTCGGTTCTTTTTCGTGCAACGCCCTACAGATAAACAACAACTATGATTAATGACTAAGAAACAGGGGGTCTTTGTCTGCTTATCTGTTTATCTTTTAAGTAAAATAAGACAAACAAAAGGAGCTACTTAAAGACTAAATTCATTTTCCAAGTGTACCTAAAGAGCGAAACTTGGACAAGATTCTGCGGCCACCACATAGCAGCAGGCTCAACCAAATACCTTCTAAATATCCCCGCCCACCCAAACCCCAACACTTGCGTTGTCACAACAACAACCAATGCCACCCAAAAAGTCAACGTCTTCCCATAAAAAATCTTAACAGCACTGACGATATGAATAGCATAGGGATTCCCAGCACCCGAATTCGCAAAGATAGTAATCAAAACATGCTCCTTAACATTAAAGGGACCCGGGTTCAACGTAAACTGACACCATTTACCCGGGAAAAAAACCCTGTCAGTAATCATTGCAGCCATGAGATGACCAAGTGGGACAACTGCAATCTGAGCAGATATCGAAGTTATCGAAAGTGGCTCACGCCTGTACCAGAAGAACTGGTTTAAGAAAGACAACATGATACATGCTAGTGCTCCTAATGTCCATGTTCTAAATGTGAAAACTGGTAAACTTGAGTTGTCTGTTGTTGGGACAGTTAGTGCCACTTGTTCTATGGGAGAGTTTTCGTCTATTTCGGTTTCGGTTTCTTGCGTGTAGGAGGTTGATCCTGTGGTGTTTTGAACTGCACATTTTAATACTACATGTTAATTAGTATATGAAAAAGAAATGATATATATTAAGTTTTGGTTAAGTGTTGCTTACGTAGTGGAGATGTGATTTCGTCTTCATGTTTCATTATGTCTGTACAGTATCTGAATCCTGAATCTTGGGGATCTTTTAGTGTTGGATGAGTTTAAGTGGTTATGATCTGATGATGAAGTCATGGCGGCTACCACGATTGGTTTGTGATTTTTTAATGTTTAGAATGGAATAACGACATAAGGATTTGTACAAGGTAAATGTTCCGGACCGGATACATTTTTGGAATAGTTGTTTATTTTTTGCCAGATCGAAATTGTATGAACGGATGATGATTTTAATATCCTACTATAATTATTTTTTAATAGTTTTTATTATATTATTCAAATCTATAAGTTATTATATATCATAAACATAAAGTTATATGAATGTTTTATTAAAATATTGTTTTAAATTACAAATATGGAATATTTAAGAAGATTAATATGTCGTTTTTAAAATAATATAAAACATAACACATAACTTTTGTAGGTTTTTAATTTGCGGTTTGAGAAAAGTAAAATCAGATCGGATTATATCTTAAGATTTTGTGGTTAAGATCGAGATTTTATAAGATCTTAAGCGTGTTAAAATCCTACGTAAGGTCTAAATCGTTTTTGCTTTATAATATCGTAAAATCGTAAGATTTTAAAATCAGGATCGAGATTTTAACAAATATGAAATTTAGCATTGACCAAAACAAGTTGGTGTATAGTATTATAACAAAAGAAATACATTTAAGATCATTTGAGGACAAAACATTCTTTACATACTAAGGGATTAATCTCCACCCTCCATTTTTATTTGATCTAATGGATGGGATTAATTCAAACAATTTAAAAAACTCATTTTTTTTTTTTTTTCAAATATTAATATCTTTCAAACCATTGATTGTTAAGCGAAAAAAATATACAATTACGACAATCATTTAATTATCTTTCTATAGATAGGCACTTTGATATACTTTCGACAAAATTTTTTTCGTGTTTTTCATCTTTTTTTTTTACATTTTTTTCGTTTATTTTTTTTTAATTACTGAAATTTGCATAAAAAAATCACATATGATTAAATACTAATTTGAATATCACTTGTGATATTAGTGTTAAATCACATATGATATTACACTAATATTAACACTAATATCACATGTGATATTTAAATTAGTGTTTAATCACATATGAATTTTTTCATTCAAATCTCAGATTCGAAAATAAAATGAAAAAACGTGAAAAAAACGATTTTTTTTTTCTTTTTTTAAAATTATATCAAAGTTCCCGTCTATAGAAAGATAATTAAATGCTCGTCGCGATGATATAATTATTTTCTCTTAACGATTAACGGTTTAAGATATATTCAAATTATAAAAAATATATGAAATAATAAAATGTTTTTAATCGCAACCGTTGATTTCTTTTTAGATGGAAGCTGAGGATGAGTCATTTAGTATGTGAAAAAAGTTTAATATGTAAAATAACTCTTATAAACTATTTTATGAAACCAGACCAAAATTTAAAGGTTTACAACAGACCTCGACGCACCTTAACTTCCATGCATGTTGTGCGCCTATAAGCATACCAATGACGTTTTGACACCTGCCCCTAATATATTTTAAGAATAAAAATAAAACACTTGGCGCACCCTTGATGTTTGTGTCCTGTGCACGCCGTTTATTCAAAACGTGCCATTGTTGTTCATCTCCATGTCTTCATGATCTAATGGTAATGATGGTGTGTCATGGTGCAAGATCAAGAGCTTGAGGTTTAATGGTAAAGTTGAAATGGAGAGTGTTAAAGACAAGGTCTCATGATGAAGTGGAAGTGAATATTGTTTGTTAATACAAATAAGTTATAAAAATGTTTACTATATTTTACGATCTTCTAATGTTTTGTCGATAACAAACGTAAAATCATTTTAACGAAACAATAAAATACGTAAAAGGTTTGAGCCAATAGTTTAGTAACATACTTTTACTAAACATATTAAAACTATATCAAAACATGTTTAGTAAATAAGTTATGAGTAAGGATCAAATGAGAAATAAAATTAAAATGAGAAATGTGAGAAGAAACCACATCCGCATATTTCAGATGCACCTACAAACATAGATGCATCCCCCTTTAAATTTCTCCCCCTCATTTGAAATATGTGGCTCTAATTACTTCTCATTTTTCTCATTTCAATTTTTCTTCTCACTAGATCTCTTCCCAATAAGTTATATAAAACTAAAGACATTTTTATAAGACACTAACAAAGTAATATTGTTTACATCTTATAGAAATGCATATGTATAACAACTAGTGTCTACATTTTATAAAAATATATATGTACTTTGTATATGTTGTAATGGGTAAGTAATGGGTAAAAATCAAAGTCCATAACCCATGATCCATTGACAAGGTAAAATGAATGTTGTTGGGTAAAAACCAAAGTCCATAACTCATACCCATAGAGCATGATTCATAACCCATGACCCATTGCATGACATCATGCATGAAGTCATGTTGGGTATTATCCATGATCCATGACCCAAAGTCCATCACCCATGACTCAAGATCCATAACCCAATGAATATGTACATTGCATCTTGTTGGGTATCCATAATTCATTACCCATAAGCCATGGTCCATAACCCATAACCCGGTTTGCAACAAAAACTCCGGACTAAACTGACCCAGTAGCCGGATCCCAGGTTTTGCACTAGCCGGATCTTTCATGGGAGGGATCCGTGGGAACCGTGGGACAGTAGACAAGTTTTGTTTATAAATAGTGAGTCATTTCTCTCTTACTCACTACCACTCTTAGATATACTTTCTCCCAGTATTCTAACATCTCTAACCAATAATCCAAATGATCATTCTATGTAGTTTTATGTTTGTGTGATTCTCTAAGTTCCTCAAGGCGAGATCACCACCTCTTGAAGACGTGCAAGCTCAAGTCATGAGTTGTTAAGCTTCGTCATCATCAAGACCACTGAAGTGGATCTTGTTGATAGTTCTTTCCTACCTTCATAGAAGTGTTGTGTTGAAGGCATTAGTGAACGGTGCCGAAAGTTCGTGTTGAAGGCATTAGTGAAAGGTGCCAAATGTGTACATTCGATATGATGCATCCGTCTAGTGTTGTAACAAGGAGTGTGTCTCCTTTGGGGTAGTTGTATTGTGGTGTAGTGTTGGGTAGTAGTTCCTCCTTTGTAATGGAACTCGGTATCTAGCCTTGTACCGGATAAAGTGTAGGCGACGTTGTGATAGGTTTGGTTCTACCTCGTGGAAGAACTCGGTGTCTAGCCTTGTACCGGATAAAGAGTAGGCGACGTTGTGAAGGTTTCTCTGCCACATTAAGGAGCTTGTGTTGTGTAGTGCTTACAAACTCTCGAGTGGGGTACTCGGGGAGTGGAGTAGGGCAAGGAAGGTGTCCTTATAGCCGAACCACTATAAATATTCGTGTCATGGTTTTGTGCTCCTTTACTCTTTATCTTTGCATTACTTACTTATATGTTTATCTATCATTATCCAACACACATACTAAATAGATTGACATAAGTCGATCTAAATACTTTAAAACGAAGTTTTACTCGGCAAAACTATTCAACGCTCCCCCCCCCCCTCTAGTTTTCCACAGTGTTGAATAGATTGACATAAGTCGATCTAAATACTTTAAAACGAAGTTTTAATCGGCAAAACTATTCAACCCCCCTAGTTTTCTACAGTGTTTAAGAGTGTTGAAGACATAATATGATAGCAGTGTATTACAAAGTGGAAATATGTGATTTTAAGTTGTATATAAAAAAAAGACAAAAATACTTGTTGGTCCCTAAACTTGCCTAAAATCATCGTTGGAGCTCGAAAGATGAGAAAATCGTCGTCGTGAGTCCAAACCTTGGGTTTTTTAGGCCAATTGCGTCCCTTGACCCGTAGAGCTCGGGTCAATGTATTATTGGTGAGGGTAAAATTCGTCTTTCACTGTAGCGTCATATTTCAAGCCGTTGTATAGTGTTCATGTTCCATATATTACTTTGTACCACAATTTTTTATCGTCATTTATCATTCCTAAACTTTCCCCCAAAACCTTTCTGCTACAAATCATTAAACCTTTCAACATGGTACGCTGCTGGTGTGGTAAGCAAGCTATAATTCGCACTTCGTGGGCATCATCCGCCAACCCATGCCGGCGATTCTTTGGTTGTCCTGATGAATTAAGTGTGTTTTAAGATTTATTGTATTATTTTGTTTTCGAAACTAGTAAAGTATATTGTAACAATGGTGGTTGTTTAATGACTTGTCATATTCATGATTAGGGGTCTTCTTGTCGGTGGATAGGATTGTATGATCCAGAAATGTGTGCTCGTTCAAGAATGATCATACCAGGCCTTTTGAGGGGGGGAGATGAGCTCGAGGCAAGATTAGAAGCTGCTCAAGGTGATGTGTAGAAGTGGAAGATTTACTTGGTGCTCAGTTGGATATTGTTCTTGATTGTTTATGCACTTGGTTAAATTTTTAGCTTTAATGTATGATGGTCGTATTTTGTGTTATGTGGAAATGTAATTACTTGTTAGGCCATCATGATAGTGTAACAACCTTGACGAAACTATGATGTAGTATGTTCTAACTTTAGATTCTCTTGAATAGAATGTTTCATGTTTTTAATACTAAAAATGGTAGTAAGTTTGTCTCCCAGATGGTTATGAATTTTGTTCTTTTGCTGAGTTTACCTTATGTTTATGCAGGTGGTTACGAATTTGGTTAGATTTGACTTTTAATTGTCAACATTGTTATGAAGTATTGACTTTGGTTAGTTTTGGCTTTATTACCTTATGTTTATGCAGATGGTTATCAATTTTGTGGAAAACTAGAAGGGGGGGGGGTTGAATAGGTTTGCCAATTAAAACTTCATTTTAAACTATTTAGATCGACTTATGTCAATCTATTTGGATGTGTGTGTTGGATGTTGATAAACAAGCATATAAAGGTATGTAATGAAAGATAAGAGTAAGAAGCACAAAACCACAACGCGAGTATTTATAGTGGTTCGGGTACAAGGACACCTTCCTTGCCCTACTCCACTCCCCGAGTCACCTACTCGAGAGTTCGTAAACACTACACCAATCTCCTTATGGTGGAGAAGCCTTCACAACGTCGCCTACCCTTTTTCCGGTGCTAGGCTAACCACCGAGTTCTTTCACTCCAAGGTGAACCACACCTTCACAACGTTGCCTACCCTTTATCAGGTACTAGGCTAAGTACCTAGCTCTTTCACACCAAGGTGAACCACACCTACACAATGTTGCCTACCCTTTATTAGGTACTAGGCTAAGCACCTAGTTCCATTGTAATGGAGGAACTACTTCCCAACACTACACCAACGACTAATCCCAAAGGAGATCAACTCCTTTTTACAACATCATCAAGGATATCAATATCCTTGGATCTAGTACTAATCTATCTTGTACAACGAAACACACGATATCGAATGTACATCTAAGGCACCTTTCACTAATGCCTTTAACTAGATCTTCAAGACACCCTTCACTAATGTCTTGTGTCTTGACTTCTAAGCACCCTTCAATAATGCTTCTACTCTTGACTTCTAAGCACCTACCACAAGTGCTTATGATATGGACGATGGATACCCTTCACTAATATCTTCGTCTTGACACTTGAGACACCTTTCACAAATGTCTTCAACACTTCTTAGGAAAGGAAAAACAATCACCAACAAGAAGACTTCAGTAGTCTTGATGATGAGGAAGCATGGCAACTCATGGACTTGAGCTTGCTCGACTTCAAAGGTGGTGATCTTGCCTTTAAGATGAACCTAGAAGATCACACAAAAACAAAACTACAAAAATAGATCTCTTGGATCTGAGGTTAGAGAGTTTTTAACTCTAGGGGAAAGTATGTTAGAAAGGGGTGAGAACCAATGAAGAAATGGCTCACTATTTATAGAGGAAAAATTCTACTGTTCCCCGGATCCCACGGATCCCTTCCACAAGGGATCCGTCTAGCGTAAAGCTAGGGATCCGTGGGACGCTCCTCTTTACCCATGGGTATTTTGGTTATGGGTCATGGGTCATGGGTTGCTCCATGGGTCTTTAGCTAGATACAATGTATCTCTTAAGTGCAATGCACCTAGTCACATGGGTATGGGTCAATACCATGGGTTATGGATATTATCCATATATGATATAAGCATGATGTCATGCAATGGGTTATGGGTCATGGGCTTTGGGTTGTACCCAACTACATTCAATGTATTTTCTCAATGGGTTGTGATACTTAAGTTTCTACCCATTTATATTACCCAATATACTACATACTAGTTATGTGTATATTTTACCCAAATATGTAAACACTAGTTGTTGTACATATGTAGTATTAAATCATAAAATCACTTATACTTGTTTTAGTGTTTTAAGTGAAAATGTGAATATGTTAGAAACTATTAGTTTAAACCATTTACGTATTTTATTTGTTTCGTTAAAATGATTTTACGTTTGTTATCGACAAAACATTAAAAGATCGTAAAATATAAATAAACGTTTTTACGGCTTATTTGTATTAACAATCTCCCCCTTTTTGTTGATGACAAAACATAAAATTATTTTAAGGAAAAGCTAAAATTCGTAAAAGTTTGAATTTGTAGTTTTTACTTTCTTCTACCCCTTTTTGTCGAAACAAAAAGAGCTTCGAAAGGAAACTAACACATTGTTTTAGGAGAAACATGTGAAAGAAATAAAAGAAATAGAGAGCAAGTAACGGGAAAGGATCTCGTCTTTACTCCCCCTTGACGAGTCCATCCCTATGTAAGGGCGTCAAGAAAGTAATACTAAGCTAGTTTGTTTGCAACTAAGTTTGCAAAAGATTTCGTCTAAGTGACGAATGTGCTCCCCCTTGATGATTGCAATTTTGCAAAGGGATGTCAAGAAATGTAATCCTAATATTGCAAGTAATTTGCAATGTATTGCTTTGACACAAAGCTCCCCCTAGCTTTAGGGTGTCAAAGTCTTCAAGTGTAGATTGAATAACTACAAAACAAAGGTTAGAAAGCAAGTATAATTCACAATTTCATGCAAATGTGGTCTAAGTTAGTAGAAAAATAGTTTACTGTATCACGGATCCCACGGTTCCCTCCTAGTAGGGATCCGTCTAGGCAAATTAGAGGGATCCGTCTGGCTGATGAAAAGATTCAGCAAATGGTGGTATAACAAATAATGTTATCACAAAAGTGAGATATGAATACAACGTAATCATATACTCAGAAATATAGCAAGTAGCATGTAATTTCATTTAATAAAACTAGAGTTATGATATAGATGACTCTAAAAACTAAGAAAATAAACGATACATGACTAGGAATTTCTAGAGCAACTAACGCTTGATACTAGGACACCACTAAATCTTCTAGCTCAAGTTTGTTTAGGTTTAATCTCGTCGAAACGTTCGAGGAGGTGATAGAACATGAAACGTTGGTCTTCTCGTACTTCATGTATCAAAATTTCAACATGTTGACTATGATAGCAATCTTTGTCATGGCTAGGTAGTGGTGGTGGAATAATTAAATGGCTTGATGCGAAGGATCAAGTGAAGCGGCTTGTGGAGCTTCAAACGACTGAGGGATTGGTGGAGGCGTATGCGAGAATGGATCGACCAAGAATGATGGTGGTGGTAGAGAAGTGTCACCTTCCATATGGCCGGGTGGTTGACTTTGATGATTTCTCATAATCCAAATGGGATTATATGATGGAAACTGCGAAAAGGAAGCCGGAGCTAATGTTAACTCAACACCTTGATTTTGTAACATTATTCCTCCTAATGAGGAGAATGTTGTCGGCGGAGGAGGATGAGACGGCCTAGGAGGCAAATCCTCTAAATTGTGGAGGTGTGGTGATGATAGTGGAGATGTAAAAGAAATAGCTCTAGGAACCAATGGTGATGGTTTAGTGGAGATGATATTGTTTGGCCTAGGAGGTATGGTGGTGTTTGGCATAGGTAGTTTTGTGGGTACTATCCTTTTAGGAATTGGTTTGATTGGTTGAGAAGAGATCCTTGCATTTGTTGGCTTGACCGGAGATGATTCGGTTGAAAAAATTTCGTGTATAACACGAGCAATTTTCTTGGGTGGTTCTTTGGTGGATAAGTTACTACTTGGAGTTTTCCTCATGATGAGATGATTTCAAGAAGTTTGTAAGGGTTTCTTAAGTGCTGAAAATTAGGATGAAGGTGATGACTATGGAAGTCCTAACAATGTGGTTTATAAAGCAAGAAATTTGGCAAGTGCATTTAAGCCTTAAGCCACTAAAATTCATTGGAATGTGATGATTAACATGCACAATAGTCAACTTCAGAGTTTGTACTGATCTAGGAACTCATTTAAGATGAGATGGAGTGTTTGAGTTAGAAAGATGAGTTGAAATGATTGTTTTAGCAAGGTTTGACATAATCTGTCATCCGGATCCCACGGTTCCCTCCTCAGAGGGATCCGTCTAGGCTAATCCTAGGGATCCGGCTCTCAACAGCTATGAAAGAGTAGAAATGATGTTTCTATGGTCTAAGATCTATATCATCTTAAGTGTTTCAGTCCTCCTAAGTGTCTTAAATGAAGGGGTGCTTAAGTACTTGAAGGTAATGAGTGATGTAGCTAATGATTGCCTTTTATGGAAGGAATTGGAACTTTTATGAGTACCAATGAAGGAACAAGGATGACACTAAAGATGAGAGTGTCAATTGAAGCTAAATGATCCTAGAGATCAGATAGTAACTTAGATTAATCCTTTTGGAGAATATCCTAAAGGCTTAAGATGGAAAAATTAGAATTTGATCAATTTCGACCAATTTTGACGTAAGGATGATTATGATCAATTTTGCTATAAGAGGTTTCCAATGTTTAAATATAAGGGATCATGTGAAAAATGATGTGTAAGCTTGAGAGTGGAAGAGTAATGGATTAAAATGAAACGATAGATCTACAAACGTCTTTGAGTGTGATCTAGGTGAGTTATGTGTGAGTATAGGAAGGATCTACTTAACTTGATAAGGACTTAATTTGCCTTAAGACACTATGTTGAGGTGTTCTAAGGATATGTTTGAAATACAATGCTTGCAATTGCATTTTCTGTTTGCCGGATCCCACGGTTCCCTAAATGTAGGGATCCGTCTAGCACAAACTTTGGGATCCGTCCATCTGCTAAGCAGAACCTTTACCAAAGGTATGCAATGATCTTGACAATGCATTATATTCCAAGGTTAGTTTAAAGGGTTTCTAACACTAAGATATCAAATGTAAGATGCTTTATTTCATGAAGGAAATTGGATTACATTGATAAAGCACGAATACAAGAGGATTGATCCTATTTGAAATACTACTAAGTTCCTTGAGTGTTTTCGCTAGAGGGATCATCAAATGGTTGATAAGTGTTGGCGGATTCAGGAATGAAGAACGTCTTCATGAGGGAAATGTTTAGCGGTTCCATCATCTTGTTCACAAGTACGTACAACGGACTTTGATATTGAGGATGAAAATGCATGACATTATGATAGAGGCGCGTCAAGAACATTCCATAGGGAATGATTTTATTCTTGGAGCCTTGAAGGTTTACAATTCGCTTTGCAAAGAACTAGGCGAGATTGTATGGTTGTTGTGTTAGCAAACAATATATTATGTGAGCACAACAAGCGGGAAGGATTTCTCGATTTCCCCTAAGGCTCCAAACATTTTCACGTAGGATGAGTGCAAGGGGCTTGTACTCTTCTAGAATATCCCGTGTGTAGATGATTTTTGGATTGGAGTGATGGGGTTTGCATAATATGCGAATTAAGTCTTGCGGGGAAGGAATGTGAGAACAATACGGACTATTTTCTTCACGAAAGTTGAAGAGAGAATCAAGAGACCAATCTTCGGTGAAGGCACATTGTCCATGATTTGGAATTCGTAGAATTTGAGCAAATTTCCCAAGAGTCAAAACAAACTTTTGGTTTTTGATCCAAAACCAAAGGGATAGAGAACGATCCTCGTTACGAACGACTTCAATACAAACCTTGGACATATTTTCTCGTTAATCTCGAGAAGACATTCTAGTCCTATGGCTCGGAAGGAGGTATTGATACCTTCTTCGAATTGTAGAGAGGTGTCTACAATACGTCCTTCATGGAAGTGACGGGTTTCGAGATTATTGAACCCACGGACATGATTGCCAGGTGTGTTGGGCTCAAGAGAGATGTTCGGAGTGTAGACGCTAGAGAGTGAAAAATCAAACTCATATACGTGCGACATACTGAGACCTATGGAAAAGATGAGTTAATAGAAAGTGATGTTTGTGGTCAACCAATGATTATCTAACGTTTTTACTAGATTTTTATTAACAATGGTTTTTTAACAACAATGATACTTAACTTCACCTATGTTTTTGGCATTCTAGTGGAATATTACTTTTAGAAAGAAAATGGTTTTTGATTTGCATGAAAAACTGTTCTCCAGTAGTACGGTTCCCACGGTTCCCTTTGAAAAGGGATCCGGCTAGTACATTTTCCGGGATCCATGGATCTGTAGTTACAGAAACAGATTTTATGATGAAAAACATAGGTTTTTAGATCTCATAGTTTTATACCAAGATAAGTGTTTTAGCCTACATTTTTCTTTTAGCATGCATACATGACTTCTAATGTATCACGAAAAAATAAAAGGAAATGATAAACACATTATGACAATATCTTAGATAAACTAGATTATTAGTAATATTTTATTTCAATGCTAAGGATGATACAAAGGATTGGGTATATAACCCCAATGTAGATTAACAACACAAAGTATATGTCTCCGTATGTGAACTTCATCATAGGGAACACAAGTGCGTTGAGTGTTAAAGCGATGAGCACGAGGGCGATGTAAACCATGTTGAAGACGATTCTTCTTGGTTTCGGTTGAGATGAAAATGGAGAGGAGGATGAAGTTTTGAGTGAGAGGAAATTTTTGAAATTGGAAGATTTGAAAAAGTTGGGATTTGATAGAGTGATTGACGGAGGGTTTATTTATGGGGAAGGAGGAATTTTTGAGATTTGTGTTTTGTTTTATTATTAGAAAGATATGATTTTTGGATTTAAGTAAGACAAAACACAAGTTTTATAAACCATGATTTTTAGATGAAAGAGTGACACGTATGTGAGAAAAAGCTTCCTAATGAAGCTATATGTAAAACATGTGTATACACGAGAGCTACTCAAATAAATGCCTAAGTAATCACACTTATTTATTAAACTAATATCATTTAGAGATAATTGGAAAGTCATACCTCAAATGCACTTAGGAATGTCTTTACAAATGACACAGCAAATGTCAGAAGACAATTCCAGCTCCTTTATGCTTAAGATACCTTCTTAGGGAAGGTAATCTTTATTATCAAGAAAATCCTACGGCTTGATAGATGTGAGCTTTGACTAATCAACATGACAAAGAGGATTAGTGCAATTAAGTGAAAAAAGTGAATAAGAAAAATGTGGTTATCAAATCAACATCCAAACATATAGTTTTAAAAGACATGGTGTTTGTTTTTATGAAAAACTTTCTTTGTAGTTTTCAATTAACCATGGATCGTATCAAGTTTTTAAAGTACAATATACTTTAAGAAACTTGGTAACGAAGCTCTGGTACCAATTGTGGAAAACTAGAAGGGGGGGGGGGTTGAATAGTTTTGCCAATTAAAACTTCCTTTTAAACTATTTAGATCGACTTATGTCAATCTATTTTGATGTATGTGTTGGATGTTGATAAACAAGCATATAAAGGTATGTAATGAAAGATAAGAGTAAGAAGCACAAAACCACAACGCGAGTATTTATAATGGTTCGGCTACAAGGACACCTTCCTTGCCCTACTCCACTCCCCGAGTCACCTACTCGAGAGTTCGTAAACACTACACCAATCTCCTTATGGCGGAGTAGCCTTCACAACGTCGCCTACCCTTTTTCCGGTGCTAGGCTAACCACCGAGTTCTTTCACTCCAAGGTGAACCACACCTTCACAACGTCGCCTATATAAGGTACTAGGCTAAGTACCTAGTTCTTTTACACCAAGGTGAACCACACCTACACAACGTCACCTACCCTTTATTAGGTACTAGGCTAAGCACCTAGTTCCATTGCAATGGAGGAACTACTTCCCAACACTACACCAACGACTAATCCCAATCGAGATCAACTCCTTTTTACAATATCATCAAGGATATCAATATTCTACTGTTCCCCGGATCCCACGGATCCCTTCCACAAGGGATCCGTCTAGCGTAAAGCTAGGGATCTATGGGACGCTCCTCTTTACCCATGGGTAATTTGGTTGTGGGTCATAGGTTGATCCATGGGTCTTTAGCTAGATACAATGTATCTCTTGAGTGCAATGCACCTAGTCACATGGGTATGGGTCAATACCATGGGTTATGGATATTATCCATATATGATATAAGCATGATGTCATGCAATGGGTTATGGGTCAAGCTCCATGGGTCATGGGCTTTGGGTTGTACCCAACTACATTCAATGTATTTGCCCAATGGGTTGTGATACTTAAGTTTCTACCCATTTATATTACCCAATATACTACATACTAGTTATGTGTATATTTTACCCAAATATGTAAACACTAGTTGTTGTACATATGTAGTATTAAATCATAAAATCACTTATACTTGTTTTAGTGTTTTATGTGAAAATGTGAATATGTTAGAAACTATTAGTTCAAACCATTTACGTATTTTATTTGTTTTGTTAAAATGATTTTACGTTTGTTATCGACAAAACATTAGAAGATCGTAAAATATAAATAAACGTTTTTACGGCTTATTTGTATTAACAAATTTGGTTAGGTTTGACTTTTAATTGTCAACATTCTTATGAAGTATTGACTTTGGTTAATTTTGGCTCTATGCACATGCTTACTAAAGATGACACAACTTCTTCTATATCACCTCAGACTTTGCTATAAAAGATAGTCCACACAAGATGCAAATTATGCACACAAGAAGCTTGGTCAATCTATGAAAATAGATAAATATAAATGGTTCCATAGATAATGCAAATGGATATAATTTCAAATGCATAAAATTCCATACTTTTCAAAGCATGATAATTAGAGTTAGACATACACATATGTTTTTAGAGTACTTAACTGGTCTATAGCAAACATACTAGATGAAAAATTGTCTAGTTCATTAACATAACAGAATTAACATATGGTGAGGCCATCATTCTTTCCAGTGCAGCATGCTGCCTAGTCATTCTTCGTGTCGTCCTTCTTCGTGTCGTCATTCTTCGTGCAGTAGGCTGGGATGAAACAGATGCTGCTTGCACACCACTTGAATGAACCTGAGATTGAGACTGTGATTGATCATGTTGCTGGATTGAGACTGGGATTGATCATGTATGCTGGATCATCAGTAGCTTGAACTTGACTTTTTAGATTGAACACCTGGACCTTCACCTTGTTTCTTTGCTGCAACATCTTGACTACCAGATTGAACACATGTACCTTCAACTTGTTTATCTACTGCAACTTTGTTACCTTTAGGATGTTTCTTCTTTGCTGCAACATTTTGAGGCAGTTGTTTAGCTTTTCCCTTAGCACTTAAACATTTTTGTTTAGGGCCAGTTTGACTACTTTGAGTTCCACCATACCCAAGGCATGTTTTTTGGTTGTGTCCAGCAATGCCACAAACACTACACTTTACACTCATCCAAGCATTATAAAACTTACCATTCTTCACAATCTCTTCAATTTCAAGAGCTATCCTTACTCTGTTTTTACTTGTTGAGCTAGCCGCACTTGTCTGAGGTTTTGGTGGAACAATTGTTGTGGGCACTGATGATTTTCCCAATGCTCATTGCTAGTTATGGGTTGGACAAGGTGTTTATATGTTGCTTCTCAAGTGTTAAGATAATAACAAGGATGAGCCCATGTTTCCACAGCTCCTACTTTTTTTCCATTTAAAGCCATATTCCAATTGGTAGAAACATCATTTTGTTACACCCCGTACTTGTTTTGACTAAAAATTTAAACTTTTACACGGAAATGACATGACCCAAAATTGACCCGTAACACCTTATAACATAAAGTCAACACTTTATGCCTATATTTAAACACATGTAATCCAAATTTAACTAAAAATATACCATATAGATTGTTTACCAAAATTCTTGAACCGTTTGACCCGAAGTGGGTGGAAATGGACCTTGTCCCAAACACCCCTTTTTCTGCATAACACTTTTTGTGCACTTTTGATCCATTTTCTGAAAAATGACTTTGTGGGAAACTAGAAGGGGGGGGGGTTGAATAGTTTCATCGCTTTTTAATCTAGTTATCAAAGTTAACTTGTGGAAAACTTTGATTCAATCCTTTGTGAAATAAACCACAACAATATGAATCCTACTTAACAAGACTACAATAAACACACTACAACTATTGAAAGTAAGTAATGAATATAAAGAGTAGGATATTGAAAGATCAAACCGAGACAAAGATATTTATAGTGGCTCGGTTACGAAGCTCTTCTTCTCCCTACTCCATTCCTTGAGTACCCAACTCGAGAGTTCAAAGCACTATGTCAACAAACTCCCTTCAGGCGTAGAAAACCGTACAATGTCGCTTATCATAATTTCTAAAACTAAGCTAAATGTCGAGTACTAATCTAGCTGGTACCAATCTCACTCACGATCTACACGATCCTTGTTAATCACACAACCTACTAGATCCTCGCGATCTAGATTTGATCCACTTTATCAACACACTATCACACAAACTACAAGAGATCTCCAAGATCTCAACACGATCACAATGATCCACACAAAGCTATCAAGACAAGACTCAAGACTACTTGATGTATATCAAGATACAACAAGTATGTAAGAAGTGTTACAAATGCACACTACTATAACTACAACACTTAGTATCTTCTTAATACAATGTGTTCTTCTCTTACTAGGAGAGGAATGAAGGTGATCACTTGGTTGGAAGAAAGGATTACTCTTAAAAAAAAGAAATCTATCTAAATGATCAAAAGAATGTGAGTGTGTTAAGAGAATTAAACTCAGAAAGGTTTATGTGAAAAAGGATGCCCAAAAACTTGGTTGGAACAGAGTGACATCAACATTAGGCTCCTCTTCCCTGTTATTGCCATCAACAGGTACTCTTCCTACTTTCTCTAACTGCTTATCCTGAGTCACTTGGAACAGAGTGACATCAACATCAGGATCCTCTAACCTGTTATTGCCATCAACAAGTGCTCTTCCTACTTTCTCTAACTGCTTATCCTGAGTCACTCGGAATAGATTAACCTCAAAATTATCATGATCCTGAATAGTATTGTCCTCATCAATAAGTACTAATGCAAGATCACTGTTATCAACAAGTGGGTTGGCAAAGGACATGTCAAAGGTTGAAAAAATAGGCTCGAGGGTGCTTGGTTGGGGGTAATGGGGGGTGGGGAATGGCAAAGGTAATGATTAAACATGCTTGGTTAGAACTAGGGAATACAATCATTATTTAGTATTGGGTAATGGGGCATTACCCAGTAAATTGGGAGGTATGGTAATGATTACCCACCACCACCAGAAGCAGCCACAGCAAGCAGTAGCCACCACCACCACCACCACCACCAGCAGCCACCACCATTAGCAGCTACCACTACCACCACCAGCCACCACCACCACCACCATCAGCCACTTCCACCACCACCACCAGTAGTCACCACCACCACCAGCCACCATCACCACCAGCAGCCACCACCACCACCATTAGCAGCCACCACCACTACAGCATCCACCACCATCACCAACAGCCACCACCACCAGCAACCATCACCACCACCAACCATCACCACCACCAACAGTCACCACCACCACCACCAGCCACCACCATTAGCAGCCACCACCACCACCAGCCACCATCACCACCACCAACCACCACCACCACCAGCCACCACCACCACCAACATCCACCACCACGACCACCACCACCAACCAACACCAACCACCACCATTAGCAGCCACCACCACTAGCATCCACCACCATCACCAGAAGCCACCAACACCACCAGCCATCACCACCACCAGCAGCCACCACCACCACCAGCCATTTACCACCACCATCTACCAGCCACCACCATCACCACCAAAAGCAACCACCACCACCACCACTAACCACCAACACCACCACCACTATCAGCCACCACCACCACCACCACTACCACTTTGGAGGTTAATGTATTTTTCTCATGCCAAGCACTATCAAAGATAATGATAATCACCATTCCATTCCTTTGCATTCCCATTGCCTTTCCCTTTCCCATTCCCCATTTTGAACCAAACGCACCCTGAATGTTTGGCAACTGGCTAGATTCTCCAATATAATTGACGTCCATAGATAGTTGTGTTAGTTGCATAAAAGGCTCTAGTACATACTCATTATAAAGGTCATCTAAAACCAAAGATCTACAACATGATTGGATAGCAACACTAGCTACTTTTATACTTTGTTCATCCATCTCCCAAAATACAATCTTAATAGACTGTGGGGACATTTCAGACAACTCTAATCTTGTCTTACCTATTTCAACATAAATATCTATCAACTTATGGTCTTTGACAATGTCTTTCAACAACTCAAGATTCACAGCTTCACGAAAACTAAACAAGCCATCATCCAATGTACTACCAGACTTAACAAAGTAGTAGTAATTGGTTTGTCCTTCAGCATAACCGATTTCAGTCATGAGAGCATTCAATTCATCAACAAATACCTCGTTCATTTCAACATTATCAACTTGACATTCCTTACCTCCTTCGTATATTCTCCTTGGCCATTTTTTGAATATACCATTGTGATGAAACCTCATGCTAAATGAAACCTATCGACCAGCTGTTGAAACACATAACAAAACATTGTTACGATTATCTTACCTAAAAGGAAAATACCTTAAACAATCATAAAAACATATCAGAATAAACTGTTAATACAAATAAGCCGTGAAAACTTTAATTTATATTTTACGATCTTCTAATGTTTTGTCGATAACAAACGTAAAATCATTTTAACGAAACAAATAAAATACGTAAATGGTTTGAGTCAATAGTTTACTAACACACTTACATTTTTCATACAAAACACTAAACAAGTAATAGTGCCTTAATGATTTTGTAATGCATATGTACAACAACTAGTGTTTACATATTGGGTAGATATATACATAATTAGTATGTATTGTAATGGGTAATACAATGAGTAGAAGTTTAAGTATTTGACCCATTGACTAAATACATTGAATGTAGTTGGGTAAAACCCAAAGTCCATGACCCATACCCATGGAGCATAACCCATGACCCATTGCATGACATCACTCATAAGTCATAATGGGTATTATCCATGACATATGGAGCTAACCCATGACCCATGGATTAAATGCATTGCATCTAGTAGATACCTTGTATCTACTTGGATACCCATGGTCCAAAGTCTAGGACCTATGACCCATGACCCATGACCCAAAACCCATGGGCAAAGAGGAGCGTCCCACGGTTCCCCCAGTTTACACTGGACGAATCCCTCAAGTAAGGGATCCGTGGAACAGTAGCTTATTTTCTTCTATAAATAGTGAGCCATTTCTTCATTTTAGGTTGTCACTCCTACACATACTTTCACCTAGTATTGTAAACTTTCTAACCTCAGATCCAAAAGATCTCTCTATGTAGTTTGTGTTTGTTTTTGTGTGATTCTCTAGGTTCCTCTTAAAGGTGATATCACCACCTCTTGAAGTCGAGCAAGCTCAAGTCCATGAGTTGCCATGCTTCATCATCATCAAGACTACTGAGGTTCTCTTGTTGATAGTTCTTTCTTCCTCTCTAAAAGTGTTGTGTCAAAGGTATTAGTGAAGGATGCCGAAAGAGTCAAGACGAAGGCAATAGTGAAAGGTGCTTAACGTCCGTGTCAAAGGCATTAGTGAAGGATGCCAAAAAGGGTCAAGTCAAAGGCATTAGTGAAAGATGCCAAGGGTGTACAATCGATATGGTGTATCGATGTACAAATAGAGATAAGGTGTTTCCAAAGATATTGATATCCTTGATGATGTTTTAATAAAGAGTGGGTCTCCTTTGGGATATGTGTTGTGCAGTGTTGGGTAGTAGTTCCTCTTTTGTAATGGAACTCAGTATCTAGCCTTGTACCGGATAAAGTGTAGGCGACGTTGTGATAGGTGTGGTTCTACCTTGTGGAAGAACTCGATGTGTAGCCTTGTACTGGAAAAAGAGTAGGCAACATTGTGAAGGCTTCTCCGCCATAAGGAGTTGTATCGTGTAGTGATTACGAACTCTCGAGTAGGTGACTCGGGGAGTGGAGTGGGGCAAGGAAGGTGTCCTTGTAGCCGAACCAATATAAACACTCGTGTCGTGGTTATGTGTTTCTTACTCTACACATTTACATATCTATCTATCAATATCCAACATACACATCCAAATAGATTGACATAAGTTGATCTAAATATTTTAAAACCAAGTTTAATCGGTAAAACTATTCAACCCCCCTTCTAGTTTTCCACAATTGGCATTAGAGCTTCGTTACCAAGTTTCTTAAGAGTATATTGTACTTTTAAAAACTTAACACGATCTATGTATGTTTGAAAACTACAAGGAAGGAACTTCCATAAAAACAAAAGGTCACGTTTTTAAAATCATCATATTTTATAATGTTGGACAATGATAGATCTTTCTAATATTTTTCTCTTTGAGAATTCTCCATAATTGGATTTGGGCATCCTAAGAAGATCATGAAGAATCTCTCTCTAAATACTTCTTTCCTTAAAAAGAATATTTAGCAAAGGTATGATCTTTAATAAATTACAAATAAATTTTTTCGCTTATATTTTCTTTCTAGATAAATTAATAAGGTCATCTTTTTAAATCATGATTAAGTTTTTGTAGTATCTTTAAGCTCTCTTAATAATCACTAAAGTAGTTATCTATATTGAACTCATCATTAAGATTAGTATTCTTTGTTGATCTCTATAGACAAAACTACAAACTAGTGATAATGATATCTTGGCTATTCGAGAGCCTTGATCATCACTCCTCACATAAATATTATTGACATTTCATCTATGTCAATAAGTATCCATGTGAAATCTCTCACATTATGATAAAATGGGATTTTATCATAATCTTTGAAATCTTCCCAAAGAATTATGATTTATTAATAAAAAGGGAACCTCGTCAAATAGGACTAGTATAACCCGTCAAAACCCCAAACCATGAGTTATAGAGCATAAACATCGACCCTAGACAATTTAGAACTCCCAAACCAAAATTATAAAGGATCACTTAAGCTGTCAAATTGCTGATATGCCGGATCCCTGTGCTTGAACTAGCCGGGTCCCTCATACAAGGGATCCGTGGGATCCGTGCAACAGAAGACAACATAAGTAAGAAATGATCACTGTGGAAGTTCCACTACCCACTTTACTCTATCAAGACTCACGAACATAAACCTAGTTACTGTTCACAGGAGCAAATTAATCATCTTCTTCAAGCAAAACAATCTCTTGTGTAAGTATAATCTTCACTACATTGTTATTTCCATTCCTTGATTCCTAGTATTATAATTTTCATCTTTAGAAGTTGAGCTCAAATGGGTTTGTCACAATTTGTTACCACATTGTTTTCTAAGATAATCTAAATCAAAGAATTAACATTGTTAATACAAATTAAACTCATTCCTTGAATTCAACGAAGATGTTTTGAGAAAAATTGTGATCGATCCCATTAGGTTAGTATTTACACAATTAACACCACATTGTTGTTTTGTTGTATAGGAACAATCATGCCTAGCAACCACCAACAAGATTACCATGATACCGCCCACTACATCCCAATGTACCATCGTAAGGAAGGCCTAAGCCCGGAGGATAGGAAACCCTTCAAGATGTTAGAAAAGAGGCTTTTCCATGAAGGCCGTGTGGTTGAACCATCATTCCTTGCAAACACCAACATTCGACAAGTCTTTGGAGGAATTAACTTTGATTGTCTTTTGGACATTAATGAGCAAATTTGTCCGGTGTTCGTGCTTGATTTTTACAAGACAATGAGAATTGTTCGGAATAAAGACGGGACCATTTCAATAGCATTCATCATCAATGAACACGAGTACACGCTCACTCTTGTATAATTTGGAAGGATACTTCGTGTCCCATATCAAGGTGTGTGTATGTTTTCAAACGAATGGTCATTGGCGGAGCTACATGACATGGTTGATCATCATGAAGCATACTTCACGGTCATCCCGGAAGCAACCACGGTAAGGTATACCGTTTTCATGGAAAGAGCATCTCAATCAAGGGTCACGAGAAACTCCAAGGTTATCTATAGGGATCCATTTCAAATGGATATTTTCAGAAATGTTCCCATTGTACAAGAAATGGGAACTCGTGGTAAGGGAGAACGTGCTTTGCTTGGGAGGAAACAAAGATCATCCCAATGCGTGCTTGAGCTTCATGATTTATTGCCTTGTGACCGGCACTCACTTCAACCTCGCTTATTACATGGTAAAAAGAATGGCGAGTGTGAAAAGCATGGACAAGATGGTACTCCCTTATGCAATGCTCCTGACCCATCTAGAAAACTTCATCTTTGATCTAGATCCTTCTCCTTGTTCCTTTGACCATAGTTTTTGCAACAAGGTCATGGTGCCTCTATCCGATGGAAAGACTACAAGGATCATGGTGGATGGCAAGAGACCTCACCCACCAACGGATTCATTGGATGAAAGGGAAAGACAAAGAGAAGGAGAAGGAAGTAGCAACCCCCTTGGCAACACCGATCTCGACCCTTTAGATTACATCAATCAACTGTCGGATATTCCAAGCCCATCACAAGAGTGGCAACAAACTAAAGGGATATTCAAGTGTTTTGCTAACTTCTTGAATAAGAAGAAGTAGAGATGGTGGAATGAAAAGTGAAGGGGATGAAGATGGAGATGAAGACGGAAGTGAAATGGAAGGAGGTGTGGATGGAAGGTAAGGTCATAGGACCTTAATTTGTGAAAACAATTTCTAAAACAATGGTCTGTAAACATCTTAACAATATTTATGTAGATTAGGATGTAGCGTGTAGGAGTTGCCATGATTTGGCATTAGACATTTTAACTTAGGAGCTAGTGAAATGAGATTTTACGACGACTTGATCTTATTCAAGTTGTCGTTATCACTAATTTTTAATTACCTTTTAGTTATCCCCACTTGCTATGCGTTATACTTGTTGTTTGCATGTGTTTACTAATTGTATAAATGATTAGGATAAGCATTTTCTAAGAGTGCAAAAACTGAACAATTGTTGAGAAGCTACTGGTCAGCAGTAGCCGGATCCCTGGGCTATAACTAGCCGGATCCCTCAGATGAGGTAACCGTGGGATCCGGGCAAACAGATATCCTATACAGATCATTTTACATCAAACTTGTTCCCTTGATCACATCATTCTAGCTAAACATGATTCTTTAAGACTACTTAAGTCTTCTTCAAGCTCAGTAGGTCTCACACTCACCCGTAGCTAACTTAGGATCAAATTCAAAGAGCTTTTGATTTATCAACTCACCAAAACTCACCATATTTCCGCTCCAATGCTCACACACTGTTCCTCACATCTCAAAACACTTAGCTTGATACTTCTCTCAATTTTAACAAATTGATTTTAGTCATCCTTACCTTAAAGTAGGCTTAAAACTAGTCTTTCATTTCTTTTTATTTTTTAGGAATTTTTCAAATTTCTCTTAATTCATCATCTAATCTCTAGGATCAATTGCCATCATTTGTCATTCTCAAATCAAAAAGTATCTTCCTCAACCACTTAGTTACACTCTCAAAAGTTTACTTCTTTACCCAAAACCATCATTGAGTATCCTCACTCCTTATGGTTGGGCATTTAAATAATCTATTACTTAAGACATCTAAGGAAAGTCAAACCCTCAAGATTTATAGGTACTAGACTTTACAAGAGCATAATCACTTCACCACTTTTCTTTCTGACAAACAGATCCCTGGTTTATAACCAGACAGATCCCTAGTGAGAGGGATCCGTGGGATTCGTGTCTACAGAAAGCTTCTAATCAGCTCTTCTTTCAAAATTCAAACCATCTTTGGTAATCTAAACACTTTTGCTTACCATTTAATGATTCCCTAGAGTTGAACAACACCATAGTTGACCTTGGTGCATGCCAAATTTTCTTAGTGGACATGAGTTTAATTCATTAATTCAAATTTATCCTTTATAAACCATACACTCTTGAGAGCTTAAGTCACCATTCTTACCACAATCCTAAAAATCAGTAGTTGAAGACTCCTACTACATCCTTAACTTCACTATGACTAAAGCATCTAGCAAGAACTCTTCAACCAAAGGTTCATCCAAAAGGAATACTTTTATGGTCCATGAGATATCATCCACCGAGTCATCACCCGTAAGAAGCCCAAATATTAGAATCCCACCTCAACAATCTCAATCAACAATAGCCAAAAGAACCGCAAGAATTAGTATTAGACCTTTCGAGTTAGAAAAGGCTTCATCAAGCTCTAAACCAAACGCACCTAGTTCTAGTAAAATGCCTAAGCCTTCATCCCTAGAACATAGACTACATTCCTTTACCGAACCCATTTCTCATCCAAATCTCTACTCATTAGAGCACTCACCACCGAGAACTTCCCACTCACTAACCTTCTCGTTAAATAGGGAACCACCTAAATCACCAAATAGCCTACCTTTGGAGACAAGGAACCACCAAGGACCTAATCATATAAAGGACTTTCCATTACCACCACCTTCATTCTTAGTAGAACCTCATCCTACATTGCTCAATGTACCTCCACCATCATTTGTGGAGCCTCCTCAAAACAACCAATTCCTCCTGGTTCCTAATCATGATAATAATTGCTCTAATTGTCAAATCACCCAAGGACTTGTTCAATAAGTACGAAATGAGTTGCATTTCATGTTTAATCATCTTCTTGAACGATTGGACCAAATCAATAAGTCTACTCATCCTTAGATTTAAGCACATTGATGCTTTTTAAGTTTTTAGTCACTTATTAGAATTAGTAGAAAATGTATTACATGGTTAAATCATTCTCTTAGTTTTTAGAGATTTGTAGATCATTTCTCGTATGTTTTATTGAATGAGATTACATGTTATGTGCCATATTGTCTTGAGAGTATGTTTGTTATCTTAATAGATATCTCATTTTGATGTTAACATTATTTGTTACATCACCATTGCTGTATTTTGTTTACAGTCAGACGGATCCCTCTGTTTTGCCTAGACGGATCCCTCCAAAGAGGGAACCGTGGGATCCGTGCAACAGAAGACCTGTTTACTACTAACTTGAGTCTTATTTGCAGGAAATTATGCATTATATACTTGTTTTCTAACCTTTTTTTTTGTAGATTTTCAATATACACATGAAGACTTTGACACCCTAAGCTAGGGGAAATTTCGTGTCAAAGCAATACATTGCAAAATCATTTGCAATATAATTCACATTAGGATTACATTACATGATGTCCCCTTGCAAAGTTGCAATCATCAAGGGGAGCATATTCATCACATAGACGAAATCATTTGCAAACATGGTTGCAATGCATTAGTTTAGTATTCCTTCTTACTTGACGCTCTCACAAAGGGATGTACTCGTCAAGGGGGAGCTAAGTCGAGAATTCTTCTCCTCACTTACTCTATATTTTTCATATTTTTCTTTCACATGTTTTTCTTAAAACAAGATGTTAGTTTCTTTTCGACACTCTTTTTGTTTCGAAAAAAAGGGGGAGAAGAGAGTAAAAACTTCAATTCAAAATTTTACGAATTTTAGTTTTTCCTTAAAATAATCTTATGTTTTGTCATCAACAAAAAAGGGGAGATTGTTAATACAAATACGCCGTAAAAACGTTTATTTATATTTTACGATCTTCTAATGTTTTGTCGATAACAAACGTAAAAATAATTTTAACGAAACAAATAAAATACGTAAATGGTTTGTGTTGGGTCAAAAAATTAACCCAATCACCCTGAACAAGATTTGAAAATAAAATAGCCTAACTCACTAAATAAATAGTGAGTGACTCACTGATAAAGAAATCAGTGAGTGTTGTTTTGTCCTATTTACTTACTGATACGGTGTCAGTGAGTAAAATATATGAGCTACAAACAACACCAGTGACACTGAGATTTGACAAATGTCTCAGTGATCCTGAAAACACTATTTCTACATACATACTAAAAAATATGGGTGGGAGCTTCCAAGAGAAGAAGTCAAACAAGTACAAGACATTACCAAAGAAGTGAGAATATTAGTTATGACAACTTTAAAAGAATGGTTGGTGCTTTTCCAAAAGAGGAAGATGAAGATGGACCACATGATGGATGACATCTCACCTACCACCACATGTCTTTGTATTTTTTCCTATATATGTCTGTAATTGTAATAGAGATATGTATGCATTCCTAAACAAACACATAATACTTAGTATTAGTTGATAGGATCATCCTCTCATTGAAACACAAGCATAGCTTCGACCAATGAGAGTTTATTTGTCATTTAATGGGGATAATATACCTAAATTATCCCCGTAAAAAGTTGAGGATGTTATCATGTAGTCTAGTTGGTATTGAGAAATCTTGTAACAATTGTTCATCTTTATTAATGAAGTTGTTATTTATTTTATCAAGATTTACTTAAATCTTTGGACCAACAAGTGGTATCAGAGCGGGTGGATTATTCTCATGATCCAGATCCGTTCATGGCTGCTGATAACATTCTTCATAGTAAAAAAAATCAAGTGTGAAACCTTCAAAAACTGCTATTGTGATAGCAATTTTTGAGGGGGAGAGACTCACTGATATTGACTGTTTGACAAAAACATACCCAAAAATTTGCCATTGATTGAAATAATCAGTCAAAAAATACTTTACCCACAAAATTCTCACCACACAAATCTTATCCCTACCAAAAAAAAAAAAAAAAAAAAAAAAAAAAAAACTCAAAAATTCTACCATCACCAACACACAAAACAAAATCTCTCAGTAATCATCTCCAAGAGTTGATAAAAACTCTCGACCCACAAAAATCACCTCCCATAAATCTTATCATCATCTTTCTCATTAATCAGATTTGGTCAAACAAATGGAAACCGATCCAACAGTCATCACTCTCATCCATCAAACACCATTGATCTAAAAACCCAGATACGAAATCTTAATCAAACGCCAAACCACATCTTCAACAAACATCTGTTACATTGGAAACTCACAGTAAAAACCCACCTGCCATGGTCAAACGTATTGCAGCTGAAATGACGACAAAAGGAGTAGGGAATTGATGGTGACATGGGTTTCGTTGGTTTTGGATGATATGGGATTATTTTTATTAAGGGGCGGTTGAGAGGAAAATATGGGTTTGGTCAAAATTGTGGTTTCGTGGTGTATATATTATAATGAGATTCTTGATAAGATTATTTATGTTTGGGATTACAAGTGATAATTGAATCTGGATTTGTATTGGTGGTTTTCGAGATGATTCTTTTTGTAACATCAGGGAATGCTATGAATGGGTGAATGTGAGCGGTTGGAATTATCAGGGAATGTGAATGGTGTATGAGGAAGTGATGTAGAAAAGGTTGAAACAGTGTGAAAAATAGGTTTCATAAAGTGATATGAACCTGGTTAAGTGATAGTTGTATCAGGAAGTGATGTAGAAAAGGTTAAGCATGAAAGAGTGTTCCTGATATGAATCAGAGTGTGTTAAAGGCAGAGTGTGGGTAGGTTATCGATTATGGACTGTTAATGAAGGTATTCAGAATATCAAGAAGTAAAAAGGTTGGAATACGGGCCTCTATACTGAGGATCAGGGGCTACTTTACTTCAAGTGTATCAGGCTACTGATAAGTATAAATCAGGGAGTATGGGTAGAAATTGTTATACTCAATTTTTGAGTCATGAGTCCCTGATAAGGTACTACCTGATATGAACCTAAAAGCTTAACTAACCCCACTCCTTGACCAGTAAACAAAAACCTGATACCAAACCCAAATCCTAACAAACAATACCACATAATCCGTGACCCAAAACATAGCCAAAACCTTAGTCATTCAAATGCTTAACTTCAAAAACTCCTCTTAACTGTGCAGTTTTTGAGGGGGGGGGATGATAAAGCATTTAATCACTACACGACACCAAATCAACTCACAAATAGCAGGTCTAAATGCATATCAGTTTTGAGCTATTAGTAAATGCATATTAGTTTTAAGAATCAGCTGAATGCAAGGCATTCACGATCTCAAATCAAAAGCCATAGGTTGAAGAAAGTTGTGTCACGATGTGATCAGTGGGTGGTGACTTTCAGGCTAAGCCTAAATGTGATAGAAATTAGAGATTGGGTTTATTAAGTTAAACCTGAATGGAGGCATGAAAAGGGATGTGTGTTATAGTAGTTTTAGGCTCAACCTAAAAGGTTGAAACTAACTCAAGAAGTGGTAAGACTCAGGGAATGTAAATGTGTTGTTCGGGTTGAACCTGAACCTGAAACTGAAGGTCACTGAAAACACTCACTACCCCTATGACCCTGAAAACAAACCGGAAGTGACCTAACAACGTTCAAGTCTCTGAAACCCGAGTCCCTGAACTCATGGTAACTGAGCAAGGTCACTGAAAATCTGGAAGTTCAGGTCCTGCAAGCAAAGTGACTGAAACTTGAATGAGTCTATGAAACTGGGGTCCTGAAAACGAATGCTCACACCGAACCATAAACCTTGAAACTTGGATCCAAAGTCACTGAACCCGATGGAATACCTGAACATTCAGGTCCCTGAACCCTGAAACCAAAAGAGTAACTGAACGTGAATGAGTCTCTGAAACACGGGATCTGAAAACATGTAGTCTCTCTGAACTCGAAACCCAAGGTGAATCTGAAAGTCACTTGAGTACCTAAAAGCAGAACCTGAAACAAGGTACAAAGTGATCAGGAAATACTTTTTGGTGTGGTGAATGTACATTAGGGAGTATTGGAAGTATACATCAGGTAGTGGTGATGTGGTTTTCGAGTTGCCTGATGCGTGCCAAACAGTCAAGCTAAATCACTCAAGCCTGCCACTTGTGAATGGCAGACCGTAATCAGCTTAAAACTGCTCAAGCACGAATGCAATGAAGATCAGGAGAGTATAGTGTTTCCCCAGGTCGTTAAGTCCCAACGAGCTGTGCGAGAATAGTCAAACGTAAAGTGATCGAGAGGATTTGAACGGGAAAGGATTGTGGTTGATCTATACCTAAAGAGAAAGCCCATAAACTACAGGGGCTTAAATGCAAATTAGAGGAAATTTAAAAGATAAAATCTATTAAATAAACGCTATCACTATATTTAAAATGATGTTTTTGTTTTTATGTTTTTATAAAACTGAATTAAAAAACTACGCGACGTACAAATAAAAACGTGAAACTTACACAATATTAACCCTAAAAATATGAAAATGACATTTTTACAATCCTAATGATAAAAGAAAATTTATAGAAAAAGAAAATTAATTTTACAACTATTTATCTAATTATTATTAATTAAAAACTATTTTTAACTATTAAATATTAACCTAAAATACAAGAAATTATGAAATAAAGCTAGAAAAATAAAATTATGACTTAGAAAAATCTAAAATATCAAAATAGAATTTTAAAAACTATTTTTGTATTTTTCTGATTATTTTTCTATTTTCTATGAATTAAAAACTATTAAAAACTAATTAAATTATTTAAAAATACAAATTTAACTAAGAAAAATAAGGAAAAATATTTTTTTGGCTTTTTATATTTATCTTAACTTAAGAAAAATGAAAAATTATTTTTTTGAAACTTTTCTTAATTTTTTGTATTAAAAGCTAATTAAAAGTGATTAAAAACTATTTTAAATCAAGAAAAATAGCAAACAGTGGCCAAAATTAATGAAAAATTCAGGAAAATTCTAAAATAATATTAGGAATATAAGAAAAATGGAAAAACAGGTGCTTATGTGAGGAATAATGGAACTGATGTGGAAATGCTTATTGAAATAAGCACTTGATTAAGCAAATGGAATCCAAAGGCTACCAAACTGATAAGGAAGCTACAATAAGCTAAGAGAACTAAAATGGAACAAGTAACAACAAGCTACAACCTCTGATAAGCAAGATTAACCAGATTAGATGATTGAGCTTTTGAGCTAAAACAGTTGATAGGGTGGCTACTTTGAGCTGAATAATAAGCACATGAATAAGCTAGAAACTACAAAATGGAAATGGGACCCTGCACTAGACCTGGGTGGCTATTAACAAACCCAAGGACAGACTTTGAGGAGCTCTTATGAGCCAAATGCAAGGTCTGCAAAACCTGCTCAAGCCCTGTGCAGTCAACAGTGCCCTGCACAGGGCATTTGACACCATAATCACAAGCTCTTTTGACCCTTATAGAAAATTAACAAAATTATGCAAAAATGATAAAAAGAAACTAGACCAGTAGAGCTTTTAAAAACCACAAGTTTCATAGAAATTGGCCCAGAACTGAGTCCACTAAAAATCTGTCTATCTTGACCAAAACTGAGCATTAAGCAATTTGACTTTTTGAGCAAATATGAAAAGTTGACTAATTTGAGTTTTGAAGCTAATTTTTGGACTGAAATAGATTTAATGTGATGAAATAAAACTGAAACAAGCAAGTTCTATGAATTTTGAACACCAAATAAGACTTTGTTTTGACAAAATCTCAACAGTTAAACTGTTGAGATGGGTTAAATGGAAATTTGACTTTGAGCCTGTGCAGGCTCAATAATTTGACTGATATGAACTCAATAGGACTTAATAAACATGAAACAAAAGGAGTGTACCACTGAACTATCCTAAATCACAGGTTTAGAAGCAATTCCAAACACCCTTAATGAACTGTTAAGCAATTTTAAATGCACAAACTAATGAACTAGATGAAACAAACACTTACACTGAATTAGATTATCCTAAATACTACTTAACTAACAGATTAGAACAATTGATGAATACAAAATACAGATACAAACACAGAATGCAAACTTGAATAAAAGTTGAAATTGAGAATGACACTCACATGTGTCCAGATTGTTTGCAGGCCAATACCAAACCCAATACTACACTAAATGAGCCTATTCCAACCCATTTCAAAGATCTGCAACACCATTATCCATTTCCAATTCCAATTGCATCTCAGTTGACTTTTGTTGACTATTTAACAAAGTGACTTAAACCTTGAATGCAAACTTATACAAAGCTATCATGAGCTTATACAAGCTTGTTTGAGATGAGATACAAGCTACTGAAAGCTTAACCATAAAAAATTGAGAATGAAATTTGCAACAGTAGCCAAAACATGGAATTTATCTAAAACTTGGATTGAAAACTCAAAAGCTTAATACAATGACTTGTTAACTTGAAAGTGATACATGGAAACTGAAATTACACCATTTTCATTTAAACTAAGACAATAATCTAAAAAACGACATAAGTAAAATTTTATAAAAACTAACTACTTGTTCTTTCTTGCTTCACTTCCTCTCTTTTATACCCAACTAGCTTCCCACATGTCTTCTGAGTGGATCCCACTTAGTTTCAGAGCCTTTGGATAACTTTTGTGGATTTTAACCACTTTGTCAATTTTGGCGGGAAAGGTGAAATTTGAGCTCTGTTGACCTTTAGACTGCAACTAGGGGGGGGTGAGAGGTGTGATGATGAGGGGTTGATGTGGAAGAGATAAGGGGGCTGAGGTGATGGGAGAGTGGGTTGCAGAGGAGTAGCAGGCAAGTGGTGAGGAAGAAACCCAATTGGGAGGGAAACCTCTGTTTGTTTGACTTGTTTTGACTAGGGGTTCAAAAAGGGTGTGACAGGGGGTCCAAAAAGGGGAAATGGCAGGGGTCTAAATACATTTTGACAAGGCTTGACTTAGGTTAGTATTACAAGGACCAAAATGTAATTATGCCAAACTAGAGGGACCAAACTGTAATTTCTCCAAAGTTGTGACAAGGGACCAATATTGACAAGTTCCAATAGTACAAGGACCAGTTTTGTCATTTTTCAAATTTCCAGGGACCAAACTTGACATTTTTGAAACTTGAGGGACCTTTTCTGCCATTTGACAAAAGATTTATTCAAGGACCATTTTTGACAATTTAAAATATTTCAGGGACCTTGAATAACATTTTTCTTTATTATGTTTTACCAGGGACTGTTTTTGACAACTTTTGAAACTTGGGGGACTAAAACTGCCAATTATGCAAATTTGATACGTTTTTCACCAGATTTTGATATTTTTGCATTTAAAACACATAAAACACTTAGTTGTGATATTTTTATCATTTTGATGCATTTCTGAGTGTTTTCAGATGTTTTTGCAGTTTAAATGGTACAAAAATGATGAGTATTTAGACACTCATCAATCCCCCACACTAAGATATTGCTAGTCCCTAGCAATGTTTTGAGAAAAATTAATGGACTTCATCTCTTTACCAAAAGCCATTACTTCTGGAGTAGCCAAATGTTTCAGTTCAAGTAAGAACCTTGGTACACCGATAACCAAGTGATTTTGAGCAAATCACTAGCTTTCAACGGATTTGATTTGTCTTTACCAGGAGCCGTTTGCTTCTGGACTAGCCAACTCTTAGACAAATTATCAATATTATCTTTGGTGAGCTGATTACCAATTATGGTTTTTCCACTGCCTTTACCACAAGCCATAAACTTGCGGGCTAGCCAACTCTTCACTTTTAAGGATATGGTGAGCTGAATACCATACAATTTTGGGCAAATTGCAAGCCGTCAACGGATTTGAGATATCTTTACCAAGAGCCGTTTGCTCCTGGATTAGCCAATCCTTTTGTGGGTTACACATGGTGGACTGATTACCATTTGTTGTGTTTAGTACATAGTACTTCCACTATAAAAAAATTTTAAATTTGGCCATTTTGGGGGAAAAGGGGACTAAAAGGGTACATTTATGATCAAAATTTGCCAGAATTTCCCCCCCACACTTAGAAATGAATATTGTCCTCAATATTCAAAGTACCGGCTGTTATGCCGAAACTTAGAACGTAAAAAGATAACATTACTAGCTAAGTGTGGAAACACAACAATTATTTTCTTTCTTCTTTTTTTTTTTTTTTTTTTTTTTTTTTTTTTTTTTATTTTTTTTTATTTACAATTTTCATCATTTTCATTTTTTTTTTTTTTTTTTTTTTTTTTTAGATCTATATACAACATGTGGGGCATCTCCCCCACACTAGGGTGGTACACACGGGTGAAAACCCATGTTAAGCTACTGTTTTTGATTACCGAGTCGCTAGCTTGACTCGACCCCGAATTAATTGGTTCATGGGGAAGTAAGTGGAAGAGACAATCTCCATCGGACTTTCATTCAAGATGTTTGGACAAACATTTGAAGCACGTGAAAGTTCCACACCGATGAGATACAGACAGACAGACCCGGCTCACAAATGGCACATGGAAATGCCAGGGTCAAAGATAATGTCTTCATTCCCGAAGGAGTGAAGAACAGGAGAAGCCACGGAATATATGAAGAAAAGAAAGAAAATCATGATATAAATCATGACTAACTCTTCATCCTCAATAGGAGAATTCATAGTTTCATGAATCTCCTCAGTTAAGCTTACTTGATCAAGACATACTATGGTTGTGTCATGATCAAATTGGGAGTTATCATACTCCAGCGGAGATATGATATGAGTGAGTTCACCGGCGAACTCCTCGTGAAGAGAATCAATCACAAGATGTAAATCTGTGGATTCTTGTTCCACTGTAGACTCATCACTATCCTCAATCTGAGTATCAAAGAGTGGATTCTCAGAAATTAAAGTGAATTCAGAGTTGAATTCAAATAGAGGATTAGTGAAAGTAGTTTTGAATGTTTCAGGAACAAAGTGATTAACATTCTCAATTGGACTGTTGGGATAAGAAGTGAGTGAACGATCATTATCAATGAGACTTTCAGTCTCTCGCATGTGAGTGAGTTCGTTGGTGAACTCCTCAAGATGATGATCAGCATCAGACTGTGGGAGTGATGCCTCAACATACTCGATGTTTCCATGAGAAGTACAATCGTCGCTAACATCGGAGAAAGTTTCAAAATGATCTTTTGAACACTCAATAGGGGAGATAGAATCACACACATGATCAGAAGTTCCCTGTGACTCTCTCGGGATTGGGACAAGGTTCTCAACACTAGACTTTATGAATTCGTCCGATTCCTTTTCAGGAACAGTGTCAAGATGCTCGTCCCCCATAGTCAGAGAGTGAGTGGGAGCTTCGGGTGTGATAGCAGTTGTTTGAGATGGAATCTCAACTGCTGGGATATCATCTGATGAACTTGATGAATCAAGTGTATCATCATCATTACTGTCATCAGGAATAAAACGAAATTGAGAGCTAGATCTGGCTGCTTTTTCTTTTGCAATTGATTCCCTAACAGATTTCTCAAAGGCAATTTGGGATTTTATTTTAGCAGCCTGATCTTCAGCTAGCAATTCTTCCATGGATTTCTCATGTGAATTTGGAATGACGGGACATTGTGGGAGTGGAGATTTGTCAAAACCGAAAGGTTGACATTGATAATCATCATGAGGACCCCCACAATATACACAAGAAATACTGGGAATATTATGAAGTACAGTTTTATTGAACTCCTCACCTCTTTTCACTAATTCCAGAAGCTCTAGATAAGTGTCTTGTTGGGTTTGTTGAGGAGTTTGAGTTATTTGGCACTGTGGAGGTTGGTTGTGATATGGATAATCGTAATTGTTACAAGGAAATGGATTCCCTGTTTGACAATCAGAGCTGAAATGGGGACCTCCACAGTTCTCACAACAAAATGATTGTTGTGGGTGGTCATGTGAATAATATGGAATTTGGTCATTTCCAAAGTCCTGAGTGTTACTAGAAAACTGTTCGTAGACAAACGTGTTTCCGGATTGACACTCAAATCCTTGGTGAGGACCTCCACAAAATTCACAGAAGTTATGTTGATTATATGAAGATGAGTCGGGCTGTGGTGGGTAATTGGAAAAGTTAGAGGGGTCGTTAAATGAGTTCTGATAAGGATCATAATCAAATGAATTCCTCGAACCACAAAACAAACAACTCCCGTTACGGATATCATTACCACATTGTACACATGTACACCAACGACAGGGTGAACCATAAAGAGGCTCACCACAACCGACACAAGGAATAAACGATTCTATTTGAGAATTATGAGAAGGAATCTGATTATTCAAAGAATCAACAAAACCAACATGGTGATCTGAATGACTATCAAGTCTCGAAGAACATTTTGAAAAATCCGGAGGTGGGACAAGTGGTGTGCTCTGAGAGCTAGCAATTTCCACCACTTCCGTTATGGTCTCCGGTTCTGGTTCTTGAGATACGTGAAGATTAGGCAAGTCATTCTTGCGAGTCACCGGTCTGAATTCTGCATGTTTGCTTTTAACCGTAAATCGTGAAAGTTTAGAATCAATTCTAGACGGCTTAGGAGCAATTGAGGGTTCAGATCTTTGGATAACCGTAGGTTGGACGTATTTAGTACTTCCGTTATCAAAAGGAAGTACCTGGTCCTTTGTCACCCCGGTTTCTCGTTCCATTTCCCTACGCAGAATTAGTGGATCATCACGAACAACACGAATTCTTGACATTTGTGATAAAGTCTGAAGCTTTTCAGCTTCGTCCCAGAATTCGTTCTCGAGAGATTCCATGAGAATAGAAGTTAAGAATCAAATGGATAGAGGGTAAAGGGATAAAGAATCAAAAAGGGTTGGAGGGTAAAGAGGAATATTTTTGGTATTTTTGAAAAACATGATGTAAAAACTAAGAATGAAAATCTTTTTGGGTTTTTGGATTATATAGATGGTATAAACAAGGAGTGATGTCAAATCACTAATCTGCTAAACGTAAGACTATTAGCACTGCTCCCCGGCAGCGGCGCCAAAATTTGATGCGTGCCAAACAGTCAAGCTAAATCACTCAAGCCTGCCACTTGTGAATGGCAGACCGTAATCAGCTTAAAACTGCTCAAGCACGAATGCAATGAAGATCAGGAGAGTATAGTGTTTCCCCAGGTCGTTAAGTCCCAACGAGCTGTGCGAGAATAGTCAAACGTAAAGTGATCGAGAGGATTTGAACGGGAAAGGATTGTGGTTGATCTATACCTAAAGAGAAAGCCCATAAACTACAGGGGCTTAAATGCAAATTAGAGGAAATTAAAAAGATAAAATCTATTAAATAAACGCTATCACTATATTTAAAATGATGTTTTTGTTTTTATGTTTTTATAAAACTGAATTAAAAAACTACGCGACGTACAAATAAAAACGTGAAACTTACACAATATTAACCCTAAAAATATGAAAATGACATTTTTACAATCCTAATGATAAAAGAAAATTTATAGAAAAAGAAAATTAATTTTACAACTATTTATCTAATTATTATTAATTAAAAACTATTTTTAACTATTAAATATTAACCTAAAATACAAGAAATTATAAAATAAAGCTAGAAAAATAAAATTATGACTTAGAAAAATCTAAAATATCAAAATAGAATTTTAAAAACTATTTTTGTATTTTTCTGATTATTTTTCTATTTTCTATGAATTAAAAACTATTAAAAACTAATTAAATTATTTAAAAATACAAATTTAACTAAGAAAAATAAGGAAAAATATTTTTTTGGCTTTTTATATTTATCTTAACTTAAGAAAAATGAAAAATTATTTTTTTGAAACTTTTCTTAATCTTTTGTATTAAAAGCTAATTAAAAGTGATTAAAAACTATTTTAAATCAAGAAAAATAGCAAACAGTGGCCAAAATTAATGAAAAATTCAGGAAAATTCTAAAATAATATTAGGAATATAAGAAAAATGGAAAAACAGGTGCTTATGTGAGGAATAATGGAACTGATGTGGAAATGCTTATTGAAATAAGCACTTGATTAAGCAAATGGAATCCAAAGGCTACCAAACTGATAAGGAAGCTACAATAAGCTAAGAGAACTAAAATGGAACAAGTAACAACAAGCTACAACCTCTGATAAGCAAGATTAACCAGATTAGATGATTGAGCTTTTGAGCTAAAACAGTTGATAGGGTGGCTACTTTGAGCTGAATAATAAGCACATGAATAAGCTAGAAACTACAAAATGGAAATGGGACCCGGCACTAGACCTGGGTGGCTATTAACAAACCCAAGGACAGACTTTGAGGAGCTCTTATGAGCCAAATGCAAGGTCTGCAAAACCTGCTCAAGCCATGTGCAGTCAACAGTGCCCTGCACAGGGCATTTGACACCATAATCACAAGCTCTTTTGACCCTTATAGAAAATTAACAAAATTATGCAAAAATGATAAAAAGAAACTAGACCAGTAGAGCTTTTCAAAACCACAAGTTTCATAGAAATTGGCCCAGAACTGAGTCCACTAAAAATCTGTCTATCTTGACCAAAACTGAGCATTAAGCAATTTGACTTTTTGAGCAAATATGAAAAGTTGACTAATTTGAGTTTTGAAGCTAATTTTTGGACTGAAATAGATTTAATGTGATGAAATAAAACTGAAACAAGCAAGTTCTATGAATTTTGAACACCAAATAAGACTTTGTTTTGACAAAATCTCAACAGTTAAACTGTTGAGATGGGTTAAATGGAAATTTGACTTTGAGCCTGTGCAGGCTCAATAATTTGACTGATATGAACTCAATAGGACTTAATAAACATGAAACAAAAGGAGTGTACCACTGAACTATCCTAAATCACAGGTTTAGAAGCAATTCCAAACACCCTTAATGAACTGTTAAGCAATTTTAAATGCACAAACTAATGAACTAGATGAAACAAACACTTACACTGAATTAGATTATCCTAAATACTACTTAACTAACAGATTAGAACAATTGATGAATACAAAATACAGATACAAACACAGAATGCAAACTTGAATAAAAGTTGAAATTGAGAATGACACTCACATGTGTCCAGATTGTTTGCAGGCCAATACCAAACCCAATACTACACTAAATGAGCCTATTCCAACCCATTTCAAAGATCTGCAACACCATTATCCATTTCCAATTCCAATTGCATCTCAGTTGACTTTTGTTGACTATTTAACAAAGTGACTTAAACCTTGAATGCAAACTTATACAAAGCTATCATGAGCTTATACAAGCTTGTTTGAGATGAGATACAAGCTACTGAAAGCTTAACCATAAAAAATTGAGAATGAAATTTGCAACAGTAGCCAGAACATGGAATTTATCTAAAACTTGGATTGAAAACTCAAAAGCTTAATACAATGACTTGTTAACTTGAAAGTGATACATGGAAACTGAAATTACACCATTTTCATTTAAACTAAGACAATAATCTAAAAAACGACATAAGTAAAATTTTATAAAAACTAACTACTTGTTCTTTCTTGCTTCACTTCCTCTCTTTTATACCCAACTAGCTTCCCACATGTCTTCTGAGTGGATCCCACTTAGTTTCAGAGCCTTTGGATAACTTTTGTGGATTTTAACCACTTTGTCAATTTTGGCGGGAAAGGTGAAATTTGAGCTCTGTTGACCTTTAGACTGCAACTAGGGGGGGGGGGGGGGGTGAGAGGTGTGATGATGAGGGGTTGATGTGGAAGAGATAAGGGGGCTGAGGTGATGGGAGAGTGGGTTGCAGAGGAGTAGCAGGCAAGTGGTGAGGAAGAAACCCAATTGGGAGGGAAACCTCTGTTTGTTTGACTTGTTTTGACTAGGGGTTCAAAAAGGGTGTGACAGGGGGTCCAAAAAGGTGAAATGGCAGGGGTCTAAATACATTTTGACAAGGCTTGACTTAAGTTAGTATTACAAGGACCAAAATGTAATTATGCCAAACTAGAGGGACCAAACTGTAATTTCTCCAAAGTTGTGACAAGGGACCAATATTGACAAGTTCCAATAGTACAAGGACCAGTTTTGTCATTTTTCAAATTTCCAGGGACCAAACTTGACATTTTTGAAACTTGAGGGACCTTTTCTGCCATTTGACAAAAGATTTATTCAAGGACCATTTTTGACAATTTAAAATATTTCAGGGACCTTGAATAACATTTTTCTTTATTATGTTTTACCAGGGACTGTTTTTGACAACTTTTGAAACTTGGGGGACTAAAACTGCCAATTATGCAAATTTGATACGTTTTTCACCAGATTTTGATATTTTTGCATTTAAAACACATAAAACACTTAGTTGTGATATTTTTATCATTTTGATGCATTTCTGAGTGTTTTTAGATGTTTTTGCAGTTTAAATGGTACAAAAATGATGAGTATTTAGACACTCATCATTGCCTTTGCAACATCAGGAAGTGTTAATGGTGCTTATCTGGGTGAGCCTGATCAGGCTGATGCTAAATCAGGGAGTGATATCAAGGTGTGCTAATGTGAACGTAAACCTGATCCTGAAACCTTACCTCACCTTAGTGACTCTAAAACCCGAGTCCCTGATTTTGTGACTCAAACCTAGAACTACCTAAAAATAGGTATAATCCTAAAAACCAAAATCGTCCCTCAACCCGTTGTGACTGAACCAAGTCACTGAAAAACATAAGATCCCGACTCCTTGAACTCGTGGAGTCTGAATCTGAATGAGTCTCAAAAGGAGACAAGTGCTCACCTAAACCCATGTCCCTGAAGCAACAAAGAAACAGGTATGTACCTCCAATACCAATCACCTCAACCTGAACCACTACCATATAACCAATATCCTCATAACCAAACCAACCTGATTCACCTAGGCTATTTGCATATTCAAATAGGGGGAGACTGTTGGGTAAAAAAATTAACCCAATCACCCTAAACAAGATTTGAAAATAAAATAGCTTAACTCACTAAATAAATAGTGAATGACTCACTGATAAAAAATCAGTGAGTGTTGTTTTGTGCTCTTTACTTACTGATATGGTGTCAGTGAGTAAAATATATGAGCTACAAACAACACCAGTGACACTGAGATTTGACAAATGTCTCAGTGATCCTGAAGACACTATCTCTACATACAGACTGAAAAATATGGGTGGGAACTTCCAAGAGAAGAAGTCAAACAAGTACAAGACATTACCAAAGAAGTGAGAATATTAGTTATGACAACTTCAAAAGAATGGTTGGTGCTTTTCCAAAAGAGGAAGATGAAGATGGACCACATGATGGATGACATCTCACCTACTACCACATGTCTTTGTATTTTTTCCTATATATGTCTGTAATTGTAATAGAGATAGGGATGCATTCCTAAACAAACACATAATACTTAGTATTAGTTGATAGGATCATCCTCTCATTGAAACACAAGTATAGCTTTGATCAATGAGAGTTTATTTGTCATTCAATGAGGATAATATACCGAAATTATCCCCATAAAAAGTTGAGGATGTTATCATGTAGTCTAGTTGGTATTGAGAAATCTTGTATTTATTGTTATTCATTATTAATGAATTTGTTCTTTAATATATCAAGATTTACTCAATTCTTTGGACCAACAGTTGAGTCAATAGTTTACTAACACACTTACATTTTTCATACAAAACACTAAACAAGTAATAGTGCCTTTGTGATTTAGTAATGCATATGTACAACAACTAGTGTTTACATATTGGATAGATATATAGATAATTAGTATGTATTGTAATGGGTAATACAATGGGTAGAAGGTTAAGTATTTGACCCATTGACTAAATACATTGAATGTAGTTAGGTAAAACCCAAAGTCCATGACCCATACCCATGGAGCATAACCCATAACCCATTGCATGACATCATGCATAAGTCATAATGGGTATTATCCATGACCTATGGAGCTAACCCATGACCCATGGACTAGATGCATTGCATCTAGTAGATACATTGTATCTACTTGGATACCCATGGTCCAAAGTCTAGGACCCATGATCAATGACCCAAAACCCATGGGCAAAGAGGAGCGTCCCACGGTTCCCCCAGTTTACACTGGACAAATCCCTTAAGTAAGGGATCCGTGGGATCCGTGGAACAGTAGAAAATTTTCTTCAATAAATAGTGAGCCATTTCTTCATTTTGGGTTGTCACTCCTACACATACTTTCACCTAGTATAGTAAACTTTCTAACCTCAGATCCAAAGAATCTCTCTATGTAGTTTGTGTTTGTTTTTATGTGATTCTCTAGGTTCCTCTTAAAGGCGAGATCACCACCTCTTCAAGTCGAGCAAACTCAAGTCCATGAGTTGCCATGCTTCGACATCATCAAGACTACTGAGGTTCTCTTGTTGATAGTTCTTTCTTCCTCCCTAGAAGTGGTGTGTCAAAGGCATTGGTGAAGGATGCCGAAAGAGTCAAGACGAAGGCATTAGTGAAAGGTGCTTAACGTCCATGTCAAAGGCATTAGTGAAGGATGCTAAAAGAGTCAAGACGAAGGCATTAGTGAAAGGTACCGAACGTCCGTGTCAAAGGCATTAGTAAAGGATGCTAAAAAGGGTCAAGTCAAAGGCGTTAGTGAAAGATGCCAAGGGTGTATAATCGATATGGTGTATTGATAAGCTTTTAAAATGTACCTTTTTGAGGGGTCGTTTAAGCCCTTATTTGATCACTTTTGTATCCGTTATTACTTAATATCGTTCCTTTTCACTTTTTAGGTCTCTTGAAGGCAAATTGCTGGAATGGCACTTATTTGGACGAAAAGGCGCGGATTTACGAAGAAAATGGCCAAAGTCAAGAATCGAGACACTCAAGCTGCTGAAATACAAGGGGACGACGTCACTGCTTAACTGCGACGCCGTCGGAGCACTTCTGTGACGGCTCAGTGACCAAATTGATTATTTTCAAGTGACGGTGTCAGGCTTTAAAAGAGTAGGCCGTCGCAACTCAGACGACCTAGATTTGATCCAGAAGGCGTCAGAGACTAAAGGGGACGGCGTCACAAGCACAAGGTGACGCCGTCGCAAGACTAACGTGGCCAAGACGAAACCCTAATGACGGCGACCCGACGGCGTCACAAATCATAAGGTGACGCCGTCGCAATTGTAATCTTATATATAGAATCCAAATTTTTCAGTTTTAGTGTGTAGTCTTTTGGAGTAAAAACCTAAACCGAACCAAGGCTGTCTTGTACAGTATTTTAGGGTTCTAAACCCTATCTTACATCAAGATAAGTGTTTTACTTCATTAATTCAATTATGTCTTCAATTACTTGTGTGTATGCTTGCATGTTCTCCATGTCCGGCTAATTTATATGTGTGTTTGCTTAGGGAATATGAAACTTAATTATTGAATATTGATTGGTTGTCTCTTATCTTAATTGTTAATGATCTAGTAATGCGATAGATCATTCGTTGTGTAATTAATGCTTGATTGATCTTTGTGAACCTTGGACTATAACATTTAGAGCAGTTGTAGGCTAAACCATCCAAAGAGTGCCTTAGAGTTAGAGTTTATAATTCCTAGAGGTTTTTGTAAACGAGACCCTTTGGTAAGTTCAAAGAGTTAGGGACAAACGCATACCCTACGACTTTAGACACACAACGCGATTAAGAATAAGGACATGACAATTCAACCATCAATAGGAGATAATTAAGGAGTAATAAAACCTAAGTAAACACATCTTTAAACCATCATACGAGCACACAATAATTAGACATAGACTACATACACCTTAGATTAGATAATTAGATAAGTAGAGTAATCGGTGGAAATACCAACCCCCAAATCCAAACCCCGAGATTCGTACCTTTCCTTTCCTAAAAAAATATAAAAAGATAAAAAAATAATCTTCCTCAACCCCAACCTTAGCGTAGTAACTTCTCACTAGCATTCCTATTCCCCTAGAGAATGATATCAATACCCGTGGCTTACCCTAATACTACACTACAATGATTAGGTTAACTGCCTAGGGTGTTATAAAACTTGCTCGAAGAAAAGGAAGTTCCTTTGACCCCGAACGACGCGTGTAGCGTTATCAAGTTTTTGGCGCCGCTGCCGGGGAATAGAATAGCTAGTTAGTAGTCCACCTCGTTTAGGTTTCTTTGCTTGATTCCTATCAAGTAAATTTTTCTCATTTTTAGCTTTCTCGTTGTCTATCCCCCTTCTTTGTGACCTTTGTTCGTAACCCCATCACTTTTCATCATGGAAGGTGATTACCACCCACCATTCATCAACCCACCACCAAATGACCCGCCAAGAGCCCGTACTCTTGGTGAATACTCGAGACCAAGCCACCTAGGCTATAGGAACACCATTGAGCTTCCCGACCAAGCCCAAACTACGGCCCTGCGATCCGACACCATCCGGTTGGTGCAAAACGGATGTGCATTCCATGAACTTCGTTCCGAAGATCCTAATCAACATCTTAAGGATTTCCTTAAAATTGTCGATTCCATCGACCTTGATGCTACTACTCGGGAGACCACGCGTCTGCGTCTCTTCCAATTCTCTCTACGGGACCAAGCTAGTAATTGGCTTGAGCGACTTCCCGCCGGCTCCATCTCTAGTTGGGATGATCTCACCTCTCGCTTCCTTGCTCAATTTTTCCCACCGGGGAGAACCACTAAGCTTAGGAATGACATCTTGATGTTCCAACAACGTCAAGGTGAATCTCTCTACGAAGCATGGACTCGATTCAAGGACTTACTTCATAAAGTCCCTCATCACGGCATTGATCTTTGGCTCCAAGTCCAAATATTTTATGATCATGTCAACTTCCCCACCAAGCGATCCATTGAACAAGCGGCCGGTGGAAAACTTAGTGATCTCACCGCGGAAGAATCATGGGGTATAATAGAGGACCTTGTTCTCTATGACAACGAAAGTTGGAATGACCCCCGTGAGTTGCCCAAAACCGTTAAGGCAATCTCCTTGCCTCCTATTGACTCACAATCTTCCGATCGTAGGATGGTCGAGCTTGAAGATCAAGTTAAATTCCTAATGAGTTCCTACGAAAATCCTAAGTCTTCACATCAAGTGAATAAAATCACTCTTCCTTGTGAGTTATGTAGTGGTCCCCATGACACTCGTGATTGCACAAGACTCCCCGAACAAGCTTTTGCGGACTACGCCTCCATGCGTACCGACGGAGTGGGAGAGAAGTGGTACACTTTCAAGCCTGAACAAAACAACTTAGGAAACTCTTACAACCCCTCATGGAGAAATCACCCTAACCTTAAGTGGAACCAAAACTCAAGCACACCCCAAAGATCATCTAGTCCACCTAATAGGTTCAATTCTCTAAACACCGGGAACCCCACTAATCTTGAGGCAATTGCATCTAGATTCATGTCATCTCAAGAGACTCGATTGACTAAGCTTGAAGCCGATTTTAAGCGAAGACAAAGCAAGATGACAAATAAGCTTGATGCCCTCTTAAAAGCCTTTAATGAACGGGAAATTGGAGCACTCCCAAGTGATACTATAAAGAACCCAAAAGTGAATTCGATTTCGTCGACTTCATGTTCTTGTTCACCATGGGAGAGTGCACATCCATGCCCTTCACACCCAACGGTTCACTCGGTAAATTCTATCAACTAGGGTCCCAAGCAATTGCACCATTGGTAGAACCTACTCTTGAGAAACACGTCAACCAAGAACCCAAGCCTAATCTAGAGGAGGTGTACAAGGAACTCCATCTAGAAAAACCGGTTCTTGAAGTCTTAGCTCATGCACCTTATTATAATGCTTTAAAAGAAAAATATGAGTTAGAACTTAAACTTGGAAAACATGGGTCCGCTTTTGTGCGAAATAATCTACCTAAGAAGTTAGACGATCCCGGGCTATTTACTCTTCCGTGTAGGCTTGGAACTTCCAAACCTCTTGATGCTCTAGCCGATTTAGGATCATGCATCAATCTTGTTCCGTTGTCCCTCCATAGAAGTCTTAACTTAGGTAAGATAGAACCAACGGAAACCATCTTAGGTCTAGCGGACGGTAGTGTTGCATACCCGGTAGGGATAATAAAAGACATGGTAGTACATGTAGGAGAATTGACTCTTTTGGCCGACTTTCATGTGCTAGACATGAATAAGGACCCGACAGGCCCATTACTAGTAGGAATAGGATTCTTAGCTACCGGTAGTGCCATCATCGATTGTAAGATGTCCAAGATAGTGGTAGGAGAGGGGAGTGCTAGGTCAATTTACGATGTCAAAAAGCATACGTACTACAAAGAAGAGGAAATCCCACACGAGATTAGGTTGGATAGGACGCCTTCTAGATACGGACCTTGGATAGATAAGAACCTCATAGGTCCCCAACGACCTTTCTACTTAGATGAAGCCTTTGCTAGTAAAGCAACTTTCCATGAAAAAGAGATGGCTAGGGACATGGAAGTGAACCCCGTTCGAGGACGCCTTAGTATTTAGGAAGATGACCGAGTTCCTAGGAAGTTTGCCCGTCAACCTTGTCATGAATAGGTGGGAAATTGAAAAGCCTAAACATAAGTGGGATTGGAATAAACCGCCTAGTGATGGTAATGGAGAGTGGCACATTAGGATAACAATCTATGATCCCGATGGAGAAAAGTTTGAAAAGGCATATCGAACCGAACGTACTACTAGGAACTTAAATGATAAGTTTGATCCTTATGACATTGTTAAGGATAGGCTTACTTATATCGGTACGTAAGCGCACGACTACAAGTCTAGCTACAAGACTCATAAATAAAGAAAAGCGCTTCGTGGGAGGCAACCCATGCTTAATTGTTTGCTTGTTAGTGTCAAATATCTTCTATTGATTGCTTATTCTCATGTTTAAATTTGTAAAAATGTTTTATTTTGTTTTTAACCTCGTTTTAATTGCATATAAAGGTATTTTACATAAAGGATAAGTGTAGGGAGGATTACACACGTTTTCAAAAGAAACGTAAACATGAGAATAACAATTAATTAAAAGATATATATGTGTGTTTGTTCGAGTCAAATGCTTGTATCGAGTCATAATGGATGTCTTGCGGAAATCTTTCCAGATTCTAATGATGTAAATTTTCCAGAAATTTTTCCAGAAAATAGCAGACCAGTTTTTGTCAGGATAACCTGACGGCGTCAGGATCGCAACCTGACGGCGTCAGGAAGGAGTAAAAACAACAGATTACTTTTTTCTCGTTTTCTGAGCTACTTATAAATTTTTGGAATTATCCAGGTCTTAATTTTCCAGAAATTCTGTAAACATCCATTCCACAAGCATTATATCCTAGTTTAGTCGAGTCTTATATATATTATTACCGCCGATTTTACGCGAAGGTTTCGTTTGTTTTCTTCAAGTGTGCAGGTTTAATTTATCAAGAAGAAGTTACATAAGATTGGAAGGAGCTTTTCACGCATACATTCTTCTTGGAAAGGATTTAACCACTACTTCACACACGGATCCTACCGAGCTAATCAGGGGAGTATTAGTTTCTTTCGTTTTTCATTACCTTCTATTATCATAACTTTGATACTTTCGGGGAACATTGGGGACAATGTTCAGTTTAAGTGTAGGGAGGGAAAATAAAACGGGAACTTTGAAACTATGCTTATCCTTGACTATTTGCTTTGTCCAGTTGTATTTGTGTAATAAACCATGAGAAAATGTCGGTTAGGGTAATTTTGGCACCAAATTTAAAATTTTTCATGACATATAGTAGTGGGCCATTAGTCTTAACAAAAGCGTCTCACAGATAAGAAGTTATATGACTAGCACAAAAACCCTTTACCACCTAAATTCCACCCAAAATATGAGGATCGCCCTTAGATTAGTAGGAATTAAAGCATTCATCTTTAATGCTTAGAGTGTGAACCGGTAGTATATTAGATTCTAGAACTTGTTTTGTGATGCAGTCCGAGATCGCTAGTAAGACTACACTTGTGTAGTTAGGAATAACTAAATGATAAGAGGCATTAGGATAACCCTTGTTTGATACCTGTAATATAATTACTTCTTCCACATCGGTTGAGTAATTCCCCCACACCCTTTGCGTTGTACTCATCTTTAGTACACGATACCCCTAGTTAACCCCTCAGAGCCTATCCTTTTCGTGGTTCTCGTGATGTTTTGGTTTTTCCGGAATATCAATGAAGAGCATTGTTTACACCCCACCCCCAAATGTACACCCAAATCGCCTTAGCCTACCTTGTATTCACTCACTTTTAGTGCATTATTGGTATCACCCCAAACCCTTAGTTTAACTATCTAGTTGCTTGCATGAGTTGCTAAGTCGAGTCATATCTTTTGTATACAGTTTTGGGACGATTGGGACTCATGGGAAAAGTTAAAGTTTATGAAATGACTGGAAGGGAACGTTACATTCCCTTATTTGCGTAATAACGTACCCCAAGTGTTTTGATCTTTTCAATTCAGGTCAAATTAGTGTTAGAGTAATAAAAACTCAAGTGTAGGGATGTGCCTATAAATCCCTATCATTTTGATGTTACCGTAGAGGATGGTAGAGTAAAAGTGTATGAAGAAAAAAAAAAGTGTTCAAAAAAAAAAAATTATATATATACGGGCTACCATCCTACATCTATCCTTTAAATTTATGTTTGTTTATTTCAGTTATCTAGAGTTTAGAGTGTCGAGTCTTGGCTTAGCAACGCCATTCTTCGTATGCTTGTAACATAGAGATTTTTGACTTGCCACCACTAAATAGCCTATCCCACCAAACCCTTTGTTTCCCTACCGTAAGCCTAACATTACAACCCTTTAAAAGACCTCTTTGATAGTCTTTCCTAGGTGCTTACGCCAAAGCGATGGAGGTTTGATCTATTCTCAAGCCTATGGTAATCTATGTACTAGGACCGGTTAATGAGTGTTTATCTTCCATTTCCAACTTGTTATATTTCATATACACCCGAGAGATGAGAGTATCCAAACACCCCATGTGAGGTGCTAGTATGTAATTTCCGTGCTTGTTATGACTTTTGCGGGGCTTATATGTGTTGTGGACTGTTTTAAACCAATGCTTCATGACCCCTAACTTATAAATTAATTGCCTAAAAGCACATTTGCTTGAGGACAAGCAAATACCAAGTGTAGGGATATTTGATAAGGTTTTAAAATGTACCTTTTTGAGGGGTCGTTTAAGCCCTTATTTGATCACTTTTGTATCCGTTATTACTTACTATCGTTCCTTTTCACTTTTTAGGTCTCTTGAAGACAAATTGTGGAATGGCACTTATTTGGACGAAAAGGCGCGGATATACGAAGAAAATGGCCAAAGTCAAGAATCGAGACACTCAAGCTGCTGAAATACAAGGGGACGGCGTCACTGCTTAACTGCGACGCCGTCGGAGCACTTCTGTGATGGCTCAGTGACCAAATTGCTTATTTTCAAGTGACGGTGTCAGGCTTTAAAAGAGTAGGCCGTCGCAACTCAGACGGCCTAGATTTGATCCAAACGGCGTCAGAGACTGAAGGGGACGGCGTCACAAGCACAAGGTGACGCCGTCGCAAGACTAACGTGGACAAGACGAAACCCTAATGACGGCGACCCGACGACGTCACAAATCATAAGGTGACGCCGTCGCGATTGTAATCTTATATATAGAATCCGAATTTTTCAGTTTTAGTGTGTAGTCTTTTGGAGTAAAAACCTAAACCGAACCAAGGCTATCTTGTACAGTATTTTAGGGTTCGAAACCCTATCTTACATCAAGATAAGTGTTTTACTTCATTAATTCAATTATGTCTTCAATTACTTGTGTGTATGCTTGCATGTTCTCCGTGTCCGGCTAATTTATTTGTGTGTTTGCTTAGGGAATATGAAACTTAATTATTGAATATTGATTGGTTGTCTCTTATCTTAATTGTTAATGATCTAGTAATACGATAGATCATTCGTTGTGTAATTAATTCTTGATTGATCTTTGTGAACCTTGGACTATAACATTTAGAGCAGTTGTAGGCTAAACCATCCAAAGAGTGCCTTAGAGTTAGAGTTTATAATTCCTAGAGGTTTTTGTAGACGAGACCCTTTGGTAAGTTCAAAGAGTTAGGGACAAACGCAACCCTACGACTTTAGACACACAATGCGATTAAGAATAAGGACGTGACAATTCAACCATCAATAGGAGATAATTAAGGAGTAATAAAACCTAAGTAAACACATCTTTAAACCATCATACGAGCACACAATAATTAGACATAGACTACATACACCTTAGATTAGATAATTAGATAAGTAGAGTAATCGGTAGAAATACCAACCCCCAAATCTAAACCCCGAGATTCGTACCTTTCCTTTCCTAAAAAAATATAAAAAGATAAAAAAATAATCTTCCTCAACCCCAACCTTAGCGTAGTAACTTCTCACTAGCATTCCTATTCCCCTAGAGAACGATATCAATACCCGTGGCTTACCCTAATACTACACTACAATGATTAGGTTAACTGCCTAGGGTGTTATAAAACTTGCTCGAAGAAAAGGAAGTTCCTTTGACCCTGAATGACGCGTGTAGCGTTATCATGTATCGATGTACAAATAGAGATAAGGTGTTTCCAAGGATATTGATATCCTTGATAATGTTGTAATAAGGAGTGGGTCTCCTTTGGGTAGTTCCTCCTTTTTAATGAAACTCGGTATCTAGCCTTGTACCGGATAAAGTGTAGGCGACGTTGTGATAGGTGTGGTTCTACCTTGTGGAAGAACCCGGTGTCTAGCCTTGTACTGGAAAAGGAATAGGCGACGTTGTGAAGGCTTCTCCGCCATAAGGAGTTGTGTCGTTGATGAGTGTCTAAATACTCATCATTTTTATACCATTTAAACTGCAAAAACATCTGAAAACACTCAGAAATGCATCAAAATGATAAAAAAATATCACAAATAAGTGTTTTATGTGTTTTAAATGCAAAAATATCAAAATCTGGTGAAAAACGTATAAAGTTTGCATAATTGGCAGTTTTAGTCCCCCAAGTTTCAAAAGTTGTCAAAACAGTCCCTGGTAAATCTAAATAAAGAAAAATATCATTTTAAGTCCTTAGGGATTCATGAGTTGTCAAAATTAGTCCTTGAGATTTAAAATTGCAAATTTACAACTTAGGTCCCTAAACTTTGAAATTTGGCAAAAATAGTCCTTGGGAATTTGAAAATGTCAAAACTAGTCCTTGTACTATTGAAGCTTGTCAATTTTGATCCCTTGTGTGAACTTTGGAAAATGGCAGAAATGGTCCTTCAAAAAATCAGAAATTGCAAAGTTAGTCCTTGTTATTTAAATACTAAACCCATGACCCTTTGTGTATTTTGACCCTGCCTTATAACCATTGTGACCCTGCCTTTAAACCTTTGACCTCCCTTTTTGGACCCCCAGGTCAAACCCACAGTCAAACCCAAACACCTTTCCCTCCCTTATCCTGTACACCTTCTTTCCCATCCACTTGCCCTGCAACACCTCACCTGTTCCTCTCCTATCACCTTATCACCTTATTCCTCACCCCTCATCATCACCCCTACACTCCACCCCCCTAGTTGCAAGTGCAGTCCACACAGGTCAAAAATAGATTTCCCACCAAAATGACCCAATGGCCATTATGCACTCAAGTGACCCAGTGGACAAGAAATCAAGTGGGATCCACTCAGAAGTCATGTGGGAAGCTGTTTGAGTATAAAAAAGAGAAGAGAGGCAACTGAAAGAAGGGTAGTTAGTTTATTTTTCTTAAATGTATGTCGTTTTTTAGCTTATCATATCTTAAGTAGTTCTCAATTGTAATTTCCAGTTTATTTGTATCAAACAAAAGTACTTAAGTGTATTGCAACTCTTTTAAGTATCAATTTTCAGTTTATGTTCATATTTCAAATTTCAAGCTCACTGTTACATTTTTCATTTTCAAACTCTAAGGTCCAAGCTTCAATCAGCTTATTTATAAGCTCAAACAAGCTTATACTAGCTTATAATAGCTTTTTATAAGCTTGTATTTAAGTTTCAAGCTATTTTGAATATTGGTCAACAAAAGTCAAAATGGGGCAAAATTGATGCAGGAATGGAATGGGTTGATGCAGTAATGGAAATGGGTTGATTTAGAAGCAGTGTGGTTGGTTTAGAATAGGTAGTGGTTCATTGGTTCAGTTTCAAGCCATAGTGGCTAAGGACCCATTTGTAAGTGATTTTCAACAATTCATAGCATAGTCTGTTTTTGTTGTTACAAGTAGTTAAAATCTGTCCATTAAGGTGTATTTAGGTTGGCTAAACATAGTTTGATCATTGAAACTAGTTGGATTAATAGTTAGCTTATTTAAAATTGCTTATCAGTGTTTCAAAGGGTGTTTGGATTTACTGTCAATTCTGTCTTAAAGGTTTAGTCAGTGGTTGTCTCTAGTTGTTTCATGTTTGTTTAGTCCATTTGCACTCATTCAAGTCATAAATTGTGCCTGCAACTCTCAAAGTCAACATAATCTTAAATCTGTCTTGCTGTCTTAACTGTTGTGATTTTGGATTAGCAAAAACTTATTTTGTGTTTAAAAGTCTTAGACATTGCTTGCATTGTGCTTGTTCCATCATAATACTTCATAATCAGTCATAAAATTGGAATCAAAGTTCACATTAGTCAAACTTTTCTCAACTGCTTCAAAAGTCAAAATTTGGAAAATCAGTTTTGAGCTCAACTGGAAAGATTTTTCTTGGACTCATTTCTAAGCCAATTTCAGTGAAACTTGTTGCTTTAAAAAGTTCAACTGGTCTCCTTTCTATTTAGCATTTTTGTAGAATTTTATCAATTTTTTATAAGCTCTATTTGAGCTTGTCAAACAGGGCCTAATTGCCCTGTTCACAAGACTCAGCATAAACTGAGTTTTTCACAGTTTTATGCAGGTTTGCACAGGGCTCATAAGAGCTTGTCTAGGGTTGGTATTTGGTTCAAAAGTAGTTAGCCAGGTCTAGATTAGGTTCCAATCTTTGGTTTTAAGTTCCAGCTTATTGTGTGGCTTGTTCTTGAGCTCAAAGTAGGTACCAGGAAACTATTTTTAGCTTATTATCTCAAAACATCAAATCTGTTCAATCAGTTATTCAGAGGTTAAAAACAGTTGAGATTAGTTGCATTTAGGTACTTGTATCATTTTATAGCTTCTGTAAACAGTTGGTGCTTATTGGTCTCCCTTTGGATTATTCAAGTGCTTATTTCAATAAGCACTTGTACTGCAGCCTTAATTTCTTGTACACAACCTACTATTTTTCCTATTTTCCTAGTTTCATAACATTATTTTAAGCTTATCTTGAATTTTTCAGATTTTTATAGGTCAGTTTAGTATTTTTCTTGATTTAATTCAGTTTTTAGGCTTTTTTAATTAGCATTTAATACAAATAATTAAGAAAAGTTTCAAAAAAATAATTTTTCATTTTTCTTAAGTTAAGATAAATATAAAAAGTCAAAAAAATATTTTTCCAAATTTTTCTTAGTTAAATTTGTATTTTTAAGCAATTTAATTAGTTTTAATAGTTTTTAATTCCTAGAAAATAGAAAAATAATCAGAAAAATACAAAAATAGTTTTGAAAATTCTCTTTTGATATTTTAGATTTTTCCAAGTCATAATTTTATTTTTCTAGCTTTATTTCCTATTTTCTTGTATTTTAGGTTATTATTAAATAGTTAAAAATAGTTTTTAATTAATAATAAATAGATAAATAGTTGTAAAAATAATTTTCTTTTTCTAAATATTTTCTTTTATCATTAGGATTATAAAAATATCATTTTCATATTTTTAGGGTTAATACTGCTTCAGTTTCTTATTTTCATTTATACGTCGCGTAGTTTTTAAATTAAGTTTTACAAAAACATAAAATCAAAAACATCATTTTGCAAATAGTGATAGCGTTTATTTAATATTTTTTATCTTTTTAATTCTCTTTAATTTGCATTTAAGCCCCTGTAATTTGTTGGCTTTTTCTGTAGTTATAATAATCACAATCTCTTTTTCTGTTCAAATCTCTCGATCACTACACGTTTGACTATTCTCGCACAGCTCGTTGGGACTTAACGACCTGGGGAAACACTATACTCTCCTGATCTTCATTGCATTCGTGCTTAAACTGTTTTAAGTTTCTTACGGTCGGCCATTCACAAGTGGCCGGCTTGCGTGAGAAAACTTGACGGTTTAGCACGAATCAAATTTTGGCGCCGCTGCCGGGGAGCAGTGCTAATAGTCTTACGTTTAGCAGATTAGTGATTTGAATATTCAATCCTTGTTTATACCATCTACATATGTTTATATCATCTTAAAAATCAAAAACCAAAAAGATTTTCATTCTTTGTTTTTACATCATGTTTTTCAAAAATACCAAAAATATTCCTCTTTACCCTCTTACCCTTTTTGATTCTTTATCCCTTTACCCTCTATCCATTTGATTCTTTTTCTCATGGAATCTCTCGACTACGACGAATTCTGGGACGAAGTTGAAAAACGTGATGCTTTATCACAAATGTCAAAGATTCGTGTTGTTCGTGATGATCCATTAATTCTGCGTAGGGAAATAGAACGAGAAACCGGGGTGACAAAGGACCAGGTACTTCCCTCTAATAATGGAAGTGCTAAATACGTCCAACCTACGGTTATCCAAAGATCTAACCCCTCAATTGCCCCTAAGCCGTCTAGAATTGATCCTAAACTTTCACGATTTACGGTTAAAAGCAAACATGCAGAATTCAGACCGGTGACTAGCAAGAATGACTTGCCTAATCTTCACGTTTCTCGAGAACCAGAACCGGAGACCATAACGGAAGTGGTGGAAATTGCTAGCTCTCAGAGCACACCACTTGTCCCACCTCCGGATTTTTCAAAATGTTCTTCGAGACTTGATAGTCATTCAGATCACCATGTTGGTTTTGTCGATTCTTTGAATAAATAGATTCCTTCTCATAACTCTCAAATAGAATCGTTTATTCCTTGTGTCGGTTGTGGTGAGCCTCTTTTTGGTTCACCCTGTCGTTGGTGTACATGTGTACAATGTGGTAATGATATTCGTAACGGGAGTTGTTTGTTTTGTGGTTCGAGGAATTCATTTGATTATGATCCTAATCAGAACTCATTTAACGACCCCTCAAACTTTTCCAATTACCCACCACAGCCCGACTTATCTTCATATAATCAACATAACTGCTGTGAATTTTGTGGAGGTCCTCACCAAGGATTTGAGTGTCAATCCGGAAACACGTTTGTCTATGAACAGTTTTCCGGTGATGCTCAGAACTTTGGTTATGACCAATATCCATATAATTCACCAGTCCAGACTCAACAGTTTTACTGTTGTGAGAACTGTGGAGGTTCCCATTTCAGCTCTGATTGTCAAACAGGGAATCCATTCCCTTGTAACAATTACGACTATCCATATCACGACCAACCTCCACAGTGCCAAATAGGGGTGTCCAAAAAAACCGAAGAACCAAAAGAACCGAGGAACCGTACCGGTACCGACCGGGAACGGGACCGTATATTAGAACCATGGTACGGTTCTTGGTTCCTAAAATTTCAAAATTTCGGTTCTCGGGACGGTTCGGGTCGGAACCGTCCGGTTCCGGTACTTTCCCGAAAGAACCGACTTTTAGGAAAATATGTAATTTTATAGGGTTTGTTTGGGATATTGTGTACATGCAAGTAAGCGGCCTTTTAAGAAAATAGAAAAACTTCACCTAAACCTAAAAACTCATAAACCTTAACATTTAATCCATTGATTCCATTCAAAGATTCAAACATCATTCATTAATATGAAAGTAAGTTTTTTCTAAACTGGAATATCGAGTATGCGCATAGCCGCATATCAAATAATTCTGTGTTGCTCAGTAACAACAAGCAAGAAGTTGTAATTAACTATTGGTATTTGTTTTTCATTAAACTTAATGATAAAAGTCAAGAAACAATTAACGATTATGGCGTCATTGCATGATATATCGTCACCATGTAAGTTATTGTAAGCTAGTCACCATGATTGATATATAATATTCTCAACGAATTTGCAATGATTTTCATGGATAATGAGTTTGCTATTATCGGAGATATGTTTTTTTGTTTGTTTGTAAGTCAAGTTGTGGAATACTATTAAGGTTGTCAACTTCTTTCGAAGTTCTACGGACCGAGTACCATAAATTCATATCCAACAAAATATATTTTTTTAACACTTTGGTACTCATGGGAATTACCGAAATTCCCGTACCGGAACCGAGTACCGTACCGGAACCGAACCGAAAAACTTGGGACGGTTCTTGGTTCCACTTTTTTCCTTATATTCGGTTCTCGGTTCTTTCGGTTCGGTTCCGGTTCGGGACGGTTCTAGTACCATGGACACCCCTAGTGCCAAATGACTCAAACTCCTCAGCAAACCCAACAAGACACTTATCTAGAGCTTCTGGAGTCAGTGAAAAGAACTGCGGAGTTGTGTAAAACAGCATTTCATAATGTTCCCAGTTTTTCTTGTGTATATTGTGGGGGTCCTCATGATGATTATCAATGTCAACCTTCCGGTTTTGACAAATCTCCACTCCCACAATGTCCCGTCATTCAAAATTTACATGAGAAATCCATGGAAGAATTGCTAGCTGAAGAGCAGGCTGCTAAAATAAATTCCCAAATTGCTTTTGAAAAATCTATTAGGGAATCAATTGCACAAGAAAAAGCAGCCAGATCTAGCTCTCAATTTCGTTTTATTCATGATGACAGTGATGATGAGGATATACTTGAAGATTCATCAAATTCATCAGATGATATCCCAGCAGTTGAGATTCCATCTCAAACAACTGCCATCACACCCGAAGCTCCCACTCACTCTCTGAACATGGGGGACGAGCATCTTGACACTGTTCCTGAAAAGGAATCGGACGAATTCATAAAGTCTAGTGTTGAGAACCTTGTCCCAATCCCGAGAGAGTCACAGGGAACTTCTGATCATATGTGTGATTCTCTTTCCCCTCTTGAGTGTTCAAAAGATCATTTTGAAACTTTCTCCGATTTTAGCGACGATTGTACTTCTCATGGAAACATCGAGTATGTTGAGGCATCACTCCCACAGTCTGATGCTGATCATCTTCTTGAGGAGTTCACGAATGAACTCACTCACATCAGTCCACTTTCATCAGAAAGTGACGATGATCTCTTTGATTTCGAAGCCGATCTTGGAGAAACTGAAAATCTCCTATATAATGATCATCCACTCATTTCTTGTCCCATTTCCGACTCTTCCATTCCTTCTCTCACTCCGGATGAGGAAGATGATAACTTTTGGAAGGAGGTCGATGCTTTTCTTAGTGATGAGTCAATTCCAACAGGGATTGACAATACTTACTTTGATTCGGAGGGAGACATCCTCTTTCTTGAAAATCTGTTGATTAAAGAACCGTTTCCAGCTCTCCCTCCCGGAAATTATGTTGCCAATCACCATACAAGCTTCAAGTCTAAGCTTAAAAAGCTAACAAATGGTGATTTGCTCCTCACTAATGAAGAATGGGATTGCATTGTGATGGACATCTTTATTCCATTTTTCACAAATGGTGTGGTTTCTCGTTCCCTTTTCTCCTTCAGGAATGAGGACACTATTTTTTATCCCGGCATTTTCATTTATCATTCTTGAGCCGGTTCTATGTATATCTCGTCGGTGTGGAACTTTCACGTACTTCAATGTTTATCCAAACATCTTGAATGAAAGTCCGATGGAGATTGTCTCTTCCACTTACTTCCCCATGGACAAATTAATTCGGGGTCGAGTCAAGCTAGCGACTCGGTAATCAAAAACAGTAGTTAAACATGGGTTTTCACCCGTGTGTACCACCCTAGTGTGGGGGAGATGCCCCACATGTTGTATATAGATCTTAAAAATGAATGAAAATTGTAAATATTAAAAAAGAGAATAATTGTTGTGTTTCTACACTTAGCTAGTAATGTTATCTTTTTACGTTCTAAGTTTCGGCATAACAGCCGGTACTTTGAATATTGAGGACAATATTCATTTCTAAGTGTGGGGGGGAAATTCTGGCGAATTTGATCATAAATGTACCCTTTTAGTCCCTTTTTCCCCCAAAATGGCCAAATTTTAAATTTTTTTTAGTGGAAGTACTATGTACTAAACACAACAAATGGTAATCAGTCCACCATGTCTAACCCACATAAGGATTGGCTAATCCAAGAGCAAACGGCTCTTGGTAAAGATACCTCAAATCCGTTGACGGCTTGCAATTTGCCCAAAATTGTATGGTATTCAGCTCACCATATCCTTAAAAGTGAAGAGTTGGCTAGCCCGCAAGTTTATGGCTTGTGGTAAAGGCAGTGGAAAAACCATAATTGGTAATCAGCTCACCAAAGATAATACTGATAATTTATCTAAGAGTTGGCTAGTCCAGAAGCAAACGGCTTCTGGTAAAGACAAATCAAATCCGTTGAAAGCTGGTGATTTGCTCAAAATCATTTGGTTATCAGTGTACCAAAGTTCTTACTTGAACTGAAACATTTGGCTACTCCAGAAGTAATGGCTTTTGGTAAAGAGATGAAATCCATTAATTTTTCTTAAAACATTGCTAGGGACTAGCAATATCTTAGTGTGGGGGATTGATGAGTGTCTAAATACTAATCATTTTTGAACCATTTAAACTGCAAAAACATCTGAAAACACTCAGAAATGCATCAAAATGATAAAAATATCACAAATAAGTGTTTTATGTGTTTTAAATGCAAAAATATCAAAATCTGGTGAAAAACGTATAAAGTTTGCATAATTGGCAGTTTTAGTCCCCCAAGTTTCAAAAGTTGTCAAAACAGTCCCTGGTAAATCTAAATAAAGAAAAATATCATTTTAAGTCCTTAGGGATTCATGAGTTGTCAAAATTAGTCCTTGAGATTTAAAATTGCAAATTTACAACTTAGGTCCCTAAACTTTGAAATTTGGCAAAAATAGTCCTTGGGAATTTGAAAATGTCAAAACTAGTCCTTGTACTATTGAAGCTTGTCAATTTTGATCCCTTGTGTGAACTTTGGAAAATGGCAGAAATGGTCCTTCAAAAAATCAGAAATTGCAAAGTTAGTCCTTGTTATTTAAATACTAAACCCATGACCCTTTGTGTATTTTGACCCTGCCTTATAACCATTGTGACCCTGCCTTTAAACCTTTGACCTCCCTTTTTGGACCCCCAGGTCAAACCCACAGTCAAACCCAAACACCTTTCCCTCCCTTATCCTGTACACCTTCTTCCCCATCCACTTGCCCTGCAACACCTCACCTGTTCCTCTCCCATCACCTTATCACCTTATTCCTCACCCCTCATCATCACCCCTACACTCCACCCCCTAGTTGCAAGTGCAGTCCACACAGGTCAAAAACAGATTTCCCGCCAAAATGACCCAATGGCCATTATGCACTCAAGTGACCCAGTGGACAAGAAATCAAGTGGGATCCACTCAGAAGTCATGTGGGAAGCTGTTTGAGTATAAAAAAGAGAAGAGAGGCAACTGAAAGAAGGGTAGTTAGTTTATTTTTCTTAAATGTATGTCGTTTTTTAGCTTATCATATCTTAAGTAGTTCTCAATTGTAATTTCCAGTTTATTTGTATCAAACAAAAGTACTTAAGTGTATTGCAACTCTTTTAAGTATCAATTTTCAGTTTATGTTCATATTTCAAATTTCAAGCTCACTGTTACATTTTTCATTTTCAAACTCTAAGGTCCAAGCTTCAATCAGCTTATTTATAAGCTCAAACAAGCTTATACTAGCTTATAATAGCTTTTTATAAGCTTGTATTTAAGTTTCAAGCTATTTTGAATATTGGTCAACAAAAGTCAAAATGGGCAAAATTGATGCATGAATGGAATGGGTTGATGCAGTAATGGAAATGGGTTGATTTAGAAGCAGTGTGGTTGGTTTAGAATAGGTAGTGGTTCATTGGTTCAGTTTCAAGCCATAGTGGCTAAGGACCCATTTGTAAGTGATTTTCAACAATTCATAGCATAGTCTGTTTTTGTTGTTACAAGTAGTTAAAATCTGTCCATTAAGGTGTATTTAGGTTGGCTAAACATAGTTTGATCATTGAAACTAGTTGGATTAATAGTTAGCTTATTTAAAATTGCTTATCAGTGTTTCAAAGGGTGTTTGGATTTACTGTCAATTCTGTCTTAAAGGTTTAGTCAGTGGTTGTCTCTAGTTGTTTCATGTTTGTTTAGTCCATTTGCACTCATTCAAGTCATAAATTGTGCCTGCAACTCTCAAAGTCAACATAATCTTAAATCTGTCTTGCTGTCTTAACTGTTGTGATTTTGGATTAGCAAAAACTTATTTTGTGTTTAAAAGTCTTAGACATTGCTTGCATTGTGCTTGTTCCATCATAATACTTCATAATCAGTCATAAAATTGGAATCAAAGTTCACATTAGTCAAACTTTTCTCAACTGCTTCAAAAGTCAAAATTTGGAAAATCAGTTTTGAGCTCAACTGGAAAGATTTTTCTTGGACTCATTTCTAAGCCAATTTCAGTGAAACTTGTTACTTTAAAAAGTTCAACTGGTCTCCTTTCTATTTAGCATTTTTGTAGAATTTTATCAATTTTTTATAAGCTCCATTTGAGCTTGTCAAACAGGGCCTAATTGCCCTGTTCACAAAACTCAACATAAACTGAGTTTTTCTCAGTTTTATGCAGGTTTGCACAGGGCTCATAAGAGCTTGTCTAGGGTTGGTATTTGGTTCACAAGTAGTTAGCCAGGTCTAGATTAGGTTCCAATCTTTGGTTTTAAGTTCCCGCTTATTGTGTGGCTTGTTCTTGAGCTCAAAGTAGGTACCAGGAAACTGTTTTTAGCTTATTATCTCAAAACATCAAATCTGTTCAATCAGTTATTCAGAGGTTAAAAACAGTTGATATTAGTTGCATTTAGGTACTTGTATCATTTTATAGCTTCTGTAAACAGTTGGTGCTTATTGGTCTCCCTTTGGCTTATTCAAGTGCTTATTTCAATAAGCACTTGTACTGCAGCCTCAATTTCTTGTACACAACCTACTGTTTTTCCATTTTTCCTAGTTTCATAACATTATTTTAAGCTTATCTTGAATTTTTCAGATTTTTATAGGTCAGTTTAGTATTTTTCTTGATTTAATTCAGTTTTTAGGCTTTTTTAATTAGCATTTAATACAAATAATTAAGAAAAGTTTCAAAAAAATAATTTTTCATTTTTCTTAAGTTAAGATAAATATAAAAAGTCAAAAAAATATTTTTCCAAATTTTTCTTAGTTAAATTTGTAATTTTAAGCAATTTAATTAGTTTTAATAGTTTTTAATTCCTAGAAAACAGAAAAATAATCAGAAAAATACAAAAATAGTTTTGAAAATTCTCTTTTGATATTTTAGATTTTTCCAAGTGATAATTTTATTTTTCTAGCTTTATTTCCTATTTTCTTGTATTTTAGGTTATTATTAAATAGTTAAAAATAGTTTTTAATTAATAATAAATAGATAAATAGTTGTAAAAATAATTTTCTTTTTCTAAATATTTTCTTTTATCATTAGGATTATAAAAATATCATTTTCATATTTTTAGGGTTAATACTGCTTCAGTTTCTTATTTTCATTTATACGTCGCGTAGTTTTTAAATTAAGTTTTACAAAAACATAAAATCAAAAACATCATTTTGCAAATAGTGATAGCGTTTATTTAATATTTTTTATCTTTTTAATTCTCTTTAATTTGCATTTAAGCCCCTGTAATTTGTTGGCTTTTTCTGTAGTTATAATAATCACAATCCCTTTTTCTGTTCAAATCTCTCGATCACTACACGTTTGACTATTCTCGCACAGCTCGTTGGGACTTAACGACCTGGGGAAACACTATACTCTCCTGATCTTCATTGCATTCGTGCTTAAACTGTTTTAAGTTTCTTACGGTCGGCCATTCACAAGTGGCCGGCTTGCGTGAGAAAACTTGACGGTTTAGCACGAATCAGTCGTGTAGTGATTACGAACTCTCGAGTAGGTGAATCAGGGAGTGGAGTGGGGCAAGGAAGTTGTCCTTGTAGCCGAACCACTAGAAACACTCGTGTCGTGGTTATGTGTTTCTTACTTTTTATCTTTCCATTACACATTTACATATCTATCTATCAATATCCAACATACACATCCAAATAGATTGACATAAGTCGATCTAAATATTTTAAAACGAAGTTTAATCGGTAAAACTATTCAACCCCCTTCTAGTTTTCCACATAAACTATTATCCCCAAAAAAACACTTACCATATCTCCTGATTGCAGAGTTTTGATCTATCTCATGGTCATCAAAAAAGGTTGTTCTTTAATTTGCCAGTGAGTAAATCCAAGGTTGGTGCTTGTTAATTTCTTACTTAGATTATTAGATTTCATGAGTGACATTGCATTAGGGTTTTTTGGGTAGGCTTCCAAAACAAGTTTGGGGATAACCAATGAGTACACAACTTAGTTATATTAGACATAATTGGCAGGAAAATGGATTAGACGTCTATAAATACTCTCTACCTTGCAAGGTAGAGAGTTGGAGCTCATAATAAGAATTTTCTTTCTCTCACTAAAGTTCCCTAAACCTCTAACTTTCTCTCTCTAGAAATCTACTTATACGCCACCTTGTTGTTATGGTTTGATGTGTATGTGAAAACTAATATCCAACAATTGGTATCAAGATCCATGGTTAGATCATATCTTGCACATCTTTGGATTTCTAGTGGTTTTTAGGTGGTTTTTGAGTTTGAAAAAGTTTAGTGGTTTTTGCATCATTTGGGTGATTTCTAGTGTTAAAGTTTGGAGTTTGAGTGTACTTTTATGTTTAGCATCATCACAAGTGTTTAGGTTTTGATTTGGTAAGCTTGAATCATCGTGGTTGGGTAGTTTTTGAATTGAAAAGTGATGTTTTTGTGGTTTTCTTGCTAGCGACTTGACATTCGGACTTTCATTCTTCGTAGCGACTTGCTTTGCAATTTCGTAGCGAGTTACAGCTTTGGAGCTAGCGACTTAGATCTAGCGATTAACAGTACAAGTAGTGGACTCTCCACTACGGGTAGCGACTTGGTCTGTAGCGAGTTGCTCTTTAGCGACTTGTATCTTTAGCGACTTGAGTAGCGAATTGCTGCCAAAATTTTGCTAGCGACTTGAGGCTTAGCGAGTTACTACTTAGCGACTTGCATTTGTCTAGCGACTTGGGACTCTAGCGACTTAGTGGTGTAGCGAATTAGGTGTTAGCGACTTGGTGAATTATCTTCTAGCGACTTGGGTGATTGTTTACGGTTTTCTCTTGATTTAGTAAAATCCCGTGAAAGAATCTATTTCTCGGTTTAATCATAGAGTTATAAAATCCCGTATTATCTGTTAACATGTCTACCAACGTTCCTACTATCATCTCCACTGTTGCCGAGGATGTTCAAGCAGTTGGGTCAGATACTCGTCCACCCATGCTTGACAGAACTGACTACGATTCTTGGGCTCAACGAATCAGATTGTACTGCCTTGGAAAGGAAAATGGTGTCAACATTCTCAAATCCATTGATGAAGGACCATATCGAGTTGAGACGACTAGAGACATACTTGATACTAATGAAGATGGAACTCCTATTTACGGAATGGACAGACCTAAAATGTATGATGAGCTTGATGATAAGGAGAAAAAGAGATTTGATGCAGATATCAGGGCCTCTAACATTGTTCTTCAAGGTCTTCCTAAAGACATCTACAAGCTGATCAATCACAACACCGATGCAAAGGCAGTTTGGGATAATGTCAAGATGCTTCTCTCAGGTTCAGAATTAACTATGGAAGACAGAGAATCACAACTCTATGACGAATTTGAACACTTCAAGATGAAGCCAGATGAGAGTGTCTATGAGTACTATGTGAGATTTCATAAGTTGGTGAATGACATGAGGAACATCAGAATGACTATGCCTAACATTCAGCTGAACTCAAAATTTGTGAACAACATGAATCCCGAATGGCACAAGTTTGTCACCGCTGTGAAGCTCACTAAAGGATTGAAGAATACAAACTATGAGCAACTCTATGCCTTCCTCCTTCAGAATGAGAGACATGCTATGTTTGAAAAATTGATTCTCAATCAGTTCAAAACCAACCAGGGAGAGACAAGCTCGTCTAATGACTCAACTGCCTTCTACTCAAACATCGGAATCACAACCAAAGCTTCACAAGTCATACCCTTGGGTATTGGTAATCACAAACTCATTCCTGATCCTATGTTCAAACAAGCTGATGCTGATGCTCACGTGGGTAACTTCATTAATCAACTAGCTCTTCTGATTAGTCAAAACATGAATTCTCTCCCACAAACCAACAACAACCTCAGAACAGCATCTAACCCACACAATCAAGCTACTGTTAAAGATGGAAGGATCGTGGTGCAACCAGTTCAGGAAAGACAGTATGATCAGGGAAGAGGTGGAGCTGGTAGAGGTTATGTTGGCAACCAGAATCGAGGAAGGAATGGTAACCAAGGTCAAGCTAAGCCGATCAAATGTTATAACTGTGGTGGTGAGGGACACATTGCAAGAAACTGCACATCTCCAAAGCGTCCACAGAATGCTGATTACTTCAGAGATAAGATGCTGCTTGTACAAGCTCAGGACAATGGTGCTGCTTTGGATGAAGAGGAATTGTTGTTTCTAGCTGAGGGCAATGCCAAGACCTATGATGCAGATGTGGATGAGCAGCCTATTCAGGAAATAGGTCACAATCATCAGAATGCCTTTCAAGTCGCTGATTGTGATGCATACGACTCTGATGTGAATGATGGACCTACGGCACACACAATTTTTATGGCTAGCATTTCTCCAATGGTTTCTCCCAAGGTCTCTTCTTCGCCACAAGCTGGCCCTTCCAAAGACAAACTCATCTCAGAGGTACTAAAACTATACGATGATGCTGATGTGCAAAAGATGCATGACAAAGTACTATCAACTGAAACTATTGAATCAAATATTGAAAATATGGGTAATACCGACATTGTCCCATATGATCAATATGTGAAACAAAGTGAAAGTGAAGTTGTACCAAGTGATGCATCTTCTGCAGTCAACAATGACTATGTTTTTGATGAATACACTGCATGTGCCCCTGATGATTCTGTAATTTCTGAACTAAATGCCTATAAAGAACGTGTTGCTATTTATGAACAACGTGCAAAATTTGAATTGACCACTCGTGAGCAGGAAATGGATGACCAAGTGCGTACAGTCATTAGAAAAAGTAATTTTAGAGAAGAAGTATTGAAACAAGAATTAAATTACTTGCAAGAAAAACTTTCAAAAACAGCTAAGCAAAAACAAGAACTTCAAGAAAATGTGAAAATGCTTAAGCAAGAATTTAATGCAAAGGAATCAAAACTCTTACGAGACTTTTCTAATCTGAAAACTTTGAAAAACAAACTTGAAAACAAGTTGTACATACAAGGAAACACCATTCAGACTGCTCACATGGTCACTAAACATAGAGTTCTAAGCGATAAGCATAGTATTCCCATTATTGATAAACCCAACCCTGAGTACGGAAAGATAGCAAAAGCAGCTCAAAGTGTGATCTATGATGGCAATGAGATTCTTAAACCTAGACAAAAACCTAGTTGCGTTGAGTGCACAGAGGATGATAAGAAACTAGATGGCATCACTAGGGAAAAGATGAATAAGAAACTAAATGATCCTAAATGCAAAGAAAAAAAAGTAATTATCACTCCTCATGACTACAAGAAGGAAAACTGGATTTCCTTGAACAAGTTTAAGGCTCAGACATTGTTGACTCCCGAACAAGTCTTCTGGAAAATGGATTTAGATAAGCAGAAAGCGGAAAATATTGTTGAAACAAACCCACCCCTTTGGAAAATGCCTAGAGCGACTGTGTATCCTCCTAATACACCAATGCATCTTGTTCCTAGAACAATTGCCACTAAAAGCAAGACCTTAATTAGCCAATATGTTATATTTCAACTATTTGTTGATTTTGAGAAAACTTGCAAGAAAAGGATCACACCCACTGGTATAACTGAAGGAGAAAGGGGTTTTGAGCAAATGAAAGAATGTTATTTAACTGAGGTCATGCCTTTCTTTAAACTTCTAAAAGATCACTTTGAGAGTCTTAAAAAGGGGATAGAAACTGATATCAAGGGAATGGAAAAGGAATTTGATGCAATGATAGTTGAAGTTAGTGACTATGAGCGTGCAGTAAAATATAATGAGATTGAGAGGAAGAACTTGCATACATTGAATGAGACTCTTATTACTGAATGTGTTGCTCAAGATATGTTTTTTACTGCTTCAAATTGCTCTATTAATGCTTCCAAATTTCATGAATTATCTGTTGCCCTGAAAGTCTCCCATGATCGTGTCATTGAGCTTGAAAAAACTAATTCTAAACTAAACGAGAAAATTGAACTAGATGATCACGACAATTTGGTTAAACATGTTTCTAAACTAGAAGTTGAACATTTTAATTTACAACTAAAATATCAACATCTTAAAGAAAATGTCAAAACTTCAAATATCAAGACATCATCAGATGCTCCAGAGTTTGATGCAGTTTTTCAAATTAACAAACGTGATGAACAGATTCAAGCACAGTGCAACACGATCAGAAAGTTGAAAGCCCAAATCTCTCAATTAAAGGGTCAAACGAACAATATGACAGGCTCCCAAATGCCTCCTCCTTTAGATTCTCAGAATTCTCAAACGTTTCATCTTCAAAACCTAGTAAATGCTTTACAAAAGGAAAACAAAAGTTTTCTAGAAGAAAATGAAAAGGTTAAACGTCATTTCAATGAGTTATTTGAATCAATTAAGGTCACTCGTAACAAAAATAACGAACAAATAGCTTCATTGCAAAAGGAAATTGAGAATCTGAAGAGTCAGGTAAAAGGGAAAATGCCAATGACCAATGGGGAGAATGGTGTATCAAAGGTTCACTCTTGTAATAAATATGCTTTTTCTGTGACATATGTCCCTCCTCATCTAAGGAACAACAAACTTGCTATTCAAACATACTTCTCATCTCTTAAGGATTGCTTAGAATGTCTGCGTGAGATTGTTGAAGAGGATAAGCTAGAGAAACCTCATGATAATGCAATTGGACATGCATGCTTATATGCCAAACGATCTCAAGAAATCTTAGAATGGTTGATCACAATATGCCCAAAGTCATTAGGTGAGAGAGTTAATCCTTTGATTCCATGCTCGATGCCTAATGCCAAGTATGATATGCATTCGATGCCCAATGTTTTGAATATGAACCGTAGTGTGCCTTTAAGTAGTTCAGATTCCAGATCTGTCAATGCTAAGAAAGAGAACTCAAGTGTGCCTTCTAGGAGTACAAATCTCAGTACCTCTAGTTTTAAGAAAGTGAACCTTAGTGCACCTGCATGTAGTTCAGATCCAAGCACATCTAAACAGGTGATGCAAAGAGTAGTTAAACCAACTAATGTTCCCATTCCCTCTACAAGAGTAATCAGTGACATTAAACGGAGCAGGTCAAAGTTTTAAGACAATACAAGGAATGATAGGACCTCTCAAGCTAAGAATGTGCACTGGAAGAGAGTAGAAGAACAATCTAGGAACTTTAAGCTTGAATTGAATAAAACGAATCGTGTTGATTCTAGTATTAGCCATAGGCGTACTGTAATTAATTTGAATTCCGATACTATTTGCAAACCTTGTACTGATGTCTGCTTGAATTCTGTTTCTAATCATGAATGTGGTGTTAATGTTCTGCCTAATGATGTTAATTGTCCAGTTAATATTGTTAATGCTAATATTCATGCTAAGAAGGCTAAAAGGCAAAAACGAAAGAAAGTTAGAAAACAGTAGAAACCCACAGGAAGAACATTCAGTAAAATAGGCTTTTATTGGATACCTGTTGGTCATAAGACTAATCAGATAATGCCCACTAGAAAATGGATGCCTATTGGTAGAACTATTCCCTTAAGAAGTGATCACACTGTGAACAGGGCTAATACAGACACTAGTACTGCATCTATTCACAATGATTCCATTGCCTCACTTTCTGATATGAATGCTTCTATTTCTGATGTGGGTGTTCCAACCATTGTAACTAACCAAATGGAACCCATTATTGCATGGGGATCCCAATTATCCAGTTATCCATTCTTGTCTGTGTTCAACTGCAGATCGTTCAAATCGTTCTGTGGTACCTGGACTCAGTCTGTTCCAAGCATATGACTGGAGACCGGTCGCGGCTCATGAACTTCGTGAGCAAATTCATCGGGACTGTTAGATTCGGTAATGATCATTTCGGTGCTATAATGGGTTATGGAGATTACGTTGTTGGTGATAGTGTCATCTCTAGAGTTTACTATGTGGAAGGTTTGGGTCATAATCTGTTCTCTGTTGGTCAATTATGTGATTATGATCTAGAAGTAGCCTTCAGAAAAGATACCTGCTTTGTTAGAGATCTTAATGGTAAGGAACTGTTAAAAGGAACTCGTGGCTCAAATCTTTACACCATCTCTATCGATGACATGATGAGGGCTTCTCCAATCTGCTTGTTATCAAAGGCTTCAAAAACAAAGTCATGGTTATGGCATCGTCGTCTCAATCACTTGAACTTCGGCACCATCAACGATCTTTCCAGAAAGGACTTAGTTGTAGGTTTACCTAGATTAAAGTATGAAAAGGATCATCTTTGTTCAGCATGCCAATTGGGTAAAAGCAAAAAGTTTACCCACAAACCCAAATCTACAATCTCAATTACGGAAGTTCTTCATACCCTTCATATGGATTTGTGTGGACCAATGAGAGTGCAGAACATCTTTGGTAAGAAATATGTGTTGGTTGTGGTTGATGATTACTCTAGATTCACCTGGGTCAAGTTCTTAAGGACAAAGGATGAAACTCCTGATATCATCATCACACTCATCAAACAGCTGCAGGTTCGACTTAACAAAACCGTCAGAATTATCCGAACAGACAATGGAACTGAGTTTGTTAACAAACAACTTAGTGACTTCTATGAAAGCATTGGAATCAGCCATCAAAGAAGTGTTCCTCGAACTCCTCAACAGAACGGTGTAGTTGAAAGACGAAATCGAACTCTTGTAGAAGCCGCTAAAACAATGCTGATTTACTCAAAGGTTTCAATGTTTCTCTGGGCTGAAGCTATTGCCACTGCATGCTACACACAAAATCGTTCTCTGATTCACACTGTTCATGGAAAAACTCCATATGAACTTGTCCATAACAGAAAACCTAATCTCTCTTTCCTTCGTGTGTTTGGTGCATTGTGCTATCCAACTAATGAGGGTCAAGACTTAGGAAAACTTAGGGCTAAAGCTGACATTGGAGTATTTGTAGGATATGCTTCAAACAAAAAGGGATACCGAATCTACAACAAAAGAACCCGAAATATCATGGAAACAATTCACGTTACGTTTGATGAGCTGACCGGTCAAATGGCTCCTGGACACTCCAGCTCAGGACCCGCACTTCAAAACAGTCCCATTGGTTCATCCCTTGTTCCAGCCTCTTCTCAAGAAACTCCATATGTACCTCCATCTGAAGATGATTTAAAGAAATTGTTTGATCCTATGTTTGATGAACTGTATGATTCAATTACTAATGAGGTGTTGATCCCTACAACAGAGGATGCTCATATTCCTGTGAATGAAGTCAATCCTTCAGTCTCAATATCTTTAAGTCAAGAAGCACCTGCTGCTGATCCTTCAGTCTCATCAACAAATCATCATTCTTCAAATGTACATCATGGAAATGTTTCTGGCATCAATGATGAAGTTAATCCCTTTGCTACTCCTGAAGATGCTCCATTTGAAAACATATTTGCTCCTGAATCATCATCAGAACCATCTTCTTCAGGAGACATCGACTCAGCTACCTCAGTCCCTCAACAACTGCCACATGAACACCTCAGAAAATGGACTCACGATCATCCATTAGACAACATCATTGGAAATCCCTCTCGTCCTGTATCAACCCGGAAACAACTTGCAACCGATGCCTTATGGTGCTTCTTCAACTCCGTACTATCCAAGATCGAACCAAAAGATGTTAAAACCGCCATGAATGTAGATAGCTGGTTCAATGCCATGCAAGATGAAATTCATGAGTTTGATCGACTTGATGTATGGGAGTTAGTACCTGCTCCAGACTGTGCTATGATTATTGCTCTTAAATGGATCTTCAAAGTGAAACTTGATGAGCATGGTGATGTGCTGAAGAACAAGGCTCGATTAGTTGCTAAAGGATACCGTCAAGAGGAGGGTATTGACTTTGAAGAATCTTTTGCTCCAGTTACTCGAATCGAGGCAATCAGAATCTTTCTGGCTAATGCTGCTAGTAAGAACATGGCAGTCTATCAGATGGATGTAAAGACGGCATTTCTGAACGGAGATCTTAAAGAAGTCGTCTACGTCAGCCAACCCGAAGGATTTGTGAATCAAGAGCATCCTACTCACGTTTATCGTTTGAAGAAGGCTCTTTACGGTTTAAAGCAAGCTCCAAGGGCATGGTATGATACACTGTCAAAGTTTCTTCTATCTACCGGATTTAGCAAAGGAGCAGTTGATCCTACATTGTTCACCAGGAAGTCAGGCAAACATTTAATTCATGTTCAAATTTATGTTGATGATATTATTTTTGCCTCGACAGACCCAATGGAATGTGATCGTTTTTCGAATGAAATGAGTTCAAAATTTCAAATGTCAATGATGGGACAAATGTCATTTTTCTTGGGATTACAAATTTCACAAAGTCCCGGAGGCATTTTCATAAATCAATCTAAATATGCAACAGAGATCTTAAAGAAATTTGGATTTGATTCAAGTGACCCTGTTGACACCCCCATGATTGACCGAACCAAACTAGATGAGGACCACTCAGGGATCATGATTGACCAAACGAAATATCGTAGTATGATTGGATCCCTGATGTACCTCACTGCTAGTAGACCAGATATCTTGTTCGCTGTTTGCATGTGTGCTAGATACCAGGCTAAGCCTACTAAAAGGCACCTTGAAGCAGTTAAACGGGTCTTTCGGTATCTCCAAGGAACCATCAATATGGGTCTTTGGTACCCGAAGGACACCGGTATGTCACTAACGGCCTATGCAGATGCTGATCATGCAGGTTGTCAAGATACACGTCGAAGTACGTCTAGAGGTGCTCAGTTTTTGGGTGATAAGCTTGTGAGCTGGTCTTCAAAGAAGCAAATGAGCACTTCTATTTCCTCTATAGAGGCTGAATACATAGCCATGTCATCCTGTTGTGCTCAAATCTTATGGATGAGATCTCAATTATCTGACTATGACTTTGTATTCAACAAAATTCATCTGTACTGTGATAATAAAAGTGCTATTGCTCTCTCATGCAACAATGTTCAACACTCAAGAGCAAAGCATATAGACATTCAACATCATTTCATCAGGGAACACGTGGAAAAAGGTGTGGTGGAACTCTATTTTGTGAGGTCTGAATATCAGTTAGCAGACATCTTCACCAAAGCTCTTCCTAGAGAACGTTTTGAGTTTATTCTTCCACGACTTGGCTTGAAAAGCCTACAACCAGAAACACTCAAACGTCTTCAGGAGGAAGACGAGGAGTAAAGGTCTATCTTCATCTATCTCTTGTAAATATTTATTCGAAAAACAAAATACAAAATTATAAAATCCCCAAAAATCAAATAGAAAAATATAAAAACCTTCAAAATCCATAAAAATTTGAAAAATTCGAAAATTCTTCAAAAAATTATTGACATTTTTGTCTTGTCTTTCTCGATTCGATAATATCTACGGTCTTTGTGCTGTCATTCAAAGAATGACACGGGGCTTTAGATATTGTTCGAATTTAAAAAAAAATAAAAAAAATAAAAAAATAAAAAATAAAAAAATCAAAAATCAAAAAATATTTTTGGGAGAAAGAGAAACAATGGTTTATTGTCATTTTCAGGCAATAACCCGGTTTTTAAAAGAAAGAACAGAGCCATATTTTATCATGCTTTCAAAATTCCATGCTCTGATTCTATAAACATTTATCTGCTGAAAACTAAATGCTTTGAAAAATAACTCGGTCTCTATTTTTGATAATCATCAGGACTTATTTGTCAAAATCTCTATCTCTCAATCAACAACCTATGTCATTGATTGAGGGGGAGAATGATTTCAATTAAATTAAAAAGTTATTTGGCATTAAATTGTTTTCAAAAGATGTACATGCATGTTTTATCAATGGAGTTTAAAGTCTTAAAATCCGACCCTTATCAGTTAAAACGCTTTCATAATCAAGTCATAATTCCCCTTAAAAGCTTTCAAAATCAATTTAAATCTATAAGAGATCACAAATCTCAAATGATTTGATAATTGTGATCGGGGGAGAATGTGTGATTTAAATTGGATTTAAACTGATAATTCGGTAAATGGCTCTATAAGGATGTACATGCTGTCCTTCCCACATGTGACAAACGATTTCAAATTTTCAATACACATGTTGAGGGGGAGCATCTATCTTAAACCTATGATTTGAAACGTGATCATTTATCTCAATGTGCAGGTTCCCTCTAGTATGTGCAAAACTCCTTTCAAACCTCGAGGCACATATTGAGGGGGAGCAAAATCATGAAAACCTCATCCTTCCCCTAAAATGCTCTATCTACCTGATTCGATCTGGGAAGTGATGTTGATATCTTTTAGAAAATGGTAATCAAAGAAGTTAATTCTTTCTCTTGCCTCCGTGTGCAAAACATTTTCAAATACTTGATGCACATGTTGAGGGGGAGTTCTCGTTCTAAAAATATCAAAAACAATTTCAGGTACAAAATGCTTTGATAATATATCATAAGTATCTGAATTGATTTTCAAATGGTTTTCAATTGGTTCCATATGGCAGATGAACAATACCAAAAAGACCGACCAACTTTACTTTATGTATGGTGATATAAGGATGATAAGGTTAGGTATTGGTTCCCATGATCCGCCAGAACCGGAGGGATCTACCCAGGGACAATCCACTAGTTAGTGTAGAAGTCCTTAGGTATGATGATAAAAGGAGAAAAGTGAGATATGGGAAGAGTGCGGACTGAGATAGAGCAAGTACTGGAACAAACCCAACAAGGTTCTTGCTATGAAGTCTCGGTAAGCACTGAAGGGGTTGAAGAATTAAAAAAGAATTGAATGAGAAAAGGGTGAAAACAAATAGCCCTCCATTTATTCAACCTTAGGGCAGAAACCGGGTTCACTTCATATGCTACTGATGGTAACATCGGTATTGAAGACAAGACGTCATGGACCCAGTGACGCACTGCACTTCAACTTTCCAAACCACTCAAGTTCCTCTTAAAAGGACTTGTTTCATTCTCACGGGGAACCAACATTATCTATCGACTTTCTCTTAGAGATTGTTGATATTGAAGAAGGAGACCCTCTCCCTAGTCTCCGGCACAGGATCCAAATATGCACAAATTGAGTCTAGAGCCACGAGATCATCAATAAATCTCATTAGGACACTTTCAATGAAGACTCTCTGTTTCACACAATGTGGAAAGAGAGATTATATCTTGAGTCCTACGCATTATCCTTGTGGTATTGCAGAACATCTGAGTGATGTGAATACATATTCACTATGAAGATGGAAAGCCTTCTGGAGCCAACATCAAACAAGCTCCTGGTAGGTGGCATGTGAGATCTATTATATAGATCAACCATGTGACAACTGAACAGAAACAATGGGGCGATTCAATCTCTTGAATCAATCCTGGTTCAGGTTATGGATTGACGGATACCTTTGAAAAACCGGTCTTTGTGCTTAAAAACTCTTTTCTTTAGCACATCGACCGTGTACTCATTTTTCAAACCAAAAGGTGTTTTTTTTTTATTGATAATTGATTTTCAATAAAACCTTCGTTGTATTGCAAAAACAATTTCTATTGAGCAATACACGATTGTTTTTCAAATCTCTTTTCATCAATCAGTGGACTTAAAATTCGCTGGTTCACTCACTCCGTGTTGTCTTCTTTGAGATGTTCCGGTTTGAGAACAGCTAGAACAGCTGCGAAACCCTGTCAAGGAAATTCTTCGGAATTATACCTGATCACAGGCAGTACATGTACTGATCAACGGGGAACCGTGGGCCGTGTACCTCAATTCAACGAAAGTGATCAAAGACACTTTCGTGCGATTTATTGCTAACTGTTGTATGCAGGTACACCCGACGTTTGCAGCTGTTCAGAATGAAGCGGTCAATCCATAGCCGCATGCTCACTTAACACATTCATCTCAAATGAAATCATGATTAGTGCATAAATGACTCTGATATTTTCACTCCATGCTTCTGCTACGCTGCTGCCAATATCATGATTCAACAAAAGCTTCCGCTACTCTGATAAGAAGATATCATGATCCAGAATGTGAGCATGTCGATCCTAATGTCACAACATCACATAATACCAACACCACAAAGGATGTCTCAGAGATTTTTGATAGCTGATGATCTCAAAAGCTGGCACAAATTTATTATCACGTGGATCAGTAAAAGACCTCCACTTGAAGTATCCAAACATGCAATGTGAAGAATTAATGTCTACGAGCTTAGGAGCAAAAGACTACATCAAGAATGCAAGATCAATTGTTAATGTAATATCTATTTGTATTCAATGTAATTTTGGTACATGATTGAGGTGACCTCCCTTAGGGGGAGATTGTTAGGAATTAGAAATTCCAGGTATTAAAGAGTCGGTCACCTTAAGTATATGTAATCGTTAGAAAGCTCGTAGTCGTAGTTCTTTTAAGTTAAGTAGTATTTAGTTAAGTAACACCGTGGAGGACGGACGGGTCTTTACCCACTGTATGCCTGATCCACAGCCCGATGTGTGGCGTTTTATGTAAGACTATAAATACTCTCTACCTTGCAAGGTAGAGAGTTGGAGCTCATAATAAGAATTTTCTTTCTCTCACTAAAGTTCCCTAAACCTCTAACTTTCTCTCTCTAGAAATCTACTTATACGCCACTTTGTTGTTATGGTTTGATGTGTATGTGAAAACTAATATCCAACAACTCCTTCCGTCCCATAATTATTGGGGAAAATTAGCCAAATAGACCGCGCGCCCTGATGCATATCACTATATGGACCACGCCCTTTTAAAATTCGAAAATAGACAGGTTGCCCACAGCTTTTCTTGGACCCAACCAGGGGCTGCCATGTGTGCGACAACTTATGACACAAGTACGTATTTTGAAGGTATATGTCATGTATTGTTTTTTGGGCAACTTGTATTATTTTTTGGGCAACTTTATATTTTTTGGCAACTTGTATTTATACACGAGGATATTTTGGTCATTTTATATTTTACTCGCCCATTATATTCTTATTATCCGCTGCTCGTTTATATCCCCTTCTCGTTTATTCTCACCTAATAATTCCCCACTTCTGTCCTCCCTTCCCCCACCTCCACCTCCACCTCCACCTCCTCCTGTCTCCTTTTCACCGCCACCACCTCCTCCGACATCTTTAAACCGTTCCCTTTTAGCTAATGCTATTTTAGGTTTTCTCGTTTGGCCAGTTAGTGATAACATATAAATTGAATCAATCTTTCTCAAGTACATGGGTCAAAATCGCGACCTCTATTATGACATTCCCTGAATCTTTATTTTGTGACATGTGTTGTAATCAGGTTCATGGAGCAGTTTTTGATCTTCCAGAAGAGATTGCCAAAAAATTACTAACTATGGAAATGCCACCTGGCAATACAATTACAAAAATTACAAAGGTAAACTCAGTTTGATTTTATAGACAGTATTATTATTGTATACTGATTTATTGCATCGCTAATTAGTGGTGGGTGTTGTTTGCAGAGTTACCCATGTTGCAAGATGATGGTCCAACAGGTGACTTTTATGGAAAGTTTTCTAACAGGGAGAGAAGTTCAAGAGGAGTTGGTTCAAGAAGGGGAGGTTCAAGTAGGTCACGCAGTGGTTGGGGTGGTGGTGGTAGCCGATACTCATCAGATGATGACGGGGATAGTTACAGACGCGATGGTAGAAGTGGGGGCAGTAGCTGATCCAGAGGGGGCTCAGGGGGGTCGAGAACTGGTGAAAGTGATTGGCTAATTGGTGAAAGTCGATCTTCACGCTCTCCATCTTTTGGGACTAGGGGCTCTGGCTCTTCATCTCGGACTAGGGACAGGTATTATGAATATGTTTGTTAGTTCGTGTTAAGATATTTTCTTCTAACTTTATTCTGTCAAATGAATCCCCCGTGACCAGTGGTGTTAAGATATTTACTTTTGGTGTTTTGATGAGATTTGGATTTAAAAAATTATCAACATGGCTTATCGTCTAGGGATAATTAATCTATACTAACTTCCGACGCTTGTGTGTGTGATGTTACTCATATCTCTTGGGTCTAATATTCATGCTCTTTCCCATCGAGATATTACAATCAGCTTGCAACTTAAAATCTAAAAATTCATATCAATATATTACTAACTCATGAGAGGGATACATTTGAAGCTCATCAAGTGGGTGTTCTCTTAACTAATTAGCTATCGCTAAGGAAATTAAGAAGATTCGTGTGGTTTACTGGAAATCAATAATCCAAATTGGGATTCAGTTGTACTGCTGAGGCACTGATCTTGCCTCCCATTCTAATCATTATTTTATTATGATTTTTCCATAGCATTTTCATTCCTTCTTCTCTTATTGGAACATCCAGTCAGTGTTTTCTTATTTACCCCTTGTGCACATTTGAATCTCCATATTAAATCAGTCTTTTAATTTCTTACTATATGAACAGGATCTGCATATTCAAGGCATCTTGTACAAATATATTCATAACATGGAGGCAAGGATGTCAGACAAAATGTTGAGGTACACTTAGTATATTTTTATTGGCTACTTAATTCGAATATGAAACTTGTAAAATGATGGTTTGTTCCTTTTTAGATTGAAGCTCATGTTGGTGGAGTAAACGATCTCGCATTCTCACATCCCAACAAGCAGCTCTGCGTGATAACTTGTGGGGACGATAAGACCATTAAGGTTTGTTTCTTTGTAACATACTTGTGCTCAAGTTAAACTCGACAATCTATGATTATGTCAATCAAGATATCCTTTATAGGTCTAGGATGCAATACCCTCTTCGTCCCATGAGTTGTTTGTCCTTTCTTGTAATGTTTAATTTCATCTACCTAAACTTGTCACCTCATTGTAATTTTATTCTCACAGGGTGAAAAAGAGTGTTCATACTACCGTGAAAATAGGGCAGTGTAAATTTAGAGTGATGTTCTAAATTAATGTGACTGTAATTAATTTGAAATGTAGATCCCTAATTTAGCGAGAATATTTCTGGTTGGGTTTCATGAGGAGAGGGAGTTTGCGTTATATGTTTCATCGATTTCTAGTGAACTTAATATCCCAGTCAGGTGATTAATTTAAATTTTGGTTCGGATTAAGATATGTCGCTCCATGGGTTGTTGATAATTGACTAGTGCATTGTTGTTTTTTAGATATTTGAAAGAAGACAAACCTCATGGCTCGGCTGGTGGTCTTTATTACTTTAAAGATCTCATTATGGAGGATAACCCGGTAACATTTTTTGGTAACTTCTATGAGAATTTATGAATTTTTTTATACTTATTATGTTTGTGACTTACTCATATTATATTATGTTTTGTTGATGCAGTCGCATATTGTTTTGTTAAATTGCGATGTGTGTTGCAGCTTTCCTCTACCTCAAATGCTTGGTTAGCTACCATCTCTTACAGTCTATTTTTTATATGATAATATTATGCTACATGGTTTGTTTAAAAACATTTAATTGGTGTTTTCTCTTATAGATGCCCATAGAAGTTATGGCGGGATGGGGACACTGTTAGTTATAATGTAAGATTTTGCTTTAAATCTTCTACTATGTTCTTGGATATAAAAAGACAGCAAATTTATGATTGAATTAACTGCTTTAATACTTTTTGAGCAGGTTTCTGCGAAGTCTGCTAGTGAGTTTGGTGAATTAGTTGCTGATCCAGTTACTAAGGAACTTTTGCATTACACTGAGAAACCTGAGACTTTTGTAAGAATATCTTTTTACAATTGAAGTTACTCAGTTCTTAGTAGCTTGTCTAGATCACTGTATCTTTTGCATTTTCTTATTATCTTATACTGTTATACATCTTTGGGATTGCAGGTAAGTGATTTAATAAACTGCGGTGTTTACATATTCACGCCAAAAATATTTGACGTTATTCAGGATATACATATAAACCGTGAAGACAGAGGTCAGCTTATCGTACTCACTGTTCTTTTAGTATGAGTGCAAGACATACAAGTAATAAATATTATAGCTCAAAAAGTATTTGAGGGTCAAAATTTAGTGAGAAAAATAATAAGTACCATATGTGAGCTATGACTTGGCTTAGAATAACATCACATTTTGTTGCTAGATCACATAAAAAATGTGACTGCTACGAACATAGAATCTGAGTGTCAGAAACATAAGCGTTTCAGTTAACACGTTCATCGCAAATTTTCATAGAAAGGCCACTTACGTTAACAAACATTAGATAGACTTCTCAAAATGTACCAGTAGACGTGTTCTTTAACTAAAGATCCGAGATGGCAGAGACCATCTAGCTGTCCGTCAAAAGCCTGCTTAAGTGTCGTATGAAACCCCCACATAAGGAAGGTGGGCCTTTAAAGAAAGTTAGGTGACATAACAGAGATTCACCTCTATATTAGGTAGCCTCATAGCTAGATACTGATAAGAGCTAGCTTAAACTGCTAGCTTGTCGTTTCCACTGCTAGGCTTATCAGTTACCACTGCTAGCCTATATTGATACCACTGCTAGGCTTATCAGTTATTCAAAGCTATATATCAGTATTGTAATACAAATTTTTGGTAATCATAACTGACACATTAATTTTTTTCTAAAAAAATTCTTTAAAATGTGTGTGTCGGTGCAGGCGGTCAGCTGTACTCGACTTGTTTCATCCATGTTCGTGAAATTGCCCCGTTTAGCTACCAAAACCAGTTTAGGTCTGGTATAGTGGAACATATAGTATTTTATTATGTTGTGCTGAGGGGTTAGGATATCATGTTAGATTATCATGTGTCTTTTATAAATTGGTTACTGCATCTTACTTTGTCATTGAAGCTGAAATTCAAAGTTGTAATGTATATACAGGATCTGGGGTGAGCAAGGACAGGCTGCGCTTGAGAAAGCAAGTATATGTTTGCTTAATTGTGGTCATTTTTTTGGGTTCGATAGGCCAAACTGTACTTTTAACAGTTTAATTAGGTCATTTTTTGACCAACTACTGAATTTGGATCATACAAGTAACTGCTATAGGAAATTCACCTTGGCTGACCCGTTTTGACTCATACACAAGTGTTTGTAAAAATGCTAATAATTGTAACCTATTGTGTTTGGTATACACTAAACACTTTTTTCGCTAAAATTTGTATTGGTAAGTTGTTAGTCCGTTAGATATTATTACATGCATCTATTTTGTTAACAATGAAAGGCGATTAGGATGATATGACTAAGAAGTTATATACTCTTTTCATAAAAAGTACACTAAAGCTGACTTTCCACCCCTTATATCTTGCTGACCCATTTTCTTCTAAATTCTTTTCTAAATTTACCGATTTAATCCTTCATAGGTAAGACAGGATTCAAATCGACCCATTTTTAAGTTAATGGTTGAAATTGTCACGCCTTATTGTTTGTATTACAAAGGAAACATAATATGGCGAGGTGCCCTATATGGTCTCACATTTATATGATTTTTATTCTTGCACATTTTTACTTGTTTTTTTTGGAACTTGTCTAATTTGTTATAATCCAGGTACATGCGTCCTGAAACGGCGCAGGGCATATTTGTGAATTTCAAATATTTATACTATTACAATGGTAACAAACTCCCATTTGCTGCCGCACAAATCGGTCAAGCATTCCGTAATGAGGTCATGTGCTCTTTTGAAATTACACAACTTTTATCAATTCATTTATATTGTTTCTAGAGACTGGCGAATTCTTTATTTTTTTACATTTTCAGATATCGCCACGACAAGGTCTCTTAAGAGTTCGTGAATTTACACTTGCAGAGATAGAGCATTTTGTGGACCCTGATGACAAATCTCATCAAAAGTATTCTGAAGTTTCAAACCTCAAGTTTCTTATGTTCCCAAGGGATGAACAAATGTCCGACTAGGCTGCAAAAAGACTTTGCTTGGGTGATGCTATATCTAAGGTTAGCTTTTGTTTTAAAATAAGTCAACTGGGTTAAATATCATTAATGTGTATGATTCCACATCATCACTTTGACAAGATACTGTATAAACAAAATTTAAAGTTGCTTACCCTGAATCAATTTTTTGAAACTTTGATGCTATCTTCTATCCTAAAACATGTATGTTGGCATGTTGGGTAAGTTTGTAATGATTAGGGGCCATTAAGTGATCCGCCGGTGCAAAGTAATTAAAAATAATAATAATAATAAATAATAACGAAACTAAAGATGTTATTCTAGTGACATGTTATCCGCACATGTTCTTGCCATTTAGGGATACTCGTTATCAAGTCCTGCAAGAAAGCCTTCAACAATTGGGAGTTGAGAAGCTTACTAAAGATGATGTCCAAAAGATACAATGGGAGGTCTTGGAACTCAAAATTGGAACATGGATTCATTTTATACGAATTGCAGTAAGTTTATCAAATACTATGACATATTCTTCTTTTGTTCTGTGAAAGTTACAACATTTTCTTTTCTGGGAAATAAATTGAGCTCAAATTACTAAGGGGTGTTTGGATTTGCATTTTGAAATGATTATAATAATAAATACAATAATGAACTGTTGAAAATATGTTTGGATGTCCTTCTGTGTTGTTGCCGCTGTTATTAAACTATTTTGTTTATCTAAACATAAACCACTGACTATTGTTAATTCTTGTTGCCATTATATGATATCAGTTCCAAAATGCCAATCCAAACACTAGCAGTGGTAACTAGCGAACTAGCAGTGGTTTCGAGAAACGTAGCAGTGGTTACCAAAATATACTAGCAGTGGAAACGTCAACCTAGCAGTGGTAGGAAAACGCTAGCAGTGGAAAAGAGATAACTAGCAATGGAAAGAACATGCTAGCAGTGGTATCAAGTCATGATAGTAGTGGTCGAGTAAAGAAAGCGGTAGTAACCCGAATCGTAGCAGCGGAACGAGAATGACTAGCAGCAGAATGTCTAAGTGCAGCAGCAAGTTTTGACGACAGCTGGTACTACCTTAATGCCCCAAAGGTAATAGTAAAAAGGTCAGCCATTACATTTTAAGGATATCCCGAAAATGCAGCCAAATGTTAGACCTCCATATATTCCTGTCCAGAATTCCTCCACCGTTCCTGTTAGAGCTGTCAATGTTCCTTCTACTCAACCTTGGCCAAAGATGACACAGTCCAATGTTCAACAGTACACTAAGGTGTTCGTGGAAGTAGATAAAGACAGAGATGGGAAAATTACTGGTGAAGAGGCCCGCACTCTGTTCTTAAGTTGGAGGTTGCCAAGAGGTATGCGATGCATCCCTTTTTCTTGTTTTATTGAGTTAATACAACTACAAACGGTAGCTTATATACACATAGATGCTGCAAATTACTCCTTTCTCAGTTCTTAAAAATGCAACGAAGATAATTTTAACAGACCCGCTAACCTATCATTTGTATTGGGAAAGAACACATGCTGCTTGTTCAATTTTCTCTATCCGTGTGTCTAACAACATTGTATGGATTCGTGTATCTAGGCAATTCTAACTTGTATATAATGTTGGAACTCATTAACTTAATTAAAGAAAAACTTACGTTAAGAAAATATACTCCTAACATTACTATATTTTTTTATACTTAATAGTTTTTTAACGGGTATCTCATACAATTATACTTACCTTTATTATGCTTGTTTTCGGATTTCAGAGATCCTGATGCAGGTGTGGGAATTTTCTGATCAGGACAATGACAGCATGCTCTCTTTGAAGGAATTTTGTATCGCTCTCTACCTTATGGAGCGGTACAGGGAAGGTCGTCCTCTTCCGAAGGTGCTACCAGCTGGTGTTATATTTGATGGGACACCATTGCCTCCATCAGATCAGGCACCTACTTAATATTCTGCTCCTGTTTGGAGGCCTGAGCCAGGTAAATGCCGATATTTGTAATGCATCACATGATGCTAAATTCACATAATAAGGTCTTAGTTCCAACATTAAATTTTGTTATTTCTGCATAGGTGCCCATCAAGGACATAGGGTAACCGCCCCACGACAGGCTAGTCGTGCTGCAGCAAGGCCGCCTCGTCCTGTTCCACTACCTATAGAGGAAGATGTGCAGCCTAGACACCAAAAACCTAAAGTTCCTGTGTTGGAGAATGTGACAATCCGTACTTTCAGGTCATTTCTCGACACCGTTCATATCTCACTATTTCAACATTTTAGTAAACTTGGTTTACTTGTTTCAAATTCGCGTAACCTTGGAGGTTTAGCGGCGAATTCATGATCATGACATCACGTACATTTCATATGGACTATGATTAGTCTACATTTCATTGACATCATGTGCATCTCATTAGTTCCACTATTTTTAACATTTTTATGAAAGGAACACTTTTAGCCCACTATTTTATTAATAGCATTCTAAAAATTCTTTTGTTGCATTATTAATTTGCAATTGCTAATTTTATGGTTTATTTACACTTTGTGATACTTTTGATTTTTATATCAAAAATACTTGATTTACACTCAAATTTTTATGGAGCCCTAGTAAAAACTTTCATTGCCCAATTATTAGTTTTATTTTTGAGTGCGCTATTTTAATAATTTATATTTTTAATGCGCAACTTCCCACTTTACTTTACAGCACGTACATGATTACTCTACGTGTACTACAGTTACTTTACATCTGATTAGTATCAGGTATACTTTACATGCACTACAGTACTAGTACTTAAGCGGCGATTTGGAGGTTCCAATGCGCTTAAACTTTGTTCATTTGGTT
>BPTQ01000003.1:68479869-68500939 GCA_019973895.1 Chrysanthemum seticuspe | reverse complement strand
TGTTTTAATAAGCAAAACATGGTGGTTGTCAATCACCATATCCCCATACTAGTTTGTCACTTCACTTTTTGGAATAAAACACAAGAGAAATCCTTTCGGTCCTTTTTCTTAAAACATGTTTTATTGACAAATCAAACCAAGACTAGTATTTTTCCAACAAACTCATTTAAACAAGATCATATATACATGCATCACATTTTGAGAACACTAATATGATTAATTACATTCCAACACACAAGTATATCACAAACTACTCCATGAAAACAATAATATCTAAACACAAGTCATAACAAGGTAATTCAAACAATTCAAGAGAATAGATTTCCATAACAAAGTTCATAGAATACCTAAACTTTTGTGATTACAAGAATTAGAAATCGTGGATTGTAGCAACCACGCGCCTCCAATCACCTAGGATCACCGCACAACTCCAAACTACCGAAACAATGGATGAGAATGGTTCCCTCCTTGCTCCAGGGCGTTTTTCAGTAAATACTAAGCTTTTGGGCTGAAATAATAGGGTTAGTATTAGTTTTGGTGTAAACTAACACTCTTTTGGTTGTGTCACACCTAGTATACTAGTACTAGGTTCTTTATATAGCCAAAGTTCTTGCTTAACTGACCAAAAAACGTTCTCCCCAAGTAAATATCAAGAAATGATCGGACTCCAATGATTATGGGGAGTTAAGGCAACAATAAATGCGATTTTTTGTAACTGCAGTGCCAGAAACCGGATCGGTTTCTTATCCGACCGAATCGGTTTTCCCTTGACCAATTGCCCAGCCGGATCCGGTTGCGGGTTACGACCGATCGGCTGGGTTTTTGCTATTTTGACTTTTTGTTGACTTTTCTCCTTTACGCTTCATTCTTTGCTTACGTTGATGATTTCCAAAGCCAAACTTGATCTTTCCTTGCTGTAGATGCTTAGAAATCACTATGCTTCTATATCATTGAGTCCAAAAGCTTCTAAGCTCAACTTCCTTCCTCGAGAATCTTCCAAATGTGCATAAAAACTTCATTTCTTCATTATTCGCGATACCTGACTACATATACATACACAATACGCATCTTTGCACTTTTGCAACAGTTATGAGTAAATATAGCCGAATACCATGCACAAAACTAACAATAACGCTACTAAAAACATGTTCATTTTAGACGTTATCAAATACCCGTAGCTTATATGCGTATGCATAAGCTTAGGCAAACGTAGTTACGCGTAAGGTTTACTCGTAAGAGTAGCCCTTAGGCGTAAGCATCCAATTTTACGCATATTCTTCCAGGATACGCGTAGTCCCACTGTAGACCCTTATGCGTAAGTGTTACGCGTAAGATTGCTCTTATGCGTAACCTTTACGCATAAGGTATTCCATATGCGTAATACATGAACACCTTGATTCTGATCTTTACGCGTAGACAACCTGTAACAATTTAAACATAACAACTTGATTACAATACAATCCTAACACATTCAGAATCACAAAACAGGTCTAAGATTGAACAAGATATGCACACAAGAGTTTAGGCGTAAGCATACTAAAACCCTAAACCCTAAATCTACGCGTAACAAATCTAGCCATAGGAAATCATCAAGATTGTTTTTGCATGATCTTAGACACCTAAAGGATAGATTACAACAAATTTTAACACAAAATCCCCAATGAATCAAAAGATTCGTGTTCTTCGTCCTACAAACCCTAAAAATTAAATTGTTTACAATTGATGTTTCTGGGTAGGATTCGAGGCTGATTTAGTGAAATTAACGTTATTCTAAACCTATCCTAAGCATCTAATCAAAGCCAAACAGTCTTATGCGTAAATCCCTAAATCGAATCATGAACCCTAATTATTCAAACTGATTCAATATGAGTTTCTGGGTTGAATTTGATGATGGAAATGGCTATAAGACTTGTTTATGAAATATTTGAAACAACCCATAACATCAAAAAACACACTTCGGAAAATTTCTTGTTCATACGCATACGCATAAATAAAAAATCATTCATTTTGAGAGATTGAACCGTTGGATTTCAAAGATTTTATAAACCAATGTTTGAAATCATGATCTAAAACGATTACAACTTACAGTTTTTTAATTTGTAGCACGAATTTGAAGAACGATTTTTATGCGTGGATCTTGGTGGTTGAAGAAATAAATGCAAGATAGTAAATGCATTAATTTTGTTAGGTGGTGTTTTTGTTAAAGTTAACTTTTCAAAATTGGTAATATCAGTCCCTCCACCTCAACCATTTTCAACCAAGACCCATTAACTTCCATTTAGCTTAGACAAAACTTATTTTGGGAAAGAAACTTAATGATACTCTCCCTCGACTTTTGAAATGATGAAATTTTAAAATATTTTAGTCCGAGGAGAGTATTTAACAAGAAACATATCCACCATTTCTGAAGAAACAACATATTTTTGGTAACATGCAAGTACAAGGTTTTATGAAACTGAAAAATATTTACATTCTCTCCCTCAACACTTGTTCGGGATAAATGGTGAAAGTTTTGATGGAACAAAGTGTTGACGGAAGATTTGTACTTGCAATGTTTGGTTTTTGATAGAAATTTAGATAGAAGAATATTTTTGGATTTTATCTGAGTTTATATTTTTGTATTTTGTTTATGAAAATTATTTACAAAATAGGTTTTGGTGTTTGACTGTTTTTAAGATGTGTTACAAGTTCATCCAGTTCTTCTGGAGTGAAACACCTCATACCAATTCGGTGATACAAATCAGTATAATTCAACAGTACCCTTTTCCACATGCTCTTTGATGAAATGATATCGAAGATGAATGTGCTTTGACTTAGAGTGTTGAACGGTGTTGCACGAGATCGCAATAGCACTTTGGTTGTCACAGTACACAAGGATTCTATCAAATACATAACTGTTAGGAATTAGAAATTCCCGGTATTAAAGAGTCAGTCACCTCAAGTATATGTAATCGTTAGAAAGCTCGTAGTCGTAGTAATTCTTAAGTTAAGTAGTATTTAGTTAAGTATCACCGTGGAGGACGGACGGGTCTTTACCCACTGTATGCCTGATCCACAGCCCGATGTGTGGCGATTTATGTAAGACTATAAATACTCTCTACCTCCCAAGGTAGAGAGTTGGAGCTCATAATAATATCTTTCACTTTCTCTCACTAAGTTCCCTAAACCTCTAACTTTCTCTCTCTAGAATTCCATCTATATGCTACTTTGTGTTATGGTTTGATGTGTATGTGAAAAGTTAATATCTAACAATTGGTATCAAGAGCCATGGTTTGATCATATCTTGCACATCTTTGGATTTATAGTGGTTTTTAGGTGGTTTTTGAGTTTGAAAAGGTTTAGTGGTTTTTGCATCATTTGGTTGATTTCGTGTGTTAAAGGTTGAATTTTGTTGGTACTTTTGTGTTTAGAATCATCAAAAGTGTTTAGGTTTTCATTTGGTAAGCTTGAATCATCTTGGTTGGGTTGTTTTTGGATTGAAAAGTGATGTTTATATGGTTTTTCATGGTAGCGAGTTAGTTCACGGATAAGTTTTCTTCGTAGCGACTTGCTTCACAAAATTGTAGCGAGTTACAGGGTTAAATCTAGCGACTTAGATCTAGCGACTTAAAGTACAAGTAGTGGACTCTCCACTACGGGTAGCGACTTGTGGTAGCGATTTGGTCTGTAGCGAGTTGCTCTTTAGCGACTTGCATTGTTGGCGACTTGAGTAGCGAATTGATGCCAAAATTTGGTTAGCGACTTGGTTCGTAGCGAGTTACTACTTAGCGACTTGCTGTTCTGTTAGCGACTTGGGATTCTAGCGACTTGGCTGTCTAGCGAATTAGTTCCTAGCGACTTAGAGCTTTATCATCTAGCGACTTGAGTGATTGTTTACGGTTTTCTCTTGATTTAGTAAAATCCCGTGAAAGAATCTATTTCCCGGTTTAATCATTGAGTTATAAAATCCCGTATAATCTGTTAACATGTCTACCAACGTCCCTACTATCATCTCCACTGTTGCCGAGGATGTACAAGCAGCTGGTTCAGATACTCGTCCACCCATGCTTGACAGAACTGATTACGACTCTTGGGCTCAACGAATCAGATTGTATTGCCTTGGAAAGGAAAATGGTGTCAACATTCTCAAATCCATTGATGAAGGACCATATCGGGTTGAGACGACTAGAGACATACTTGATACTAATGAAGATGGTACTCCTGTTTACGGAATGGACAGACCTAAGATGTATGATGAGCTTGATGATAAGGAGAAAAAGAGATTCGATGCAGATATCAGGGCTTCAAACATTGTCCTTCAAGGTCTTCCTAAAGACATCTACAAGCTGATCAATCATAACACTGATGCAAAGGCTGTTTGGGATAATGTTAAGATGCTTCTCTCAGGTTCAGAACTAACCATGGAAGACAGAGAATCACAACTCTATGACGAATTTGAGCACTTCAAGATGAAACCAGATGAGAATGTCTATGAGTACTATGTGAGATTTCATAAGTTAGTTAATGACATGAGGAACATCAGAATGACTATGCCTAACATTCAGTTGAATTCAAAATTTGTGAACAACATGAATCCCGAATGGCACAAGTTTGTTACCGCTGTGAAGCTTACTAAAGGATTGAAGAACACAAACTATGAGCAACTCTATGCCTTCCTCCTTCAGAATGAGAGACATGCTATGTTTGAAAAATTGATTCTCAATCAGTTCAAAACTAACCCAGGAGAGACAAGCTCGTCTAATGATTCAACTGCCTTCTACTCAGACATCGGAATCAAAACCAAAGCTTCACAAGTCATACCCTTGGGTAATGGTAACCACAAACTCATTCCTGATCCTATGTACAAACAAGCTGATGCTGATGCACACGTGGGAAGCTTCATTAATCAACTAGCTCTTTTGATTAGCCAAAACATGAATTCTCTCCCACAAACCAACAACAACCTTAGAACAACATCTAACCCACACAATCAAGCTACTGTTAAAGATGGAAGGATCGTGGTGCAACCAGTTCAGGAAAGACAGTATGATCAGGGAAGGGGTGGAGCTGGTAGAGGCTATGTGGGCAATCAGAATCGAGGAAGGAATGGTAACCAAGGTCAAACTAAGCCGATCAAATGCTATAACTGTGGTGGTGAGGGACACATTGCAAGGAACTGTACATCTCCAAAGCGTCCACAGAATGCTGATTACTTCAGAGATAAGATGCTGCTGGCACAAGCTCAGGACAATGGTGTTGCGTTGGATGAAGAGGAATTGCTGTTCCTTGCCGAGGGTAATGCCAAGACCTATGATGCAGATGTGGATGAGCAGCCTATTCAGGAGATAGGTCACAATCATCAGAACGCCTTTCAAGTCGCTGACTGTGATGCTTACGACTCTGATGTAGATGATGGACCTACTGCACATACAATCTTTATGGCTAGCATCTCTCCAATGGTTTCTCCCAAGATCTCTTCTTCACCACAAGCTGGCACATCCAAGGACAAACTCATCTCAGAGGTATTAAAACTATACGATGATGCTGATGTGCAACAGATGCATGACAAAGTACAACCAACTGAAACTTTTGAATCAAATATTGAAAATATGGGTAATATCAATATTGTTCCATACGATCAATACGTGAAACAAAGTGAAAGTGAAGTTGTTCCAAGTGATGCATCTTCTGCAGTCAACAATGACTATGTCTTTGATGAATACACTGCATGTGCTCCTGATGATTCCATAATTTCTGAACTAAATGCCTATAAGGAACGTGTTGCTATTTATGAACAACGGGGAAAATTTGAGTTGACCACTCGTGAGCAGGAAATGGATGTCCAAGTGAGTACAGTAATTAGAAAAAGTAAGTTTAGAGAAGAAGTATTGAAACAAGAATTAAATTCCTTGCAAGAAAAACTTTCTAAAACAGCTAAGCAAAAACAAGAACTTCAAGAAAATGTGAAAATGCTTAAGCAAGAATTTAATGCAAAGGAATCAAAACTCTTGAGAGATTTTTCTAATCTGAAAACTTTGAAAAACAAACTTGAAAACAAGTTGTATTTACAAGGAAACACCATTCAGACTGCTCACATGATCACTAAGCATAGAGTTCTAAGCGATAAGCATAGCGTTCCCCTTGTAGAGGAACCAAATCCAGAGGTAATTAAAAAGGCTAGAAATGCTCATAAGGTAATTTATGATGGTAATGAAGTCCTTAAACCTAGGCAGAAACCTAGTTGCGTTGAGTGCACTGAGGAAGATAAGATATTAAATGAAATCACTAGGGAAAAGATGAATAAGAAGCAAAATGATCCCAAATGCAAAGAGAAAAACATAATCTTCTCTCCTCATGATTACAAGAAGGAAAACTGGATTTCCTTGAACAAGTTTAAGCCTCAGACTTTGTTGACTCCCGAACAAGTCTTCTGGAAAATGGATTTAGATAAGCAGAAAGCCGAAAATATTGTAGAAACAAACCCTCCCCTTCGGAAAATGCCTAGAGCAACTGTGTATCCTCCTAATACACCTATGCATCTTGTACCTAGAACAATTGCCACTAAAAGCAAGACATTAATTAGCCAATACGTTATATTCCAACTATTTGTTGATTTTGAGAAAACTTGCAAGAAAAGGATCACTCCCACTGGTATTACTGAAGGTGAAAGAGGTTTTGAACAAATGAAAGAATGTTATTTAACTGAGGTCATGCCCTTCTTTAAACTTCTAAAAGATCACTTTGAGAGTCTTAAAAAAGGGGTAGAAGCTGATATTAAGGGTATGGAAAAGGAATTTGATGCAATGGTTGCTGAAGTTAGTGATTATGAGCGTGCACTAAAATATAATGAGATTGAGAGAAAGAACTTGCATACATTAAATGAGAATCTTATTACTGAATGTGTTGCTCAAGATGTGTTTTTCACTGCTTCAAATTGCTCTATTAATGCTTCCAAATTTCATGAATTATCTGTGGCCCTGAAAGTCTCCCATGATCGTGTCATTGAGCTTGAAAAAACTAATTCTAAACTAAACGAGAAAATTGAACTGGATGATCACGACACGTTGGTTAAACATTTTTCTAAACTAGAAGTTGAGTATTTTAATTTACAACTAAAATATCAACATCTCAAAGAAAATGTCAAAACTTCAAATATCAAGACATCTTCAGATGCTCCAGAGTTTGATGCAGTTTTTCAAATTAACAAACGTGATGAACAGATTCAAGCTCAGTCCAACACGATCAGAAAGTTGAAAGCCCAAATCTCTCAATTAAAGGGCCAAACGAACAATATGACAGGCTCCCAAATGCCTCCTTCTTTAGATTCTCAGAATTCTCAAACGTTTCATCTTCAAAACCTAGTAAATGCTTTACAAAAGGAAAACGAAAGTTTTCTAGAAGAAAATGAAAAGGTTAAACGTCATTTCAATGAGTTGTTTGAATCAATTAAAGTCACTCGTAACAAAAACAACGAACAAATAACTTCATTGCAAAAGGAAATCGAGAATCTAAAGAGTCAGGTAAAAGGGAAAATGCCAATGATCAATGAGGAGAATGTTGTATCTAAGGTTCGCTCTAGTAATAAATATGCTTTATCTGTGACATATGTCCCCCCTCATCTAAGGAACAACAAACTTGCCATTCAAACATATTTCTCATCCCTTAAGGATTGCTTAGAATGCCTGCGTGAGATTGTTGAAGAGGATAAGCTAGAGAAACCTCATGATAATGCAATTGGACATGCATGCTTATATGCCAAACGATCTCAAGAAATCTTAGAATGTTTGATCACAATATGCCCAAAGACATTAGGTGAGAGAGTTAAACCTTTGATTCCATGCTCAATGCCTAAGGCCAAACATGATATGCAATCGACTCCCAATGTTTTGAATGTGAGAAGTAGTGTACCATTGAGTAGTTCAGATTCTAGATCTGTCAATGCTAGGAAAGTGAACTTAAATGTGCCTTCTAGGAGTGCTAATCCCAGTACCTCTAGTATTAAGAAAGTGAGCCTTAGTGCACCTGCATGTAGCTCAGATCCCAGAACATCTAAACATGTGGTGCAAAGAGTAGTAAAACAAACTAATGTTCCCATTCCCTCTACAGGAGTAATCAGTGACATTAAAGGGAGCAGGTCAAAGTCTCAAGACAATACAAGGAATGATAGGACCTCTCAAGCTAAGAATGTGCACTGGAAGAAAGTAGAAGAACAATCTAGGAACGTTAAGTTTGAATCGAATAAAACGAATCGTGTTGATTCTAGTATTAGCCATAAGCGTACTGTAATTAATTCGAATTCTGATACTATTTGCAAAACTTGTTCTGATGTTTGCTTGAATTCTGTTTCTAATCATGGATGTGATGTCAATGCTTTGCCTAATGATGTTAATTGTCCAGTTAATATTGTTAATGCTAAAATTCATACTAAAAAGGCTAAAAGGCAAAAGCGAATGAGAGTTAGAAAACAATGGAAACCCACAGGAAGAACATTCAGCAGAATAGGCTTTTATTGGATACATGTTGGTCATAAGACTAATCAGATAATGCCCACTAGAAAATGGATGCCTACTGGTAGAACTATTCCCTTAAGAAGTGGTCACACTGTAAATAGGGTTAATACAGACACTAGTATTGCATCTATACACAATGATTCCATTACCTCACTGTCTGATATGAATGCTTCTATTTCTGATGTGGGTGGTCCAACTGTTGCTACTAACCAAATGGAACCCATTCTTGCATGGGGATCCCAATTATCCAGTTATCCATTCTTGTCTGTGTTCAACTGCAGATCGTTCAAATCGTTCTGTGGTACCTGGACTCAGGCTGTTCCAAGCATATGACTGGAGACCGGTCACGGCTCATGAACTTCGTGAGCAAATTCATCGGGACTGTTAGATTTGGTAATGATCATTTCGGTGCTATTATGGGTTATGAAGATTATGTTGTTGGTGATAGTGTCATCTCCAGAGTGTATTATGTGGAAGGTTTAGGTCATAATCTGTTCTCTGTTGGTCAATTCTGTGATTCTGATCTAGAAGTAGCCTTCAGAAAACATACCTGCTTCGTTAGAGATCTTAATGGTAAGGAACTGTTGAAAGGAACTCGTGGCTCAAACCTTTACACCATCTCTATCGATGACATGATGAGAGCTTCACCAATCTGCTTGTTATCAAAGGCTTCAAAAACAAAGTCATGGTTATGGCATCGTCGTCTCAATCACTTGAACTTCGGCACCATCAACGATCTTTCCAGAAAGGACCTAGTTGTAGGTTTACCTAGACTAAAGTATGAAAAGGATCATCTTTGTTCAGCATGTCAATTAGGAAAAAGCAAGAAGTATGCCCATAAACCCAAACCTACTAACTCTGTCACAGAAGTTCTTCATATGATTCATATGGATTTATGTGGACCAATGAGGGTGCAAAATATCTCTGGGAAGAAATATGTGTTAGTTGTGGTTGATGACTATTCCAGATTCACCTGGGTCAAGTTCTTAAGGACAAAGGATGAAACTCCTGATATCATCATCAAACTCATCAAACAGCTGCAGGTTAGACTAAACAAAACTGTCAGAATTATCAGAACAGACAATGGAACTGAGTTTGTCAACAAACAACTTAGTGAATTCTATGAAAGCGTTGGAATCAGCCATCAAAGAAGTGTTCCACGAACCCCTCAACAGAACGGTGTAGTTGAAAGACGAAATCGTACTCTTGTTGAAGCTGCTAGAACAATGCTGATTTACTCAAAGGCTCCAATGTTTCTCTGGGCTGAAGCAATTGCCACTGCATGTTACACACAAAATCGTTCCCTGATTCACACCATTCATGGAAAAACTCCATATGAACTTGTCCACAACAGGAAACCCAATCTATCTTTCCTTCGTGTGTTTGGTGCCTTGTGCTATCCAACTAATGAGGGTCAAGACTTGGGCAAACTTAGAGCTAAAGCTGACATTGGAGTATTTGTAGGATATGCACCAAACAAAAAGGGATACCGAATCTACAACAAAAGAACCCGAAATATCATGGAAACAATTCACGTTACGTTTGATGAGCTGACCGGTCAAATGGCTCCTGGACACTCCAGCTCAGGACCCGCACTTCAAAACAGTCCTATTGGTTCATCCCTTGTACCAAACTCCTCTCAAGAAACACCATATGTACCTCCATCTGAAGATGATGTAAAGAAATTGTTTGATCCAATGTTTGATGAACTGTATGAGTCTACTACTAATGAGGTGCTGATCCCTACAACAGAGGATGCTCATATTCCAGTGAATGAAGTCAATCCATCAGTTTCAATATCTGTAAGTCAAGAAGCACCTGCTGCTGATCCTTCAGTCTCATCAACAAATCATCATTCTTCAAATGTACATCATGGTAATGTTTCTGGCATCAATGATGAAGTTAATCCCTTTGCGACTCCTGAAGATGCTCCATTTGAAAACATATTTGCTACTCCTGAATCATCATCAGAACCATCTTCTTCAGGAGACATCGACTCAGCTACCTCAGTTCCTCAACAAATGCCACATGAACACCTCAGAAAATGGACTCACGATCATCCATTAGACAACATCATTGGAAATCCCTCTCGTCCTGTATCAACCCGGAAGCAACTCCCAACCGATGCCTTATGGTGCTTCTTCAACTCCGTACTATCTAAGATCGAACCAAAAGATGTTAAAACTGCTATGAATGAAGATAGCTGGTTCAATGCTATGCAAGATGAAATTCATGAGTTTGATCGTCTTGATGTATGGGAGTTAGTACCTGCTCCAGACTGTGCTATGATTATAGCCCTAAAATGGATCTTCAAAGTAAAACTTGATGAGCATGGTGATGTGTTGAAGAACAAGGCTCGATTAGTTGCTAAAGGATATCGTCAAGAGGAGGGTATAGACTTTGACGAATCTTTTGCTCCAGTTGCTCGAATCGAGGCAATCAGAATCTTTTTGGCTAATGCTGCAAGTAAGAACATGGTGGTATATCAGATGGATGTAAAGACGGCATTTCTGAACGGAGATCTTAAAGAAGTCGTCTACGTCAGCCAACCTGAAGGATTTGTGAATCAAGAGCATCCTACTCACGTTTATCGTTTGAAGAAGGCTCTTTACGGTTTGAAGCAAGCTCCAAGGGCATGGTATGATACACTGTCAAAGTTTCTTCTATCAACCGGATTCAGCAAAGGAGCAGTTGATCCTACATTGTTCACCAGGAAGTCAGGCAAACATTTAACTCATGTTCAAATTTATGTTGATGATATTATTTTTGCCTCGACTGACCCAATGGAATGTGATCATTTTTCTAATGAAATGAGTTCAAAATTTCAAATGTCAATGATGGGACAAATGTCATTTTTCTTGGGATTACAAATTTCACAAAGTCCCAGAGGCATTTTCATAAATCAATCTAAATATGCAACAGAGATTTTAAAGAAATTTGGATTTGATTCAAGTGACCCTGTTGACACCCCCATGATTGACCGAACCAAACTAGATGAGGACCTCTCAGGGATCATGATTGACCAAACGAAATATCGGAGTATGATTGGATCCCTGATGTATCTCACTGCTAGTAGACCAGACATTTTGTTCTCTGTGTGCATGTGTGCTAGATACCAGGCTAAGCCTACTAAAAAGCACCTTGAAGCAGTTAAACGGGTCTTTCGGTATCTCCAAGGAACCATCAATATGGGACTATGGTACCCGAAGGACACTGGTATGTCACTAACGGCCTATGCAGATGCTGATCATGCAGGTTGTCAAGATACACGTCGAAGTACGTCTGGAGGTGCTCAGTTTTTGGGTGATAAGCTTGTGAGCTGGTCTTCAAAGAAGCAAATGAGTACTTCTATTTCCTCTACAGAGGCTGAATACATAGCCATGTCATCTTGTTGTGCTCAAATCTTATGGATGAGATCTCAATTATCTGACTATGGCTTTGAATTCAACAAAATCCCTCTGTACTGTGATAATAAAAGTGCTATTGCTCTCTCATGCAACAACGTTCAACACTCAAGAGCAAAGCATATCGACATTCGACATCATTTCATCAGGGAACAAGTGGAAAAAGGTGTGGTGGAACTATATTTTGTGAGGTCTGAATATCAGTTAGCGGACATCTTCACCAAAGCTCTTCCAAGAGAACGTTTTGAGTTTATTCTTCCACGTCTTGGTTTGAAAAGCCTTCAACCAGAAACTCTCAAACGTCTTCAGGAGGAAGACGAGGAGTAAAGGTCTTTCTTCATCTATCTCTTGTAAATAGTTATTTGAAAAACAAAATAGAAAATTATAAAACTTTCAAAATCCATAAAAATCTGAAAAATTCGAAAATTCTTCAAAAAAATATTGTCATTTTTGTCATGTTTTTTCACGGTTCGATAATATCTACGGTCTTTGTGCTGTCATTCAAAGAATGACACGGGACTTTAGATGTTGTTCGAATTCTTTAAATAAAAAAAAAAAAAAAAAAAAAAAAAAAAAAAAAAAAATTTGGGAGAAAGCGAAATGGTTTATTGTCATCTTCAGGCAATAACCCGGTTTTAAAGAAAGAACAGAGCCATGTTTTACCATGTTTTCAAATCCTATGCTCTGATTCTATAAACTCCTATCTGCTGAAAACTAAATGCTTTGAAAAATAACTCAATCTCTATTTTTGATAATCATCAGGACTTATTTGTCAAAATCTCTATCTCTCAATCAACAACCTACGTCATTGATTGAGGGGGAGAATGATTTCAATTAAATTAAAAAGTTATTTGGCATTAAATTGTTTTCAAAAGATATACATGCATGTTTTATAAATGGAGTTTAAAGTCTTAAAATCCGATCATTATCAGTTCAAACGCTTTCACAATCATGTCACAATTCTCCTTAAAAGCTTTCAAAATCAATTTAAATCTATACGAGATCACAAATCTCAAATGATTTGATAATTGTGATCGGGGGAGAATGTGTGATTTAAATTAGATTTAAACTGATAATTAGGTAAATGGTTATAAACGGATGTACATGCTATCCTGCCCACATGTGACAAACGATTTCAAATTTTCATGCACATGTTGACGGGGAGCATCTATCTTAAACCTTTGATTTGAAACGTGATCATTTATCCCAATGTGCAGGTTCCCTCTAGTATGTGCAAAACTCTTTTCATAACTCGAGGCACATATTGAGGGGGAGCAAAATTCATGGAAACCTCATCCTTCCCGGAAATGCTATACCCACTTGATCTGTTGAGGGAAGTGATGTTGATATCTTTTAGAAAATGGTAATCAAAAGAAGTAAATTCTTTCTCTTGCCTCCGTGTGCAAAACATTTTGATACTTGATGCACATGTTGAGGGGGAGTTCTCGTTCTAAAAATATCAAAAAACAATTCAGGTACAAAATGCTTTGATAATATATCACAAGTATCTGAATTGATTTTTCAAATGGTTTTCAATTGGATCCAATGGCAGATGAACAATACCAAATAGACCGACCAACTTTACTTTATGTACGGTGATATAAGGATGATAAGGTTAGGTATTGGTTCCCATGATCCGCCAGAACCGGAGGGATCTACCCAGGGACAATCCACTAGTTAATGTAGAAGTCCTTAGGTATGATGATAAAAGGAGAAAAATGAGATAAGGGAAGAGTGCGGACTAAGTCTGAGCTAGTACTGGAATAAACCCAACAAGGTTCTAGCTATGAAGTCTCGGTAAGCACTGAAGGGGTTGAAGAATTAAAAAGAATTGAATGAGAAAAGGGTGAAAACAAATAGCCCTCCATTTATTCAACCTTAGGGCAGAAACCGGGTTCAATTCATATGCTACTGATGGTAACATCGGTATTGAAGACAAGACGTCATGGACCCAGTGACGCACTGCACTTCAACTTTCCAAACCACTCAAGTTCCTCTTAAAAGGGCTTGTTTCATTCTCACGGGGAACCAACATTATCTATCGATCTTCTCTTAGAGATGGTTGATATTGAAGAAGGAGATCCTCTCCCTAGTCTCCGTTATAGGATCCAAACATGCACAAATTGAGTCTAGAGCCACGAGATCATCAATAAATCTCATTAGGACACTTTCAATGAAGACTCTCTGTTTCACACAATGTGGAAAGAGAGATTATATCTTGAGTCCTACGCATTATCCTTGTGGTATTGCCAGAACATCTGAGTGATGTGTTTACACATTCACAATGAAGATGGAAAGCCTTCTGGAGCCAACATCAAACAAGCTCCTGGTAGGTGGCATGTGAGATCTATTATATAGATCAACCATGTGACAACTGAACAGAAACAATGGGGCAATTCAATTTCTTGAATCAATCCTGGTTCAGGTTATGGATTGACGGATACCTTTGAAAAACCGGTCATTGTGCTTAAAAACACTTTTTCTTTAGCACATCGACCGTGTACCAATTTTTCAAACCAAAAGGTGTTTTTATGATTGATAATTGATTTTTAATAAAACCTTCGTTGTATTGCAAAAACAATTTCTATTGAGCAATACACGATTGTTTTTCAAATCTCTTTTCATCAATCAGTGGACTTAAAATTCGCTGGTTCACTCACTCCGTGTTGTCTTCTTTGAGATGTTCCGGTTTGAGAACAGCTAGAACAGCTGCGAAACCCTGTCAAGGAGATTCTTAGGAATCCTACCTGATCACAGGCAGTACTTGTACTGATCAACGGAGAACCGTGGGCCGTGTACCTCAATTCATCGAAAGTGATCAAAGACACTTTCGTGCGATTTGTTGCTAACTGTTGTATGCAGGTACGCCCGACGTTTGCAGCTGATCAGAATGAAGCGGTCAATCCATAGCCGCATGCTCACTTAACACATTCATCTCAAAAGAAATCATGATTAGTGCATCAATGACTCTGATATTTTCACTCCATGCTTCTGCTATGCTGCTGCCAATATCATGAATCAACTAAAGCTTCCGCTACTCTGATGAGAAGAGATCATGATCCAGAATGTGAGCATGTCGGTCCCAAAGTCACAAACACCACAATGGATGTCTCTGAGATTGTTGATTGCTGATGATCTCAAATGATGGCTCAAACTTATCATCACGTGGATCAGTAAAAGACCTCCACTTGAAGTAACCAAACATGCAATGTGAAGAATCAATGACTACGAGCTTAGGAGTAAAGGACTACATCAAGAATGCAAGATCAATTATTAATGTATTATCTGGTTGTATTCAATGTGTTTTTTTGGTACATGATTGAGGTGACCTCCCTTAGGGGGAGATTGTTAGGAATTAGAAATTCCCGGTATTAAAGAGTCAGTCACCTCAAGTATATGTAATCGTTAGAAATCTCGTAGTCGTAGTAATTCTTAAGTTAAGTAGTATTTAGTTAAGTATCACCGTGGAGGACGGACGGGTCTTTACCCACTGTATGCCTGATCCACAGCCCGATGTGTGGCGATTTATGTAAGACTATAAATACTCTCTACCTCCCAAGGTAGAGAGTTGGAGCTCATAATAATATCTTTCACTTTCTCTCACTAAGTTCCCTAAACCTCTAACTTTCTCTCTCTAGAATTCCATCTATATGCTACTTTGTGTTATGGTTTGATGTGTATGTGAAAAGTTAATATCTAACAATAACCATAGTCTTTGAGTTGTGCTCTCATCCAAATGACTTGAGCACAACACGCTGACATGGCTACATATTCTGCTTCAGTTGAGGACAGCGATGTACAATCCTGTTTCTTCGATTGCCATGACACCAATTTATCACCAAGGAATTGTAAACCTCCTGAAGTACTTTTCCATGAATCTAAGCATCCTGCGTGGTCAGCATCTAAAAAATCTATTAGTTCAAAACCAGAATCCTTCGGATACCAGATCCCCAAGTTAATGGTTCCCTTTATGTATCAGAGGATTCTTTTAGCCTCAGTGAGGTGTCTTTCAGTAGGTCTTGACTGATAACGGGAGCAAAGATATACAAAAAAATACAATGTCGGGTCTACTGGCTGTTAGATACATGAGAGACCCAATAATACTTCAGTATTTGGTAGGGTCAACTAGTTTCCCATGTAAATCAGCATCCAGTTTGTTGGTATGTGCCATTGGTGTTGCATAGGTGTCACAACTTTGCATTCCATGTTTATTCAATATTTCAAGAGCATATTTGGACTGACTTAAGAAAATACCATGGGGTGATTGATGAACTTGTAGTCCTAAAAAGAACGTAAGTTCACCCATCATTGACATTTCAAAATTTGTTTTCATCAGTTTTGATAAAGCATTTGAGTACTTTTTGTGGGTAGACCCAAAAATGATGTCATCCACGTAGATCTGAACAATTAAAATGTGTGCTCCATGATATTGAATAAACAGTGTTGGGTCGACTGATCCTTTGATAAAATTATGAGAAAGGAGAAAGGATGACAACTCATCATACCACACCTGAGGGGCTTGTTTGAGACTGTAGAGAGCCTTGTTCAGTTTGTAGACGTGATTAGGGAACTCTGGATCAACAAATCCTTCTGGCTGACTAACATATACTGTTTCCTTCAGTTTACCATTCAGAAAAACAGTTTTGACATCCATCTGATAGACAGTGATGTTCATGTGAGCCGTGAATGCCAGAAAAATCTGTACAGCCTCAAGTCTAGCTACTGGTGCGAATGATTCTTCGAATTAAATCCCCTCTTCCTTTCTATAACCTTTAGCTACCAGACGTGACTTATTTCGGATAACCGTACCCTCAGCATCTAACTTATTTTTCCAAATCCATTTGAGACCAATGACATAAACCCCTGTTGGTATTTCAACCAATTCCCATACTTCTGAACATTTGAACTGGTTCAGTTCTTCTTGCATGGATTGTTAGGATTTGGTAAATCCAGTTATTAAAGAGTTGGTCACCTCAAGTATATGTAATCATTAGAAAGCTCGTAGTCATAGATTATTATAAGTTAAGTAGTATTTAGTTTAAGTAACACCGTGGAGGACGGACAGGTCTTTACCCACTGTATGCCTGATCCACAGCCCGATAGGTGGCGATTTATGTAAAGACTATAAATACTCTCTACCTTCCAAGGTAGAGAGTTGGAGCTAATAATAAGACTTTTCTTTCTCTCACTAAAGTTCCCTAAACCTCTAACTTTCTCTCTTTAGAACTCATTGTACGCCTATTTGATCTTATGGTTTAGTGTGTTTATGAAATCCAATATGTTACAAATGGTATCAAGAGCCATGGTTTGATCATCTCTCACATATCTTTGGATTTCTAGTGACTTTTAGGTGGTTTTAGAGTTTGAAAAAGTTTAGTGGTTTTTGCATCATTTGGATCATTTCTAGTGTTAAAGTTTGAATCTTCGGTGTAGTTTTGTGTTTAGAATCATTGTATGTGCTTGGGTTTTGATTTGGTAAGCTTGAATCATCGTGGTTGGGTTGCTTTTGGAATGAAAAGTGGTGTTTTTGTGTTTTTCTAGCTAGTGACTTGAGCCACGGATATGTTTTCTTGGTAGCGACTTGCTTTGTAATTTGGTAGCGAGTTGTAGTTGAAGGTCTTAGCGAGTTGAGCTAGCGACTTGTCTATTGAGACAAGCCGACAAACAGTACACTTAGTGGATTCTCCACTACGGGTAGCGACTTGGTGAAAGTTAGCGACTTGTACTTAAGTTTGTTAGTGACTTGATGTTAGCGATTTGGTGCTTAGCGAGTTGCTCTTTAGCGACTTGACAACTTAAAGACTTGGTGCTTAGCGACTTGCTGTCAAAATTTTGCTAGCGATTTGGTGCTTAGCGAGTTGCTCTTTAGAGACTTGACAACTTAGCGACTTGGTACTTAGCGACTTGCTGTCAAAATTTTACTAGCGACTTGGTGCTTAGCGACTTGGTTCAGGTTTTCTTAGCGACTTGGTTGACTCTGTCTGTAATACGGTTTTCTATTGATTTAGTAAAATCCCGTGAAAGAATCTATTTCCCGGTTTAATCATAGAGTTATAAAATCCCGTTTAATTTGTCAACATGTCTACCAACGTTCCTACAATCATCTCCACTGTTGCCGAGGATGTTCAAGCAGCTGGTTCAGATACTCGTCCACCCATGCTTGATAGAACTGACTACGACTCTTGGGCTCAACGAATCAGATTGTACTGTCTTAGAAAGGAAAATGGAGTCAACATTCTCAAATCCATTGATGAAGGACCGTATCGGGTTGAGACTACTAGAGACTTAAGTGATACAGCTGAAGATGGAACAATGATCTATGGAATAGACAGACCAAAGACATATGATGAGCTCGATGATAAGGAGAAAAAGAGATTCGATGCTGATATCAGGGCTTCGAACATCGTACTTCAAGGTCTTCCAAAAGATATTTACAAGCTGATCAATCACAACACCGAAGCTAAGGCAGTGTGGGATAATGTCAAGATGCTTCTCTCAGGTTCTGAATTAACTATGGAAGACAGAGAATCACAACTCTATGATGAATTTGAACACTTCAAGATGAAACTAGATGAGAGTGTCTATGAGTATTACGTGAGATTCCACAAGCTTGTTAATGATATGAGGAACATCAGAATGACTATGCCAAACATTCAGCTGAACTCAAAGTTTGTGAACAACATGAATCCCGAATGGCACAAGTTTGTCACCTCTGTGAAGCTAACCAAAGGATTGAAGAATACAAACTATGAGCAACTCTATGCCTTCCTTTTTCAGAATGAGAGACATGCTATGTTTGGAAAAAGGATTCTTAATTAGTTCAAAACCAACCAGGGAGAGACAAGCTCATCGAATGATTCAACTGCCTTCTACTCAAACATTGGAATCACAACCAAAGCCTCACAAGTCATACCCATGGGTAATGGTAATCACAAACTCATTCCCGACCCAATGTACAAACAAGCTGATGCACACGTGGGAAACTTCATTAATCAACTGGCTCTCATGATCAGTCAAAACATGAACTCTCTCCCACACACCAACAACAACCTCAGAACAGCATCTAATCCACACAATCAGGCAACTGTCAGAGATGGAAAGGTTATGGTGCAGCCAGTTCAAGAAAGGCAGTACGAACAAGGAAGAGGTGGAGCTGGTAGAGGTTATGTTGCAAATCAGAATAGGGGAAGGAATGGAAACCAGGGTCAAGCAAAGCCAATCAAATGTTACAACTGTGGAGGTGAGGGACACATTGCAAGGAACTACACATGGCCAAAACGCCCTCAAAATGCCGAGTACTTCAGGGATAAGATGTTGCTTGTGCAAGCTCAGGATAATGGTGCAGCTTTGGATGAAGAGGAGTTGTTGTTCTTGGATGAGGGAAATGCTAAGACATATGATGCAGATGTGGATGAGCAACCAATTCAGGAGATAGGCCATAATCATCAGAATGCCTTTCAAGTAGCTGATTGTGATGCATACGAATCTGATGTTGATGAAGAACCCACTGCACAAACCATTTTCATGGCTAGCATTTCTCCAATGGTCTCTCCTAAAGTCTCTTCATCAACACAAGTTGATCCATCCAAAGACAAAATCATTTCTGAGGTATTAAAATTATACGATGAAGTTGATGAGCAAAAGATACATAATGAAGTACAATCTACTGTAATTATTGAGTCAGATATTGAAAATATGGGTAATATCAATGTTGTCCCATATGATAAATATGTGAAACAAAGTGAAAGTGAGATTGTACCAAGTGATGTATCTTATGTAGTCAATGATGACTATGCTTTTGACGAATACACTGCACGTGCCCCTGATGATTCTGTTATTTCTGAACTTAATGCTAATAAAGAACGTGTTGCTATTTATGAACAACGTGCTAAGTTTGAATTAACCTTCCGTGAGCAGGAAATGGATGACCAAATGCGTACAACTATTAGAAAAAGTAGGTTTAGAGAAGAAGTATTGAAACAAGAGTTAAACTCCTTACAAGATAAGCTTTCTAAAACTGCTAAGCAAAAACAAGAACTTCAAGAAAATGTTAAAATGCTTAAGCAAGAATTCAGTGTTAAGGAATCAAAACTTTTGAATGATTTTTCTAATCTAAAAACCTTGAAGAACAAGCTTGAAAATAAGTTGTATGTACAAGGAAATACCATTCAGACTGCTCACTTAATCACTAAGCATAGAGTCTTAAGCGATAAGCATAGCATTCCCCTTGTTGAGGAACCAAATCCAGAGGTCATTAAGAAGGCTAGAAATGCTCATAAGGTTCTTTATGATGGCAATGAAATCCTTAAGCCTAGACAGAAACCTAGTTGTGTTGAGTGCACTGAGGAAGATAAGAAATCAGATGAAGTCACTAGGGAAAAGATGAACAAGAAACTAGATGATCCTAAATGTAAAGAGAAGAAAATAAATATCACACCCCATGATTACAAAAAGGAGAATTGGATTTCCTTGAACATGTTTAAGCCTCAGACGTTGTTAAGCAAAAAGCAGAGAATCTTGTTGTAACTAACCCCCCCTTTAGGAAAATGCCTTCAGCGACTGTGTATCCTCCCAATACACCAATGCATTTAGTTCCTAGGACTATTGCCACTAAAAGCAAGACCTTAATCAGTCAATATGTTATTTTTCAACTATTTGTTGATTTTGAGAAAACTTGTAAGAAAAGGATCACACCCACTGGCAATTTATTGTAAGGAAGCAAACGAGTTTTGGGGAAAGGGGAAGTCAATATGGTCACCCACACTAGGAAAAGAATGTTCAAAAGAGTTTTAGTTGTTTATCAACTTTTTATTGTATAACTGACTAATTCCAGAACGAAAATCACCGTTATCAGGATCCTTGATTTACGTAACCACATAACCCTCCTATGTGTCAGCGACTTCCGTAAAAGGATTTCCCCCCCAATCAATGTTGTTCTAAGAGACGAAAAACGAATTGTTGCAGACTCCGAATTTGTACAAGTTCCTTTAGGTTAAGAGGAAAAACATTAGTACCCCACACTATAAATAAAAGAAGAGAAATGTAAATCCTAGTAGATCAAAGAACAAGTAGAAAAGGGATCACTGAAGTAGACTAAAGAATAGAAGGAGTCACGTGAGTTGTGTTGATCCAAAGACAGATCCGAATTCCTAAAGTAACGGTAGTATTTCTTGGAAT
>BPTQ01000003.1:68181584-68471636 GCA_019973895.1 Chrysanthemum seticuspe | reverse complement strand
ATGGGAGATGAAGCAACCATGTCTTGCATAGAGATAGTGTAAAGACTTGAGTTACGCGAGCCAGACATAAGGTAGTTTCCTTGTAGATCACGAATGAAACAAGATTTCTCCCTGAAAGCAACCTCTAAATCTCCATCACAAAACTGGCCTACTGAAAACAGATTGTGACCGAGGCCTTCCACATAATAAACCCTGCTAATTTCGATGTTCCTATTGATATAGTCTCCGTAGCCCATGATAGCTGCGAAGTGATCATTCCCGAATCTGACAGTGCCAATGAACTTTGCAATAAAGTTTGATAACAGTTTAAGGTTGCCTGTTATGTGTCGGGAACATCCGCTATCAACAATCCAGAGAATGATCTGTATCACCGGCATTACACACAGACGACACAGATGGAATAGAAGTAGATGTGGAACCCGAAATGTTAGAGGGTTCCGGAGCAGTTATAGTAGACATACACACATCAATAACTTTAGGCATCCATTTAAATCCTAGTGTGTTATATATCCATTTCTGCCATCTCCAACTAGTATTTGCTTTAGTCTTAGTGAATGCACTAGGTGGTACTACATTCCTAGGAGGTGAAACTGGAGCTACAGGGACATCAATGCGGTTCTTAGAATCTAAAGAGGGCGGTCTACCAAGCACAGACTTAGAATGATTAGTGGGCCTAGAGGTATTCCGATTCTTAGGATTCCTTAAACGAGAGATGATAGCTTTAGCAACACATTTGTCATGACAATCAGAATTCATACTTTTACGACAAATAACACAAGGTGCATCAGACTGAATATCAAAAGTACTTAAATGTTTAGCATTCGTTACATCACTATTTCTATTACATTTGCCAGACGCAATATCTATAGTGGAAGCAACGTGAGTCTGATTCATAGTCCTAGGGTGTTCTTCTACTTTAGCATTCCTTATTGATCTTTTCTTAGGTCGCAACTTCCTATTCTTCGATGTAGTGCTCCTAGGCTGTGAAGTGCGGACGTTTGGAAAAGAGGCAACTATTCCTGTTTCAGTAGAAGGAAGCACGTTAGCAACTTGTGTTTTGGCAGTAGGCATTCTAGGTTCACGATTACTAAGTGTTACTCGTGCTATTCTCTTAATGATGGTAGGCGGAAGTTGTTCATACTTTCCTAACATTTCTCTTAACTTAAAGATAGTGTGAATCAAATCTTGATTTTCAAAACGAATATTACCAGCGAAATTCATTACTTCTCTAGTGTGTGCAAGATAGTGATCAAGTTCGTTTGATGCTTCATGACGAGTCTTATTGAGTAAATCAAATATGACACCATATTCCTGTTTAACTTTTACAAGTTCTTGTTCATATTTTGAGATTTGACTTTTCAAGGACACGTTTTGATCATCCAGTTGCTCAAATTTTGGATTAAAATTGTTTGATTGCAACTGGTGGATTTTGTTTTGCAAAGCAAGTTCACGATTTTGACAATCTTTTTGACACCATTGAAGACGACGTTTTGCATTTGAAATCTCGTTTAAGAGACGTTCGTTTTCAACTTTTAAAGACTCGATCTGAAGCACATTATCAGTATTCTCAACAGTTACAACATTATCAACAGTATTAGCAGAGATATAATCAGATGCATGTGGCAAAGAATTGAATAACACAACATTATGGATATCAGCACAGATAACATCTTTCAAGAGTCGATCAACATCTTTTCTCAACATTTTCTTTTTAAGTTTAGTATTAGAAATAGATGTTTTTGTTTTCTCGAAAACGACCTTCATCACTCCAAGTTCCTTATGAAAGTCCCGTTCCCAAGACAATGCACAATGTTTCAAATTTTTAACATTTGGTAAAAGATTTTTCTGAAAAATGTCTCTTTGTTCTCGCGCCAGAGGCGATTGAAAGTGTTGAACTTTGATTTCAGAATGATATTCTATCTCATGTTGTAAAAGTTTGAGGTCAGCCATGAAAAGGTCAAAATATCTAAGAATTTTGCGATTTTCAGGTTTTGAATTTACTTCACTGATGGAAGGTAAAGGACCATAAATTTGTGCATAATCTGGTTGGGGATTAACATTAGAAGACTCATACGTTTTTATGATAATCCTTGGTGTGTTAGGAGAATCCGTTGGTGTGACGAAAGTGACCGGTTTTGAATAGTTAAAAGGTTTGTTGTAAACAACAGTTTCTAATTTTGATCGACTCTCGTCTTCTGCATCTAATTCCTCTTGACGATGATATTCAACAACAGTCATAACAGAATTATCAATTTTATATTCTGCACTGGAAACTTGAGGATTTGGTTTGAATGCTTTGGTTGAAAGCTTAGGTTTGTAATCAGCAAGATTCGGTCCATATCCATTTGGATTGGGTTTTAAAGTAAACTTTTCAATAGCAGTTACTGACTCACCATGTTTGTAAACAACAGTTTTAAACTCTTTAAGTTTGTTTTGCAAGCCGATAATTTCTTCAAGATGATCATCTATTCGTTTCGTTGAATGCTTTTTGTATGTAGAGAACTGTTTTTGACAAGTTAACAACTCAGCCTTAGCTTTTTGATTTTCCAATGTGAGAGCGTTAATTTGCTTTTTATTTTCATGTTTCAGTTGTTCTATTTCAGACAACAAAGCATTCTTCGAAGCGGCTAGATTACGCATCTGTCTCTCTAAATATTTTTCGTTTTGATGATATTTAGCAAAGGCGGCTTCAAAACCTTTTTCACGTTTTTCTTGAGTTTTAAAAAAGTTGAGTTGCATTTCTTAACATTCAAAATCCTTGGTTAACAGTGCATTTTTACTTTTTAAGTCCTGATTTACTGCACGACATTCCTCTACTATGGATTGTTGGTTTTTAAGCCACAGATCAACATCTGGACGAGGCAAAAGTTCGGTGTGTTCAACGTGAGTCACAACATGATCATTATTTAGATCCTCAAGTATAACCACGGAGTCAATTTGATTATCAAGGGAAACCATAAGGTCATCTTGATCGTCAAATGTAACTACGGGGTCTAGTTGAAAATCGTCGGAATGAGATGTGGACGACTCATTTTGAACATTCTGAGCCTTGCCGGGTTCAGATGTTGGCGGAGATATTAGATCAGAGATGAATATGGTTTGTTCGGGTACCTGAGACAAGCCATCAGTGTCATACATTGGGCCTGTGTCACTCATGTGTAACTCATGCATATTAGCCATCAACATAACAGCTGCGTTGGCCTGCAAGTCCTCCGTATCATCATCTGAGTCTGCATTTGCCATAAAAATGTGTTCTTTGTCTGTGAGAGTTCCACAAGCTTCATCCTTAAGAGCCAAAAGTAAAGCCTCCTTGTGATAAGCACTGCCCCTAGTCCTCGGCTTTGGGCATGCATTAGCCAGGTGTCCCTTCTCATTGCAGTTGTAGCGTCGAAGACCATTCAACCCATTCTGAGCATTTCCTTGTTCCACCACTTGAGCTCTGTTGTTATTCCTACCCATAGCATTAAACCCTTGACCACCGCCCATCTGATGACCATAACCACGATTCTGAACTTCAACTCATCCATTGTTCACAACAGCCTGATTCCTTGTGTTTGATGAGGAACGAATGCGATTGTTGGATTTGTTTGTATAACGGCCAAAAGCATTAGCAATCATAACAAATCCTTGTTGCAATGCTTCGAACGGATCGGATTCCTCATTAGATTAACTATAAAGTGCCTAATCATTGTTGTTGTTGTAAGGAACCAATTGATTTTGGTGAGATTGTTGTGATTGATCATTTGGTGTGGCAGTTGGTTGAGTTGCTGGTTGAGGAGGATAACTGTTTTGAGCATACAAGGCAAGTTGTTGATTTTCCGGATGTGAAGATGAAGCAATTTGAGCACGGAGAATCCTTTCCTTATCAACTTCCTTTTGATGAGGCTTCAAGTAATCGTACAACAATCCGTATGTAGAATGATGCATGTTCTTCGCTTGACGGAGAAAAATGACATACTTCTCCCATTCAGGACCAAGACTACTCAGGAACTTAGTATTAACTGCAATTCTTGGCATGATGATGTTGTGTTTATCCAAATAATTTATGATGTCTGAGAATCGATGATGATAAGACTCTAGTGTCTCTCCAGGTTCAATCATGAAGTGTTCATAAGCCAAGTAAATTTTGGATTCATTATCCTCCTGATTGAGTGCAGATCCTTCCATAAGAAGATGAATATGTTCCCACATTGCCTTTGCAGTCTTTTGAGCATCAACACTTCGAAGAATTGGGTTTGGTAATCCTAAGAGGATATATTGCATTGCAAGCTCATCAGCTTCATAGTGTAGAAGTTCTGCTGCGTTTAGGTCTGCAACAGTAGCAATGTTTGACTGTTCATCTCTTGGTGGATTAGCATTTGGATCTCCAGGTACAATGACAGTAGGCATCTGAAATGGACCTTCCAAGATAACCTTCTTTAAGAACTTTCCATGTGGCTTCTTCAGATCACAAAACCTAAAGAATCTAATTACCCATTGATCGTAGTTTCCTGGAGTGAGCATTGGAGGTCTATCAAGTGATCCAGCCTCACGAATTGATTGTTGGCTACTTAAAGCTTCACACATCTTTGCAAACCAAGTGGGTTCCTTCATAGTGTTCCTTGATGGATGTTGATTGAAATCGTTTGTGTAGGGTTGAACTTGAAGACTTGGTGGTGTTTGAACCATTTGTGGTGGAGGAATTGCTCCAAGTTGTAGAGTATGTTGTTGATTAAATTGTTGTTGATAAATTGCTTGTTGTTGATTCCATTGTTTATGTTGTGGACTTAGTTGTTGTTGTCGTTGAGTGTAAGTGTGAGGGAAATAGTTAGAGTATGGTGGTTGTGACATGTTGAAAAACTTGTGTTATAAAATGGATCTTTGTAGTCGAATGAACCTTTGTTGATGAAGTATCCTTAGGCGTAGAAATCACAATAAAGCCAAGTAGCACTTATGCGTAAAAACACCAAAGTTACACGTAACAGCAGAAGTTACGCGTAGGTTTAGCTTACGCGTAAGTAGGAGAAAAACACTAAAGTTATGCGTAAACAGTAAGTTTGGCGTAGAAAACTTAGGCGTAGGATTACCTTATGCGTAAGACTAGGCTTAGGCGTAAGATGAATCTTATGCGTAGGATATTCTACGCGTAAGCTTAAGCTTATGCGTAAGTTTAGGGTTTTTAGCCCAAGTGATCTTTTACACTATCACAGTGCAAAAGATATCCCAAGTCGACGTATTTTCAGGCTTATCCAAGCAAGAAAACACGAAGTAAACCACGAAAACTGAAGATCAAACAAAGGATAATTTACGCGTAGTTTTAGGGTTTTACTACGCGTAGACTTACTCGTAAAAGTGATTGTTTCCCAAAGATGTTTCTAAACCAGATTTTTGTGATGAAATAGCCTCAATATCACCAAGATAACATAAAAGTGTGAAACTTGATGATACAAAGTGTCTAAAACAGTTAAGCGTAGAACGAGTATCACGTACAAAACCAAGTTCAAAAACGATGATCTACACGTAAAGGTTGAAACTTTTTGCCAAAAACAGTTATTTTAACACCTTAAAACGTTGAAAGTACAAGAATCTTGGATTAAAAAGTGTAAAAAACGTGTTTTTAAGCGAACCAAAGTATCACGTATGCTTTACGCGTAGGACCGAAACCTACTTCAAAAACAATACGATTCACCCAACTAGTAGGCGATTGATACCACTGAGTTTACAACACAAGCATCAATAGAAAGAGTAGAGAGGAGAAAGAGGTCGAATGAACAATAAACAAACACACACAGAGGATATAATAATACAGTTACGCGTAAGGAGTGAATGAGAGAAAATATTGAACAACCAACCCTCAAGTGAGGGTTATTACAAGGTATTTATAGGAAGGGGAGCTAGGGCAACACTCCTACTCCCTTCCTTTCCTTAATGGACATGGGCTTAAGCTCATGGGCCTTTTACATAAGCTTAAGGCTAATAACAAACATAAAGGCCATAATTAAGCTAACTATTACATATGAATCACTAACACTTGATATAGGTTTAGGAGTGATTCCAACAATTTTCAACTCTGATCTTAAATGTATTTTCATTGATATCATTTTTATCAAATATTATATAACACAAATAAAAATATTAATGGTCAAAGTTGCAAAAAAAAACTTAAAAAAATCAACAATATCTATGAGACGGAGGTAGTAAAATGCAGTACATCTATTGCAGTGAGAGTTGAAAGAAATGGCACCCCAAGGATACGTGTAACAAAAGTGTTCGTAACGCGCATGGGTGGTCCATTTTTGAAATATACTTTTCAACGGTTCATATTTGTAATTTAGGCTTAAAATAGTTTGATTCGTAATCTTCCGTCATTTGCCATTCACTGCAAAATTAGTCTCAAATTGATATAAAGTAACATGAACAAGGTTTTCAATGTTTACGCATTACGTCATAAACAACTCTTTGTTTAAAAGTTATGCATCCGATTAGAAGATTGAACTTAAGGCTTTCATTAAGCACATACACAATAATAGTCCCTTGAATTAAGAATATATAAATACACTAGATGAGTATCCGTGCATAGCAATGAAATTTCATAGCGACAGATAGTTATAGTGATATTTTGGTTACACAAAACACTTGTTACCGTTAGTTGGCATAACTTAGATATCTTGAATTAGAGTACAAATAAAATGTTGTATTCATATCAATAGTTTTTCACGTTATTTATGAATGTTTTAAATAGTTAATATTTGATTTTAGATATAAGTCAAAAGTTACTCAGCATAAAAATGTCAACGCAAGTACAACAAATATAGCTAGGACATTGGAGCATTTATTTTGATTCAGTATTATATTAAATAGATTCAGTTTTTCACTTTCAAGAAAAGGTGTTTATTCCATTATATGTAGTTAAGATAAATGAGCATTCTGAATAAAAGAACTACATCACTACAAATTGTAAAAAGCAGTTAAGCTGGTTATAATGGCATTTACGTGTGTATTTGTTAGGGTATTCTTAAACATAGCAAGGCATTGCTAGCAAATGACCTAAATACCCTAATGTGCATCTCATATGAGTATTTTAATGAAGAAAATCTAACAGGCGTTTGGTCAAAGGAGCGGTCTTTAGAAATGGACAACCACAAGGACGGACAATGTATTCTTATACTTAAAAGATAAAAGTTGAAAAAGATGTAAACCACATGGACGAAATTTTTAATTAAGTGTAACTAAAAAGAAGAGTTAGTTACTTGATTGGTCCCTGTAATTTTCCAAGTATAGCAAATTTAGTCCTTAAACTGTTTCTTTCACGGATCCTCTTCCTATGGTTTTGACCCGTAACGGTTTAGTCCCTCGACCAATAATTTCGTTAGTTTAACGGTTAAGAATATGTTTAAATGAATTAAAAGAAAAGAATACCTATTTTTTCTCTCCTATGTACATAAATATCAAGTGAGTCCATCCTCACAAACACACAAATTTTATCTTATTCCAAATTCCTTTAAGACCACCTCCAACATATTCCAACCACCCGTGACCACAATATATTTCAACAACATCATGAATTTTACGACCACCATTATTAGCCAACCCTTTAATCATATTTCTTTAAATAAATCAACATAACACACATGTTGATGCAAAAGTTGGACGTTCCTTGTTTGGAGCTCCGGATTCTACACCAATTGAGGATTGTTGCTTGGAACCTGCGCACTAAAAGACAAAAGACACCGTTAGGCTTACCGTGGGATTGTTTCCCACGATTATCCTCTGGCGTGAGAGTAAGTAATCGGTTTAGGGTTTAAGGAGAGTTAGGGTTTGTAGATCGTACCTTAAGCGAGGGATGTAATTCCCTTTATATAGGCACGGAATCCTTGTTGGTTCCGTGTTCCTCAACCTTCGGCGTATCCCGCCTAAATCGGTTGAGGAATGATTATCTCCTTGATTAGAAGATATCCCATATCTATTCCGTAAATAGATTCGTATCTGGGCCGCTGTGGGCCTAAACGCTTATCAGCGTAACCCACATCGTGTTGGGCTTTATCAATATTGGGCTTTGGGGCGGGTTCGTAACCCGGATGTAGAGTATACGTCATCATGTCCCCCCAGTCTAGTATGCGCAGTGCGTAGCTGCGGATGCTAGACTAATAACCAAAAGTACGGAAAAAAAAATTTCCCAAACGTAACAAAGAAATCAAAGTAAATGTGCTGGATACATTGTATCCAGCCGTAATAATAGAAAATTAGCGCCTCGGAAAACGGGGGAAAGTTACTGACCGTGTGTCCAATCAAGCAATCTTAACCACACAGTTATAAGTAGTGGAGTCCACGTGTCAGCCATCGGGAGGAGGGAAAAGGTTATATAACTTCTCCACTCCATTTTCATCGTTTTCACACATAGTAAAAACAACCGCCATTAACAAAGCTTTCAACTTACCCAAGCCCTCAGACTGAAATACCTCGAAGGTAACCACGTCTGCGCTTTAGTGTTTTAATAGAACAACACCATGGTGAAAGAATTATCTGATTTTACATCCGACATAACGGAAGAAGAACTACAACAGTTCGCATCAGACTACTATATCCCCAGCGATGTACATCCGGAAGTTCCGGCTGCGAATGCATCAATCCTGGATTTCCCCGATGGGAAAATTGGTGTATACACGCGATTTTTTGAATTCGCAAATCAGCGCATACCCATATCACTATTCTTAAGCGATGTATTAAATTATTACCGCATTCACTTGTCCCAGCTGCACTGTATAGGTGCGGCGAAATTAATCAATTTCGAGGTGAACTGTCATTTATTGGCCATAAATCCGACTATCCATTTATTCCGGGCGTTTTACCACACCACATGGTCAAATGGGTGGGTTTCATTCGCGAAACGCCCCGGATCCCTCCAGTGCTACACAGATAAGTTAGACGCACTCCGAAACTGGAGGGAAACGTTTTTCTGGATTGACAACACCTGTTTTCCATCCCAATTCGATTTTTACGCTAAGGGGACATTGCCAAAGGATGAGCGCCCCCTCCCTGGATCATATAACGTAGAGGATGCGGAAACAATAAACGCAAACCGCATCCCTATAAGCTCCTACCCCGAGGAATTCTTGGTGCATATAGGCCTGAGCCACAATTATTTTGGCAGCTCAGAAGAAGTTCCTATTTTTTTGGACGCCGATGATCAGGGTGGGTGCTCATGCTTTCGCACTCCGTTGAATTACATTTCTGTAAGTTATGTATTTGGTATTTTTCGTAATTGTTATAAACGACGTGTGTTTTTTGGTGGTGCGCAGAAATGGATCTGTTTAGCGTGGTGCACCTGACAAAACCAACAGAAGTAAAGGTGGGGACCCGAGCTCTGAAGGAGGGAGAAGAACCCGTGCTAGCTGCGGTAGCGGGCGTACCGTAGCTATGGATCTAGGCGAGGCGGGTGAAAGTTCATCCTTAGCGCTCCAAGCAACTCCCGTACAAAGCATGCCGAGTGTAATAGTACAAACACCAGCCGTGCAACCAGCGCCCATAGCGGCGGAGCACGTGGAAGAGACAGAGGAGGCAGAAGAAAGCCCTGAATTGGAGCGAAAAAGGAAACGCAGCGGCGCCCAGTTATTTTTAGTGTGGAGTCATCATCCAGTGATGTAGCGTCGCGCCCCCCATCACCGGACACCTTCATTCCTGTGTAAGTAACCACGGAAGTTTATATATCAAAATATTGCAAAGTAGCTCTGAATAACTGTGATTATTTCATCTTGTGTGTAGGATGGAACAATCTGCTGAGTCGCCCCCCCAAACAAGTCCAATGCGCACTGAATCATCTGGGCTCAAGGGTCAAAGCGCGGAGCCTAAGACCGCTGAGGAGGTACCCATGGAACACCTTATTGATGACCTGGTTTCTCTGGCGACGCAAATAAAGGTAAAGCACTCGGGTGATACTAGCCAGAGTGCGGAGAAAGACAAGCGTATTGCCTCCCTCGAGGCTCAACTGGCTAATGCGAGGGATGAAGCAGAGGCTCTTGGGTCGTATGCGACAAAACTTGCCTCGGAAAAAATGGCACTGATGTGTCAAATCAATCAAGAGCGCGCAGAGGCTGCAAGCTATAAGTCTTCTTGTCTATGGGCGATTAAATACTTGGAAAATGGCAAAGACGCCTTGACCACTCAGCTGGAAGACTTTGGTACTACGGTGAAAAGTGCTTTAGAGACACAGGAGGAGAAGTTGCGGAAACTCAGCATAGAATACGACGAGGAGTTATATCCGCAACTTCTCTCCACCATAGCTGAGCGCAGATGGCTCATAAGCCATGGACTTCGCTTAGCAGCATTAAGTGTCTTGGAGTCTCAAGAAGTGCGTGACTCCTTTGGGGATGTGGTGAAATGTGCACTGGAGCGTGGAAAGTCAGAGGCTATTGAAAAGCTGCACGAGGCTGAGATGCTAAAGGTACCCGTGGAGCAGGTGCCGAATTATGATGCAAAGGCTTATGATAATTTAGTCGCTGCTATGGAAAAGATGAAAGACTTGGAACTCCCCAAGATCGCGGAGCTGGAACGTGATCAGGACTATCCAATAAACGTAATATTTGCAGGTCTGACCTTAGCCCGGCATCTTGGTGGAGAGGCTGTTGCGCAGCCAGACTATTACCTTAGGCCCAATGCGTCCCAACTGCAGGTTCCTGTTTTTGCGCGCCCCAGAGACATCCTGAATCCGTTTGTTATTGACAGGGAAGTCCCACTGAAACAAGTGTTGGAGGCGCATGCGGCAAGACTTGCTGAAAGGAAAGGTATTAAGGGCAAGGCCGTAATGTGTGGTGTAGGCGCGGCGCACCTCCCAAGGTCTGATGGAGTGCCTGTGAGTGTTGCCACAGTAGCGCGTCGAGATGCTGATTTGCTACAGGAGCTAAATAGGATTGGGGAAGATACGAACCGCGTGGGTAGCTCCTCCTTGAAACGAAGTCATAGCTTTTAGTGTATTTTCTAGTGATGTCTGTAGGAAATAATTCGTAGGTCATGGATGGATTCTTTTTGTGAAGGGCGTTTGTAAGGATTTTGTTTCTTTTGTGATGTACACTTTTGTCGTATTTACCTCTGCGTAAAAGAAATATACGTTGCTTTATGATGTACACCCTTATACTGTGTATCTTTGCGTAAAAGAAGTATGCGTTGTTATCTGTATAATCAAGTGAATAATATAAGGACTCCATAATCATGTACGAAGATCCGAAAAAAAAATGTTAAGTATAATCATGTATATAATTGGTATGCAGCGTACTGTAAATACCAAATTGAGGAATCAAGTGTCTTGGTTCCAAATTTGTTAAACGTGCACATGTGCATAGTTGCGCATCCGTCGTAGGGTGCGCACAAAGCTTATTCCAACGTCTTGTGAACAAGGTGTTTAACAAGGATACGTAATCCGTCGTCGATGGGTTTGCAACCCTCTTACTCAACAAGTTGTTTATTAGGTTAACTTATCCTTTTGACCGTCGTGGGTGTATATATTGCATGCACGCCATGTAGGCGAAAAATATGAAAAAATTGTTAAGACATATAGTATGTGGAAGTAACAAATTAAATGGTGTTACGGAGTTAGCTAGAAACCGCAACGTTTTATTAATACTTGCAAGTGTTTATTGGAAAAATAAAAAACATGATACTAGGAAAAGTAAAAAAAAACATAGTTATCTATCGAGTACTTTAGTAAAATGCTTGAGCGTCTGTGCGCTTGGCCATAGCCCATCCTATAGGTAGCATCTTTTGAGATTGCAGATGTTCCATGTGCGCGGCAGTTCACGACCATCCAAGCCCCGTAGCTTGTACGCGCCGGTTCCTAGTGCTTCAGTAACCTCATAGGGTCCTTCCCACTTTGGTCCAAGCTTACCTGTGTCTTCTGCGTGGCTCGCATCGTTAGCGCGGTAGACGAAGTCACCTGGCCTGAAGGAGACACCTCTTACCTTAGCGTCGTAGTACCCCTTCATTCTTGACTTCGATTTCTCTTCACGTATAGCTGCGCGTTCACGCCTTTCTTCGAGTAGGTCCAGGTCAAGGCGCCGGTCTTCGTCATTAGTTGCCACATTAATCTCGGCAGTGCGGATAGTGGGCATACCAATTTCCGCTGGTATGACGGCTTCGGTCCCGTAGACTAGAGAGAAGGGGGTGTCTCCTGTACTGGTTTTGATCGAGGTGCGATGCGCCCACAAAACATGTGATAGTTCTTCCACCCATCTCCCTTTGTGCTTTTCCAGGCGTGCCTTAATTCCTTCGCCTAAGCTTCTATTTGCCCGCTCCACTAGGCCATTGGTTTGTGGATGTTTAACAGACGCAAAGTGCTGTGTGATGCGTAGCTTTTCACACCAGTCCCTGAAAGGGTTGTCACAGAATTGTTTACCATTATCTGAGATGATTTCTCCAGGAAGGCCAAAACGGCATACGATGTTATCCCACACAAAGCGCTTCACCTGGTTGCCAGTGATTGTTACCACCGCCTTTGCTTCAATCCGCTTGGTGAAGTAGTCTACAGCGACTATGAGGAATTTTAATCCCCCCGCTGCGACGGGAAAAGGGCCTGCGATGTCAATACCCCATTTGTGGAATGGCCATGGTGATGTTATTGGCGTTAGCTCATGCTGTGGTAGGCGTGGGACGGGCCTATGCACTTGGCAATCAGAACACTTCCGTATTAAATCCCGCGCGTCTCGGTGCATAGTAGGCCAGTAATATCCCGATCGCATGGCGCGTGCTACAACAGATCGTGGTCCTGAATGCATACTGCATGAACCTTCATGGATTTCGCGCAGCACATAATTTGCCTGTAATGGGCCCACACAGCGGAGCCATGGTTGTAAGAAGGAGCGTCGGTACAAGATGTTGTCTCGGACTTCGAATCGCTGCGCCATGCGCCGTATCCTGCGAGCTTCTTTCTGTTCCTGGGGTAGCATTCCCTTGTTCAGGAAGTCCATTATTGGTGTCATCCATGTAGGGCCGTCTTCCTCTATGATTGTGGAAACTTCCATCTTTGAGATAGACTTGCTTTTCAAAGTTTCTACCAGAACTTGCTTTGATAGGTGTGCAAAACTTGTCGAGGCAATCTTGCTCAGGGCATCCGCCTTGCGGTTTTCCCCTCTAGGGACCTGTTTGATAGTGAACCTGTCAAAACCTTTGATTAGCATCTTGGTTTTGGCCAGATATTGGATCATGTTATCCTCCTTAGCTACGTATTCGCCCAACACGTGGTTAGCTACGAGTCTGGAATCCACGTTTGCTTCTAGGTTCTGTACACCCATTCGAGCTGCGATGCGTAGTCCAGCAAGTAGAGCTTCATACTCTGCCTCGTTGTTTGTCGCTGTAAATTCAAAGCGCAGTGCATAGGTGAATTCCATACCTTCTGGATTAGTAAGGATAAGGCCAGCTCCTGAACCATCAATGCAAGAGGATCCATCTGTAAACAGGATCCATGGATCCTGTTGTTCCGTCTTGTTTGGTATAGGTGCCTCATTGGTGTCTGGCTTCTTAATTATGAAATCTGCCAGAATCTGTCCTTTAATTGCCGTGCGTGGTCTGTATGAGATATTGTGTTCGCCCAGCAATACACTCCACTTCTGGAGTCGGCCTGATGCATCTGGTTTAGAGATGACCTGTTTGATTGGTTGATCGGTGATGACTGCAATCGGGTGCGCCTGGAAATACCTGCGTAGCCGTTTAGCAGCAAATACCAATGCAAGAACCAACTTTTCCATGGCCGTATAGTTCACCTCCGTCTTCTTTAGCGCTTTGCTTATAAAGTAGATAGGAGTTTGCACTGAATCCCTATCTGTTAGTAGTACTGCACTGACTGCCCCCTCCGTTGCGGACAAATACATGATCAGTTCTTCCCCTGGTCGGGGTGCAACGAGCGTTGGGAGTGTTGCCAGATGCTGTTTAAGCTGGGTGAAGGCTTCCTCTGCCTCCGTAGTCCACTTAAAATCACCCTTTTTTATGCACTTCTTGAGTGTTTTGAAAAGTGGTAACGATTTTTCTGCTGACTTGGATAGGAACCTGTTCAGGCCGGCCAACTTTCCGTTAAGAGATTGAACTTCCTTCAACGTGCGTGGTGAAGGAAGTTCGATGACCGATTTTGTCTTTTCTGGACATGGTTTTATGCCGTTAGGTTCAATCAGGTATCCAAGGAACATGCCCTCAGTAGCGCCGAATGTGCACTTTTTTGGATTCAGCTTCATGTTTATCTCTCGTAGAGTTTTGAACGTCTCCTCAATGTCGCGTATTAGCTCATCTTCAGTATGGCTCTTGATGACTAGATCATCGACATAGACTTCAATGTTGCGGCCCACCTGTTTTTTGAAAGCGTTGTCTACCAACCGCTGATAGGTGGCCCCCGCATTTTTTAAGCCGAAGGGCATTTTTGTGTAACAGTAAACACCTTGGCCTGTGTGGAAGGCCGTCTTTTCTTCATCCTCTTTAGCCATCTGAATTTGATGGTACCCCTTGTACGCATCTAGGAAACACTTCAATGGATACCCGCACAGAGACTCTATTTTCCAGTCTATTTCTGGTAATGGGTAGCAGTCCTGCGGGCATGCTTTGTTAAGATCCGTAAAGTCAACACACATTCGCCAGCTACCGTCGCTCTTTTTGACCATTACTGGATTCGAAAGCCAGTCGTGGTAATAGACTTCACGCATAATTCCCGCGTCTACCAACTTGTGTACTTCAGCCAGGATCGCTTGCGCACGCTCTGGGGCTTGGCCCCGTTTCTTCTGGCGCACAGGCGAGTATCCTTGTCAGATTCGCAGGTTATGCTCTGTGATTGAGCGCGGTACTCCAGTCATGTGTTTTGGCTCCCATGCAAAAATGTCTAAGTTCTTTTGCAGGAGCGCACATACAGCTGATTTGCCGTTATCTGATAGTGATCCTCCGATGGCAATTTCCTGCTCTGGGTATTCTGGGTGGATTGCTACTTTCAGATGTGGAATTCTGGTAGTCCGCTGTGCTGGGGTTGGTGCGGTCTCGCATGCAATCGTGTTGCATTCTCGATGTGGTATAGTGGCATTGTAAAGAGTAACAATACCACCTTCCACTGGGAACTTAAGCATCCCATGCGCTGTTGACGGCACTGCGCGCATAGCTGAAATTCCTGGTCTCCCAATAATGCCATTATATGGCGAGGGAGATTTAATCACCATAAATTCCATCCATGCCGTAGCAGAGTGTTCTTCGTTTCCAATGCTGACAGGTAATCTTATTTGTCCCATAGGCCATATCTTCTCCCCTGTAAAACCGGTCAACGCTGTTCCGACTGGGGTTAACTGGTTGCGTATTTCGGGACGCAGTCGCTTAAAGCAGTGCTCGTACATGATGTCAGCGGAGGCTCCACCATCAACATACATGCGGTGGATATCGTGACCCCCCGCACTTATCTCTATAGTAAGTGGTTCTACCACCGCGTTGTTCGCGGTTAAGGTGGGGAATGAAATTTCTTTTCCCCGCGAAAAATCCTGACTTACCTTCTGCTTTGTGACCCGCTGCCATGATTGTATCATGTAAATGGTGTCGGGCTTATCTTTAGGCGTTTCTTTCTTATTGCTACTCTTTTGCTTGTCCTTCCCTTCTTTGATATTCTTGACCAGATGGTTTAATCTACCCTCTTCGACCATCTTGTCAATGAGTTGACGCAATTGGACACATTCGTTAGTAGTGTGGCCCTTCTGCGCGTGGTAATCACAGTATCCACTGCCGACACGCCTCTCCTCTGGAGTGCGCATTTGTGGTGGTCTTGGGAAGTTAGCGCCCTCTGTTGCGAGTATTTCCTTCGGTGATTTGGTAAGCGGGGTATATTTGTCATTGTCGCGTCCATTCCCTTGGTTGCGATAGTTCCTGTTACGGTTGTTATTCCGGTCTGTAGATTGTCTCCCAGGTTGTTCCTGTGACCGGTAATTGGAGTAGCTTCTCTTGCTATCCGCTGCGGCGGCTTCTCCTTGTACGAAGGACCGTGTACGCTTCATAACCTCATCGAAGGATTGGGGAATCCTGTCATTTAACCTTTTAATAAGTTCCGGGTTGTTGATTCCATTCATGAACCCTGAGATTTTGAGTACTTCGGGACATGCTTTGACTTGCATGCACTCATCCTTGAAGCGCTCCATGAAAGCGTTTGTGGATTCCCCTTGGCGCTGTTTGACTCTTGCAAGTTCAATGGGGTTTTTAGCGCACTTTTTTCGTTGAGTAAAATTTAGGCGGAATGCCTTCCTCAACTCTTCAAAGCCATTGATGCTTCTGCGTGGAAGCTTGTTGAACCAGTTCCGCGCATTTCCCACCAGTGTGGAATTGAACATGTGGCACCATACAGGTTGTGGCCAATTTTCAATGGTTGCTGCTGATTCAAAAATTTTTAGGTGATCATCAGGATCACCTGCTCCATCATAAGTTTTAACATTAGTAGGCATGCGCCTCTTTTTGTTCTCCGAAAAATCACTGATACGTCTAGTGAACGCATCTACCTTCTGACGGCGCCATGGGAGAGACATATCCTCCTCTTCTTGGTCACGGTTTTTTCTTCTGGATTTCCAATGTCCAGTCTCACTGTCCTCACTGTCTGAGGAATTACTAGAGGATAGTTCCTCTCCCCTTCGGCGTTTACGCCGGTTATCCTCAGAATTCATGCTTGGGGGGCTCTCACTTGGGGAATATCGCTCCCCCAATCTATCTTGTACTCTGCGGCCACCGAGTCTAGTATGGACACTGGTGCGCTTCCCATCTTCCTCACTTTCAGTCATAGGCTGTGAGTCAGACGTATTATCTTCCTCAACTCTCCTCCCAATTCTATTGAATACTGGGGGTCGGCGATTGCCCTTCCCGCGTCTCTCCTTATGACGACGCGGTGGAGATATCTCAAACTCTGGGCCAAAGTCTAGTCGAGCATGCATGCTTTGACTTGGTCTTTTCTTTGCTTCCTCTTGCATGAGGACAGCTAGGGCTTCGTAATTTTGAGAGACAAAATTACTTGGCTCTAATTCTGGAACGACTCCCTCTAGAACAGGGGTATCTGTTTCTATCAACACGCCCCTGTTCCTGTCGGGTGCGTCGGGTGCTTTTGTGAAGTTAGCTTCTAGCACCGATTGGAGTGGAGTAAAAGGAGTGCGCGGCGGGTCTCTGGTGCTGGTGGTAGTCGTTGTTGTCTGGGTTGTCCCCGAGAGTGGTTCCACCAGAGGGAAGGCCGAATCCTGGCCTGATCCCTGATTCTTAGCAGCGCTGGTTGTTCCAGAGATCTGCTTGGGGGTTGCCCCGCTGTGCACCTTCTTTCCAGTAAAATCTGCTTGCGATCGCTTCGTCATCCTAGTTCTTGGTTCTTAGTGAATGGTCCCACGGATGGCGCCACTTGTTGATGCAAAAGTTGGACGTTCCTTGTTTGGAGCTCCGGATTCTACACCAATTGAGGATTGTTGCTTGGAACCTGCGCACTAAAAGACAAAAGACACCGTTAGGCTTACCGTGGGATTGTTTCCCACGATTATCCTCCGGCGTGAGAGTAAGTAATCGGTTTAGGGGTTAAGGAGAGTTAGGGTTTGTAGATCGTACCTTAAGCGAGGGATGTAATTCCCTTTATATAGGCACGGAATCCTTGTTGGTTCCGTGTTCCTCAACCTTCGGCGTATCCCGCCTAAATCGGTTGAGGAATGATTATCTCCTTGATTAGAAGATATCCCATATCTATTCCGTAAATAGATTCGTATCTGGGCCGCTGTGGGCCTAAACGCTTATCAGCGTAACCCACATCGTGTTGGGCTTTATCAATATTGGGCTTTGGGGCGGGTTCGTAACCCGGATGTAGAGTATACGTCATCAACACATGAACCAAAATTTACACTAACCCAAATCGTTTGAAACCGCAATAAAGATCTACATAATAACACCAACGGCAAATAAAAGCCAAGATTCAAGAACACTAATATGTTAACATTCTTCATCCAAATTTTCATAAACACAAATATATATTCATCAGTTGGTTTTTTCATAACTCAAAAAATCAACAAATATGTTAATACCAGAAATATATCTTGTATAGCTTAAACCAATCCTAAACCTAAAAACAAATTACCATTATTTAAGTACCTTAAACAAAAAATAAACCAGTAAGTTTCATTTATATTATAACAAATAACAATTTCATCTTAAACCCACCACCATACTCTTTGAATCACAACCATAACTTCTGAACCACCAGCATCACTGACCAAATCTGACAGCAACTAGACAAAAACCACATGTCCTCACCACCTTCAAACAAACTATACACAAAAACAACATAAAATGATGGTATTTTTAGGGTTTAATTAGCCGCCGGTGTCGGGATGAATTTGGTCTCGGTCAGATTTCATGCCGGTTCTCTTGGTTGGGGTTGGCCAATGCAAGAATATGTTTCATTTGGATTTGTTTGAGTGATGTGTGTGTTTTAATCTGTGTGGGTGTTAGAGCACTCGGTGTGTAATGCCCCAATTGTGTTGAGGCCGACGTGGCTTGGCGTTGGGCTGCATTACCATACCTCCCTCCTCGACGTTATGGTTGCGTTGTGAAATACGTTGCCGCAACAACGTAAATGAAAACGTGAAAGGCAACAAAAAGATTTGCATATATCCCCCCCCCCCCAAACGGCTAGTTTGTATGAAATAAAAAATTACAAAAACACCCCTCCCTTCAACGTATATGTCATTTTGAATTTAAAAAAAAACATTAACTAGCCAACGACTGGTTTATTATTTAAAAATTTATTTATTTATTTATTTTTCAAAAACCCACCTATATAAAACCCACTATCTAACCATTTTTCACACACAAAATTAAAACTCTCTTTATATATAAAACAATGGTCTTTCACAATGGATCCACATCCAAGTTACGCAAAACATGTGACCCTTTCCGATATCGAAGACGAAACCGACGCTTTATGTATTATGGCCACCCAAGGGTACCAATAGAAGAATCGCAACCTTTCGGGTTAACCCCGTAACCCAATTTACCGTGAACGTGAGATTTTCGAGGTTCGTTTAATGGGCGACTATTTAATGAAGGTTGTAAGTATCCGCATTCATAATTTCGAAGAAGATATCGTATGAGCCAGAAATCATTTCTAGAAATAGTCAAAGGTATTGAGTCTTATACTGCCGATCCTCTTCCACCGCATTTTCAATTCTTTAGCCAAGCATCCGATTGTACGGGTCGAATGAGTATGAGTGTTATTATGAAATGCACATCCACCATAAGTCAATTGACATACGACACCACACCCGATGCGTTTGATGAATATTTACAAATGAGTGAGCGTACCGGACGTGATTGTCTGAATAATTTCAATATGTCCGTTATTGACTTGTTAACTCTAGAATTTTAAGAAACCAACTTTTCAAGATATTCAAAATCTATATGCAAGACATGAGCTTGTTCATGGTTTTTCGGGAATGCTTGGTAGCATCGACTGTATGCATTGGGAATGGAAAAAGTGTCATGGCATGGGCAATATGGTAGGGGTGATAAAAAAATACCCGACTATAATGCTTGAAGCTGTTGCGTCGCACGATTTGTGAATTTGGCATGCATTTTTTGGTGTAGCGGGTGTGAATAACGATATCAATATTTTAGACAATTCGCCGTTATTCGACGACATTCTTGATGATGTCGCCCTTGTGGCTCCGTATGAGGTAAATAGAGTTGCGTTTGAAAATGGGTATTACTTAGCCGATGAAATTTACCCACAGTGGGCTACTTTCGTCAAATCGTTCTCAAATATGTTAGACGATAAACACACTTTCTTTAAAAGGCGACAAGAAAGTGCACGAAAGGATGTCGAACATGCTTTTGGTGTTCTCCAAGGACGTTGGGGACTAATACAACAACCAACACGTCAATACAAGGTTACCAGGATACGTAGAATCATGTATTCTTGCATCATATTGCATAACATGATTTTAAAAGATCAAAAGTTTGCACTAAGTGAGTACAATGATCTGTGGATCAATCTGGTACCACATAGGCAACAAAGATGGATTAACAAATGTGATATGTATCGTCGAAAGGCAAAAGAAATACGTGACAAAACTGTTCATCTTAATCTCTAACGATAGCTTATGGAGCATATTTGGCATGAACGTGAAGATTTTGATGAAGTAGATGAAGATTAGTCATGTTTCTTTAGTTTATGTATTTGTTTTTAAATTTCTGCATGTTTCTTTAGTTTTTGTATTAGTTTTTAAATTTTAGAATGTTTTTTAAATTTAAGTATGTTTTTTTAAGTATTTGTAATTTATATTACTATTTAATGAATGAAATATTAGTGAAGGGTTTATTTAAGGATTGAAATATTAGTTAAGCGGTTAATTTATAAATTGTATTTTTTTTAAAAAGGGCGGGTCTCAAAAAGTGGTATTATTTGGTGTTATGATAAAAGGTGATTTTTTGGCATTAAATAATTTAGTGTTGAAATAATGTGGCGCTGACGTGACGGGGTTTTTGGTGTTAACTTGAGTTATTGTATTGAATCCTCTTAGATGGAGAAGGTAAGAATAAAACAAAAGGGGGTTGATAATAAAAAAAAAAAAAAAGAAAAAAAAAACTCTCACGCCATAATCATGCATATATCATGTTGTAACTTATGCAATAGTCATGTGATATTGTGGTGTGTGAATCATTTTTTTGTGTGTGAGTATCAATTCTCAAAATGAAACGGCTAATGAGTGTTTAGCTAGCTTAAGTGGGGGGTGTGGATGAAAATGACCACAATACCATTTTACATGACTTGCAAATGATGCAGTTAACGGTTAAACTAATGAAATTATTTGTCAAGGGAGTAATACGTTACGGGTCACAACTATAAGGAAAAAATCCGAGAAAAAAAGTTGAAGGACCAAATCTGTTATACCTAACAAACCACATTAACCATTAAATTAATTAGCCGGAAATAAATATAAATACTAAAAAAAAAAAATCCCTAGCCACATAAACACGAAGACAAAGTTGAGCAGAGAAAGAAACAAAAGTTATGGTGATAAGAAAAGGGGATGACGGTGAGTAGGAGTTATATTGAGGAATTAAATTGTACATGTTCCGTCTCCGGCGACTCTTTAGACCACCGGTTTCATTGCCATTGTTCTGATAGGTATTATATTATGTTATTGTTACTAGAATTTTTATAAGTTTGCATTTAATCTACAACCATTTCATGGCAACTCACCCAATTCTCTTTACCACTTGAAAATGACCATAGTATTTGGGAGATAGACAGACTTTTTCTTAAACTCACTTGCCTGCAACTTCACATAGACCCAAACACTCCTATTATGCTTATCAACCAATGCTTTCATTCTGTCATGTGCCCATAAGGTAAATTAACCGGTGGGGGTTGGCCATACACTACATCAAAAGGGGTTAAATTGATTGATGATTGAAAGTTAGAGACCATTCCTTAGGTTTATCCGGTTATCCCCTTACATACATTTCAGGTTGCATTCAAGACATCTATTTACCACCTCTGTTTGTCCATCATATTGATTGAGGATGATAGGCATATGAGGATGATGTATGCAACTTCACTTTGAGTACTTTACAAAGACCGCTAGAAATGACTTAGAAACACTTTGTCCCTATCACTGGTAATAGAATTAGGTAGCCCATGTAACTTTAATACATTGTCCAAAAAGAGTTGTGCCAATGTACTAGCATTGAAAGGGTGAGACATACTTGCTAAGTCTATCTACCACCACAAATATAACAGTCTTCCCATGAGAGCTTGGCAATCCTTCAATGAAATCCATTGACACATAAGTCCATATTTGAGTAGGAATTTGCAATGGTTGAAGTAGCCCATGATAAGCACTTGAATCTGCATACATCACAATTTCTCATCATCTGTTTAATCCACTTCCTCATTCCTATCGAATACATAAATGAGCTCAACTTCTCCAAGGTGGTATTGACCCCTATGGAGTGGTGGCTTGGACCCACAAAGAGTGGTGCTAACCGTGACCAACGAGCTCGGAGTGGTGGCTTGGACCCGAAAAAAGAAGGGAGCCAACCGTGACCAACATGGCCGTGACCAACGAGGACGTTGGTTCTTCAAAGCGTGGGGTATTGTTACGATCCCATATCGGCCTAGTATGAGATTGGTTGGTGGCTTATAAGTCTAGGTGTCCCCCTCCTTTGAGCTGGCTTTTTGGAGTGAGTTCTACACCTAGCTTATAGCTTGATGCGGGCCTAGTATGGGATGGGTTCGTATCATATCCATGGTAGCTGTTGCATTAGTCTGGACGAGAACAAGTGTGTGGGTTGAAGTTAAGTTTGCTAGTCTAGTTGTCCAAACTTAATCATAAAATAGGTATCTTACAGGCCTACATGGTTCAAAAAGGGGTTTATAACCATCAAAGAGCCATAAATGGCCAACTGTGCGCATATGCTGTTGATACCATGAAACTGTGAAATCACATAATTGTCGAGAGAGTAAACACATAAATGAGAGAAGGATTATTGAGAGAATTGCAACCATTATTAGGGGTTTATCTTTTAGGGTGCTACAATGATTCTACATCAGTTAAAATGTGCGGGTAGACGTATACTGCAAATTGCTAGTTGTGGCAATATTGCTGATCTAATTTCTTATCGTTGTTAATCGATTCATACAATACATGTGCTTATAGCTAATTGGTTTTTAAACACTTGACAACATTACATATGAACTGCTATATATATAGCTACCTGTACAATAAAAGATTCTCAAGTACAATAAAGATTCTCAAATTCTAAAATACATGTGACATCCATGGATGAGTGATGCATAAAAATACAATACGCGGATGAGTGATGCATAATATACATGTGACATCCATTTGATGACAAGCTAAGTAGACAACAAACTCTTTTACAACAATCTACAAATTAAATAACCGGGCATCCATCAATTACAATACCTGCAGCAGCAGGACAAGATGCTAACGGACAACCATCAGGAGTACTTCCCCACCAATCTAAACTAACTCCTTCCATATCCAAACTAACATACAACAACACCCCCATAAACGCCAACCCTGCATCCAAAGCGCCCGATAACACATAGTTATGACGGCCCCACCAATTATGATGGTACCGATATGCCACAAACCCTGACAAAAACCCAATAACAATCCAACTGTTATAGTTTACGGTGGTGGCAGGGGGCATGTATATTGTTGCCCCCAAAAGAACTGGTGTTGTGACTAGTGTAATCCACTTTTGGCTAGGAAAAGCTTTGTGTAAGAACCAAACGATAATAGGTGCCAGTGCACCCGCTAAAAAGAACCAGTTTATCGAGTTGTAGAAGCCCAGCTCACCAAAGATGAGGCGTGGACCTATTAGACCCCATACGACTGAGGCGTCGTAGAAAACATGGTCAGTCGGGCAGGTCCATGGACTACCTGGGGGGAGCAACTCTCTTTCACATATGTTTGGGATCGTGTCCATTAGCCACCACGCAGTTCCTAAGTGCACTAGTGCTGATATTAGTGTGCCACATACCTGATAACGTGATTGATATTTATATCGGTTACACTTTGGCATAGACTTAGTTTTTCACGTATAGAAGTTGTTCCAGTCTTGAGATTATTGGATTTGGAAAGAAATAAACTGACCTGTGCCATGAACATTGATCTTGGCGGGATCTTCATGTAATGTCCGAGTTTGAAGTCTTGTAAAAACACGATACCTTGTTTCACACTAATGTATCCATAAACCTTAAAGCACATGTTGGCAACAGGGTATCCTGGATACAAGTATCCTATGATGTATTCAGTTATCACATTCAGGCCCGGTGTCTGTTTAATAAATACCAATTTTGGGGTACTTAGAATATCATTAGTCTATACTAGTACATAATCATAGATACCTATGTATGAAATCTAGTCTAGTGCAAAGACCAAGATATTTAGTTACTGAATCTATTGTAGTGCATACTCACAGATACCTGGTTTGTTGTGGCAGTGATGACACCGATGGGAAGTGTGAAAAAGAAAGCGAGCCCACATGCCAACAAGAACGCCCACCATGGTAATTGAAGTTGACTTTTAAAGTATTCAATTACAAACAAAGTTGCTACAATGTTTGTTAAGAGAATGCAAGTGAACCACCACTCAGGTACTTGTTTATATTGTCTCATAAGTTTACTATGCACATCCATTTTCTTTTCTTGAAATGCTGACTTGCTTAGCTCCCACAATTCTCTAAAACAACATAGAAACTTTGCATTAAAACTTGTGTAAATTAGAACACGTTAACCTTCAGAAGTAAAGAAGATCCAAACCTTCCATGAAAAATGAAGACATGAACCACGGTAGCAGTGAGACACGCGAAACTAACTGCATAACCCATGGTGAGAAAGATGCTTAGGTATATTTGACCTTCTTGTTCATAAGCATCTGAATCAAAATGGAAATCTGAGTCAATAATGGCTGAGGTGTTGTATGATTGGCCTGTGGCAGTGAAGAGACCATCCGAGAAAATTGGGAACTTTTTAGCTTCAAAAACATTAAACCAATACGCTAAAGGGGTTATGACATACGTAACCAAACCATAACCAACAGCGATGTTGGCAGTGGCGAACCATGGACTAGCCAAGGGGCTACCAAGATAAGAGGATATGCTAGACCAGTCGAACCCAATGGCACCAACACCAAGGCCGGCGAGGCCTGAGCCAATTTGTTGGGCTAGTACAGATTTAGGAAATATCCAACATAACCAGGAGAATGAGGTAAGCATCGGGAAAAGATATCCTGGTAGGACATAGTAAGCAAAACTGCAAATGAAGGCAATGATGAAGAACTCATTACGTGTTAGCCCTCCCTTAGGTCTATCCTCTTTTTCATGTAATGCCCTGCAAATGAACAATAATAGTTAATGTGTGTTTAATTTTAATATTAGGATATGGAGTCTTAATAATATTTATTGAGTATTTTGATAAACTGATTGATTCTGATTTGTTAATTATATACAGTCAAAATACTCGTAGTTGGATCTATTATCCCTAGGTTCATGGTATGATTATGGTGCTTCAACTATGGATCTAACCATTTTCTAGGTTTCAGGCTGCTTTTGGTCCACACTAGTTATTTAAATGCATTAATCAAAATTGGTGAAACAAGAAATCAGGGTGTGATGAATCTTGTTATATCATATTTGGTGTATGATAACTACAAGAATAAAAGATATAATAAATCAACTAGTGGTTACAGTGAAATATATTCATCGATTTGATATCTTGGTTGAGTACGACTTTTTACACCGATTTGGAGTTTTGTGGACATTTTAGTGTTTGGTCTTTGGTTTAAAAAAATGCATAGTGAATATAAAAAGAAATGTTGATAGCTGAATGAATATTTTTATATTGAAGGTAAGCTACCTGAAAAGTGAGACTTGGACAAGGTTCTGGGGCCACCACATAGCAGCGGGCTCCACCAAATACCGCCGGTAAATACCCGCCCACCCAAACCCCAGCACCTGTGTCGTCACCACCACAATCAACGCCACCCAAAAAGTCAACGTCTTTCCATAAAAAATCTTCACAGCACTCACAATATGAATAGCATAGGGATTCCCAGCACCAGAGTTAGCAAAGATGGTTATCAAGACATGTTCTTTAACATTAAACCGACCAGGGTTCAACGTAAACTGATACCATTTTCTCGGAAAGAAAATCTTGTCCGTGATTGTGGCTGCCATGAGGTGACCAAGTGGGACAACTGCAATCTGAGCAGAAATAGAAGTTATCGAAAGAGGCTCACGGCGGTACCAAAAGAACTGGTTTAAGAAAGAAAGTAGCACACAAGCAACTGTTCCAAGTGTCCACATTCTAAAAGTAACCACAGGTAAACTCGGATCATCCGTTACAGGTACCGTAAGAGCAACTTGCTCTATCGGCGAATTCTCCTCCAATGAATCCGAGGTGGATCCGTCGACATAGGTGTTGTTTTGGACTGCACATTATACAAACTATCATCAAGAAAAAACAATACAAGTGTACTGGCATTTGAGTAAATGAATTTGATATTGCGTACCAAGTGGAGAAGTGATTTCATCATTCATTGTCTTGTTGTTCAAAGTCTTTTCATTCCTAGAATTTGCTCCACAAGGAAATATGTGATGCTTAATTAATACAGGAAGCTTTATACAAATGAAAGATGCAAGTGGCCCTCATTGGGTCATCGTTGTCGTATTTATGTACATGACTCACAATTAGTGGCAACAAATGACTTTTTGGGTTTAAGGTTCCATGGTATGAAATTATTTTACTTAATGTGTCTTTTTCTATCTTGCTTAGGTGACACTTCAAAAATTTTATATTTATCATAATTATGTGAAGTTTTTTATAAGTATTGTTTTTGTGAATAAATTCAATGAATGTGCATTGTATGTCATGAAATGAACGTGCAGTGTATAATTTAGAAAACGAATTCTCTGAAGTTGGCATTCATATAAAGTACGTTTATTAAGTTCATGTATCGTTTTTCATGTGCAGAAAACAAAGTATGCGCAGGAAAAAAAATGGAAATGGAAATGGAAAAGAAATAAGAACTTGAATAATTGCAATTAATATATAAAATTTTAAGGTAATTGAATCGATTAGTAATTTTATTAACAAACCTAGTAGATGACCATAAAGTGACTTGATTGAGCTAATAGAGTTGAGTTACAAGAGTGTCTTGTACAAATACCCGAGTCGAGAAGAGGTGGGAAATGCTTCTACACTCAAAAAAGAACTTTTTTATTATTCTTATCGAGAGATTAGCTTTCACAAAAGCTTGCCATTTTACTTCCTACTCAAGCTTAACTTCCTACTCAAGCATGTTGTAAGGTTACACATCGTCGTTTAAATTTTGCTATGAGCAAGACTCTAGCAACATTGGAACCCGGCTAGGTGATCATAAATATCAACTAGGATTTTAACAAACGAAAAAAGATGAAAATGCCAAGTGCAAAAGTTTGTCGCCTCAATTTCATCAACTTATACTAATAAACTTTCCCATCAAGTAACTCAAATGGCTCATCTTTAACAATCAGTCTATGAGAAGTGATATGAGTGAGGGTAAATAGAGAATAAACATTAGACAACTATAAGAGTAAAAGTTATGGCAACATGCCATTTAGGCCTTGATGACGCATATGGCCGAAAGGCTCAATAGTTACCGGAAGGATCAAGCATCCGCCGGTACGAAACCGGAAGAACCAGACAACCTATCCTGATTTCACGGGATGATGTCTCCACGCGTCTACATTCACTAGCATCTAGTCAAGGAGTAGGTCGGCTCACCACACCTTAGGTGTCAGGAATAGTGACAGAATCGTACTATGCACAATGGCAGAATAGTACCCATGTACAATTATGGGGTAGTATAAATACCCCCGCATTTACTCATACATGTCATTAGCATTTACTGCACTTACACACACATTTATTATCCTTACCCTTCGGTACAACGCCAATACTTACTCTCATGCTGGAGCTTGGTCCTGGGGTCACACCTAGGGCGAGGCTAACGGGTTTGTTACATCATACAGGTATCCGAAGGATCTCTTTGAGCCAAGGACGGAGCACAATTCAGACATTCTGCTAGGTAAAAAAGATTTACTTCAACAAATTGGCGTCATCCATGGGACCGATATTCAATCTGCCTAGGCTATAGAATGCCGGGTTTCGGTCTAGGAGGTTCCGGAGGGAGTGGGGATGACACTCCGCCCCCCTCGGTGACCAAGGAACAAATTGAGGGGTATGTGTCTGCCCTTAAATCCATGATCAAGGAGCACAACTGGAAGAACAATTTGGATCCGATACGATTGGATTTCGATGACGAAGAACCGGAACACGGATGGGATGTCGTGAAAAAAGGCGGAGGTATCGCGATGGGAGTAAAAATAGACGATGCGGACCTTGGAAAGCCCTTTAAAGAAGTGTCAAATTCACCGTTGTCACGGAGAATCATAGAGTTTTCCGCACCTGAACACAAGATGCTGGCCCACATTAAACTGTATGATGGGTCGACCGACCCAGAAGACCACCTCAGCCAGTTCACAGGGGCCGCAATGCAGGGGGAATGGCCCATGCCGGTTTGGTGTAGGATGTTCCAGCAAACACTGGACGAAAGGGCTAGGGGTGGTTTGATCAGCTACCTCCCGGAAGCATTGATGAATGGGGAGACCTTCGACATCAGTTCGAGACTCGTTTCTCCTTACATAAGGTGTGTTTTAAAGAACCAACGAAAATAGCCAAGATATTCCCAAAGGCAAATGAGACCCTTCCAGCATTCAAGGAAAGGTGGACTGTAGAGATTAGTTTTACACTTGGTGTTCCGGAAGTAATGATAATCTCTTCATTCATGAATAGAAGTGAGTGTCCCGAACTGGAAAAGCGCCTCGCAGATAAAGTGCCTCAGACAGTCGAAGAGATGATGACTCGGCTCAATGATTTCTTCCGGTCAGAAGAAGCCTTTGCCAACACTGAACTACCTAGAGGAGAGGGTTCAGATACCTCCAGGAAATTCCAGCAACAACTTTCCGCATGAAAGATAGACCGTTTCGAGGACCATACAGGGGAGACAGGAGAAGGAATGAAGGACCCCCGAATAACTATGGGCGAGACGGTTATGCTCCGTAAAGGCCTCGAGACTGACCGCCTCTCTTACCACTAAGAAATAACTATCAAGGGCGTCCCGCCCCTCGTATCACATTGAAATCTCTCACCAAGCCTCCTTAAGAAATCCTGAATATAGAGCATCAATTACGTTTACCACCCCCCAAACTGATAAATTATCCCCCTTATAAAGAGCATCAAGATAATTATTATGATTATCACGGAGAAAAGAGGCACCACACGAACGATTGTTATCAGCTAAAGAAGCAACTGGAGTTGGCACTAGAGTCGGGGAAATTGAATCATTTGGTTAAGGATGTAAGGCAAAGAGGAGGAGGTCAAAGGGTAGACGTTCCGCCCAAGGATAAAGTAATTAACATGATCCAGGCTTGGCCAGAATAAAGAAAACGAAAGAATAATGAACAAATGGAAGACTGGATGAGCGTGCACATCGTCTTTCCGCCAATACATGCGGACGACACATCAAATGAACCCCTCATTGTGTAAGCGATGGTGGAAGGGTTCCTGGTGAGAAGAGTTTTTGTGGATGAAGGAGCATCAGTGGATATAATGGTTGAACACTGTTTTAAGAATTTGAACCTGGCGATAAAGTCTCGTCTTAGGCAAACACAAACGGATCTGCTTGTTCACCAGAACTATGACGAAACCTTTGGGGAAAATCGAGCTAGATGTGACATTTGGAAGCTAAGGTTTGTGTCGGAGGACCATGATGAAATTTACGGTCATTCGAGCTCCATCTCCATATAACATAATCTTGGGAAGAACTAGCTTGAAAACGCTTTGCGCGATCCCATCGACTATCCACTCAATGATGAAGTTCCCAACACCTAGAGGAATTGCAACTTTGGTAACTCGTTCTGCAATCATTTCATATTGTAAGAGGCTGGAAAGGAAACATATGATAGCGTAGGATGACGAAGGGGTTGAAACGAAGGAAACGTCAGAGGTGAGTCTTAAAGTAGAAGTGTTGGTCAACCCATCTTTCCCAGATCAATTAGTCACTATTGGAGGAAATCTGACGCCAGAACGTAAGAAACTACTAAATGACCTGCTAAGAAAGAACATGGATGTGTATGCTTAGGAACTGGCGGACATGACAGGAGTTCCTAGACGTGTAATCGAGCATTCTTTAAATGCAAACCCATCATCAAACCCAGTGTGTCAGAAACGGAGGGTGTTAGCTCCCCATAGAAGCCAAGCAGTGACGAAGGAGGTGGAATGTTGGGTCCATTTAGTACCCAAGTATCCTTAAACAAGGATTTGAATAGAAAATACCCTAAGTGTCGTATACCCTTAAACAATATTCAAGTCATTAAGTGAATAGTCACCCAGTGAGTCATCTTTAGGATGCTCAGGACAAGTCAAGGAAGAAAGACTTTTCATTCAGTGAGGCAGGACTCAGTAAATGATCAGACTGAAGGAATGGCGGCATAAGTTTGAAACCTATAAGGAATAGTCCTTATCAAGCAAAGGTCAAACTTTTCCTGAATGGCTAAAGAACAAAGCAGTGTCATTACTGTGGCTCAGAAATCCCTATTGTCCTATACCCAAAGTAGAACACTATACCAGAGACAAAATACGGAAGTATTTTGTCTAAACTAGCTTAGGTAATCTTTTTTCTTCTTTATTAACGGTTGTAAATCATTGTGTATAAATGGGACCATAAGTAGGATTCGAAAGGTTGAGAAGTTTGTGCACTTAATGCGTTGACATTCACAAACTCCTTTCTCTCCTCCAAATACAACTAAGTCCCTGGGAATAGCTTAGTTGGTTAAGCATAGTTGTAGTTAAGCTTAAGTTTAGTGAGAAGAATTACCATACTTGTCATTCAATCAGAAGTGTTGTTTTGCAAACACTTGGGTATAATTCTTTGTTAATTGCAAATAAAATTAAACGTTGAAAAACTCTGTCTCTTTTACTTTACGTTTATCTTTTAACAAAGTATTGTCATTACATTGCTAAGTCATGGAGCTTGGATAGATTAACTTTATAGTTAATTCTAACCAAGTTAACGGGAACACAAGTAGTATCAGAGCCTCTGGTTTATAAAACTTTTAAATAATGGAGTCTCAAAGTTTCTAAAATCAAGATTCTACCATGGCTGATAGTGATGTACCCCAACTAGTCGACAGAAAGGGAGGAAGCTGTTCAGCTGTTGCTCCCCGACATGAAGTTGGAAAATTCAATAAGTGGAAAAAGCGTATGCTTTGCTACTTAACTGGAATGGAACCATACTACATTAAGTGTATTAATGATGGTCCATTTGTCCCTAAGACTGCTGAAGGTTTACCCAGACCTGAAGCCCAATGGACTCCTGATGAGAGAAGGGTGGTCAATCAGGACCAACGCCTCAAAAGCATCATTATATCTTGTCTCCTTGTTGATATAATGTAATCAGTCATTAATTGTAAAACAGCTAAACAAGTTGGACTGACTTGGTTCATAGCTTTAAGGGTCCCTCAGATACCAAGGAAAACATGATAATGGACCTGAAACTTGAGTATAACACTTTCAAAGCCAAATATTCTGAAAGTTTCTCAGAGACCTATTCCCGTTATAAGACATTGCTCAATGAGCTGTCCAATGATGGTGTTACCCTGTCTAAGCATGAAATTAATGTTGGCTTTGTCAACAGTCTCCCTGAGAAGTGGTTAAGCTTCTCTCAGGGTCGTAGAAATGCTAATCACATTCAAAATCTTGAGCTCCCTGAAATTTATGGGAAGTTTGTCTATGAAGAAAACTTGATCTCTAGGAGATACCCTGATTCGAAAAAGGCTCAAGAGACCAAAAAGGCCCTGACTATTGCACCCATATCAGCTGCATTCTTTTCTAATGGTGTTGTGAAGGATTTTCAAGAAAACTCTGATGATGAGGCTGCTGAGAAAACCACTGAGGAATACCTAAATGATTTGCAAATTGAATTTCAAGAAAGCGCACTCCTTGAAAACTCAAAACATTTTATCAAAAGAAACAAGTCAATTTTTTCTGGTTCTAAACCAAATGATAGCACTGAATGTTTTAAATGTGGTAAAAAGGGCCATTTTGCAAAAGACTGTTTCTCAAAAAATACCTCAGAACCCTCATATAAATTTTCAGGAAACAATTATTATTCAGGTACTAGTAAGTTTCAACCAAAAATGCTTCAGTCTTCTCAACATTTTCAAAAAAAACCTGATAAAAAGGATCAAACAGATTTTGAAGCTAAGTATAAAAAAGCTAAAGCTAAACTTGCACTCCTTGAGGCAACATCATCTACTCTTCAGGCTACATAGACCTCTAAAACTTCCCAAGAAAAGAATAAAGGGCTTGTAGCTAAAACCTTCGATTAGGATGAGGAAGATGTCTCCTCAGATGATAAAGTGAAAGTCAGTGCACTGATGGCACTTGCAGAGGGTGAAAAGCTGACTGTTAGAAAAATTCATGCAAGGAATGGAGAATGGGTCAACATCACCATGAGAAAGGTAAATATCTTACTATCTATGGATGATGATTCTGATTGGCAATATTATTTTGGTTACATTAATGTGGATATTAAGTTTGTTGAAGAGCAAAGATTAAATCTGTTTTCAAAATATAATAAAGTTACTTTTGAATTGAATAAGTGTAGAGATGAACTTCTTGTTTTAATACAAAGCCAAACTTGAAGCTGTCACACTTCAAATTCAAAATACTGAACTTGTGAAACAAAATCATGCTCTTCAAGAAGAACTTAAGAAAGAAAAACTCACTATTGAAAGTGGGACAACTAAAAATCTTAGAGTCTATGAGTCTGTCCACAATCTTATTCCTAGCACTAAAAGAGAGTACCAGGAGAAGATCAACTCAGTGAGTCCACAAGTAACAATCAAAGTGAAAAAGCTTTCACTCCTGTTAGCATTTCCTTTACCAAAGTCCAGTGGCTGGGTTGAAAGAGTAAACCAGATAGTAAGTTGCCTAACTTCAACACTGGAAAAATCTTAGAACTTGAAAGTCAGGATATCAAAGAAATACTTGAACTCACTGATGAGCCTAGTCACACTGAGTCCAGCAATGAGTCTGAATAAGAAACCCACACACCTTTACCTCCACTGAAAGTCCTTTAGGGAGCCTCACCCAGTTCAAACCTCACACCCTTAGCGTATTCCCAACACTCTCCAAAAGAGAGATCAGGACTAGGAAGAACTATCCTGAAAAGACCTTGCACAAACCAAAACAAAGAAGACTCAGTTCCTAATGAATCTTCTAAACCTTCAATCCCTACTAAAGAAAGGACCAATGACACTGATTCTAAAGTTGATCAGTTGACTGAACTTGTTAGGAATCTGAGTGAGAAAATAGAATCTTCTGATAAGCCTCCTCAGTCTAAGATTAAGGAGTCCAAACCAGCTTCCTCAAGCAATACCAAACCTAAAACAACACCAAAACCCACAATGAGATGTGAACTATGCAATTGCACAAATAACTCAATTGATGATTTCTATGGGATTATGTTTTGCATGATTTGCAAAAAGGAAGATCACAGAACCTCAGATCACAAATCTCACATTGCATCCCTAAGTGCACAAGCAAACTATAAGGCTCAACCCCTTTAGTATGCTTCATCTTCCAAGCAAGCACTTAGATAAAAGGCTAAGCCTTTTACACCCTGTACGCATTGTGGATTCAATGACCATCATACTGATGACTGTATAATGTATCCCTATTGTGATATTTGTGGCGACCCAACACATGACACCTCAGGACATGACATGATTATCCATGCTACAAGAAGATTTTCCGCTGAATCCTCTTAGTCAAATGAGTCCTCTTCTAACTCCAAATGCAAAGCATGTGGAAGCACTATCCACCCAACCACTGACCATGGATATGTTAAAAGATTTAAAAAGACCTACAAAGCCAAACCCACTAGAAAGTGGGTTCACTAGAAAAACAAACTTAGTTTACTATTTGTGCAGAGAGATGCCAAGGAGCCTATTTGGTATCTAGACAATGGATGCTCAAGGAGTATGACTGGTGTGAAAGAATATCTATAAAAATATGTGGAAGAGCCAGGACCAAAGGAAGTATTTGCTGATAATTCATCATTTACCATTGAAGGTTATGGTTCAGTAAACTATAGTGGAATAGTTTTTACTAGAATTGCTTATGTAAATGGTATTATGTACAATCTAATAAGTGTCAGTCAACTATGTGATGCTAATTACATAGTTCAGTTTGATGATAGGCATGGCACAATCTTCAATGCTAACAAAGAAATTGTTCTTATAGCCCCTAGAAGAGAGGACTTTTATGTACTGGACATGTCAACACTGACTCAAAATGAACATGTCTGTTTGTTAAAGCCACTGAAACTATGAATTGGCTTTGGAACAAAAGACTCTCCCATTTAAACTTCAAAAACATAAACAGCCTTGCCAAACAAAACAAAGTCATTGGCCTACCATCTCTTATGTTTTCAAAGGATAAATGTTGCTCTGCTTTTGAAAAAGGAAAATATCACATAGCATCCTTTAAAACAAAACAAAATTTCTCTATAAGAAGCTTCCTTCATCTTCTTCATATGGATCTTTTTGGACCTGTCAGTTCAATGTCCATCCATCATGAGAAGTATACCATAGTCATAGTTGATGAATACTCAAGATACACGTGGGTCTACTTTCTCATAAAAAAGAGTCAGGCTGCTAAAACAATTATGTCCTTTTTCAGAAATATGGAAAACCAAAATGACATCAAAGTCAAACCAATCAGGACTGACAATGGGACTGAATTCAAAAATCAGGACCTTGAGTGTTTTTGTGATCAGAAAGAATATCTCAAAACTTCTCTTCTCCTTACACTCCTGAACAAAATGGAGTTGCTAAAAGGAAGAACATGACACTCATTAGAGCTGCAAGAACAATGTTGAATGGTTTAGTACTCTCTAGGCACTTCTAGACTGAAGTAGTAAAAACTGTTTGTTACACACAAAACATGTCGATCATTGTAAAAAGACATAACAAAACACCCTATGAGATATTCGAAGGAAGAATCCCTGACATCAACTACTTTCATGTATTTGGGTGTCCTGTGTTTATTCATAATCACAAGGATGACCTAGGAAAATTTGATGCTAAGGCAGATGATGGATACTTCCTTGGATAATCTCTTGTCTCAGAAGCCTTCAGGGTCTTTAATACAAGGAGACAACAGAGTGAGGAACCTTCTATGTCACCTTTGATGAGAGCACTAAAGCCATGAGGTTCTCAAATAAATCACTTGAGGAGATTAGGATTGATGACTCATCCAGGTACACTCCTGATAAGTATCATCCTAATACTAACTTCACACAGTATCAAGCTGATGGTGACTTCTCCTACTACATCATTCCGCATAATCTACCTCAACCAACCATCAGTGAATACCTTGATGCAAATCAAGTCCCTGATACAAACACAAAATAACATGTTTAGGAAACATAACCAATTGTTTAAGCAGAACAATCTGAAATTCTTAACCTTAATGAACCCTAGGTGACTGTCACTGAGTCTCATGCTCCTGAAATAATTCAACCTTCAACTCAGGATCTTACATATCCTAGACCACAAGACAGATAGACAAGATCTCAGGACATTGAGCTTGTAAACATCATTAGAGAACCCACTGAAGACATGCTTATAAAAGCATGGATAGAAAACTAATTTTAACATCAGCTAATTGAATGTCGGTTTGTTGATTTTCTCTTTGATTTAGAACCAAAATCTGTCAAAGAAGCCCTGAAATACTCAAGTTGGGCACAAGCCATGCAAGCTGAACTAGAGCAATTTGACAGAAACAAAGTCATGACTTTAGTAAAATGTCCAAAGGATGTTCTAGTCATTGGCATGAAGTGGGTCTTCAAGAACAAAACTGATGAAAATGGAATAGTCATTAAGAACAAAGCTAGACTTGTTGCAAAAGGATACAATCAACAAGAAGGAATTGACTATGAAGAAACATTTGCTCCTGTTGCTAGAATGGAAGCCATCAGGATCTTCCTTGCCTATGCAACCTACATGAACTTCAAAGTATACCAAATGGATGCCAAGAGTGCATTCCTCAATGGTAAACTAAAGGAAGAAGTTTATGTCCAACAACCCCCTGGATTTAAAAGTAGTGAGTTCCTTGACCATGTCTGTAAGCTTGACAAAGCTCTCTATAGACTAAAGCAAGATCCAAGAGCATGGTATGAAACTCTCTCAGCTTTTTTATCAAAAAAAATTTGTCAGAGGAAAGATTGATAACACTCTGTTTATCTATAGGACTAAAGGAGATGTGATACTAGTCCAAGTTTATGTTGATGACATTATATTTGGCTAAAACATTTTATAAAGTTTATAAACAGTTTGAGAAACTGATGACAAAGGAATTTGGAATGAGTACGATAGGAGAAGTCACATACTTCCTTGGAATTCAAATCAAACAAACTGATAAAGGAATCCCCATCAGTCAAGAGAAGTATACTAAAAATCTCCTAAAGAAATATGAGATTTCTAATTGCTCTTCAGTGAAAACACCCATGGTTCCTCCAAATAACTTAGGTCCAGACCTTACAGAAAAATTAGTGAATGAAACATTATTCATAGGAGTAATAGGCTCACTGATGTACCTCACTGCCTCAAGGCATTACATTCTATTTGCAGTCTGCCTATGTGCAAGATATCAGTCTGATCCAAGAGAGTTTTATCTCACTACAGCCAAAAGAATCTTCGGGAACCTGAAAGGTACTCCAAACCTTGGGCTCTACTATCCAAAGTGTTTAGGATTTGACCTTAAAGAATACTCAGACTCAGACTATCCAGGCTGAAACATGGACATAAAGAGCACATCAGGATCTTGTCAGTTTCTTGGAGGCAAACTAGTCTGTTGGAGCACCAAGAAAAAGGAATCAGTGGCTATGTTCTCTGCTAAGGCTAAATATCTGGTTGCTGCTAGCTGTTGTGCAAATGTACTTTGGATGAAAGTCAAATCAGTGACTATGACATCAATTACAAGGTATTTCCATCTCTAACAATCCAGTGCTCGATCAAAAAACCAAACACATTGATATCATATATCATTTCATCAGGGACCACATCGTGAAAGGAAACATTGAGTTACACTTCATTCCCATTGAGTATCAACTAGCTGATATTTTCACAAAACCCTTGGATGAACCCACTTTCACAAGGCTGAAAGCAGAATTGGTCATGTTGAACATTGACAATTAGGCCACTGATTGAATATGTTCAACATAGTGTAAATAATCTCAAATCACTAAATAAATAATGGTCCCTGAATAACAACTTCCCTCAGTAAATACATATCTCAATGAATAACATAACCAAACAAAACTTACTGAATGGAATCTCATTCATGGGCTCATGGCACTGACAATAGGCATTCAATTCAAAACTAAATGCTCTAAGTATTTAGTTAGTAAATGGTTGGTGACTGAACATATTAAATAATAGTATATATGCACTTTTTTCCTAACTGGCATTCACTCTTGGGCCCTCACACATCTCTTCTAAACCCACTAGGCATTTAATGTGTATACTCACAAACAATAATATCCCATGATTTTTGTGTGCACATGTCATGCCTGCAAAAGTGTTTTTTGCAGAACTGCGCGACTATTCACATCGACAGTAACTAAGCATATGAAGTGGTGGCATTAAATGCGGACTTCAAACATCCTTCCAAAACCATTTTCAAAATAAGTTTTTGAAAATTACAAAACCAATCCCTCTCCACCCCTTTATAAATACCCCTCTTTACAATCACAAAAACACACACACAAAATCTTTAAAGAAACTTTGCTAAAATATTTTCTCTCTTAAGCAAAGTTGTGTGTATCAAAACAATTTTCCAAAACTATTTTCTTGATCAAACTTAGAATAATACCAAGATATCCATCTGTTTGATAACATATCAATCATTTCACGGCAGTGATCAAGTTGTACTCAACTTGTGACCATCTGGTGATTGATATATTGATATTCAAACTTTAAAACCTTTTTCTCATAAACCTAAAATGGCAGCTGACCATGGAATCGTGTATGTACCTTGATTTGTCGATTTTCGTACACAAGATATTTTCCGAAGAAATACAAAGGTATGTACCCCGGGTCGTTTTCCCAACGAGGGATGAATGGAGTTTAACAACTCACGTCGCGTGATTCGGGATTCGAATAGGTAATAAGGATTTTTGGTTGATTTCTAAACTAAGGTACAAGAAATAATAAAGGAAAGCAAATAAACCTACAGAATCTATGATGCAAATAAGAAAATACAACTAATTATGCAAGATTAAACAAAAACGCGATTAAACGTAATTAATAAAGCGCGAATTAAATGCAAACTACACTATTTTAACCCATGAAAATGAAATACTATTTTTCTACAACTATAAATGATATTTGAAATTTATTTGAAATTTAAAACTAGTTTTTTTGGTTTTTCTTGATTTTTATTTGAATTAAAAACTAATTTAAGATATTTAAAATAGACTAAAAATACTAAAAATTCGGAAAATATGCAAGAAAATTACAAAAAGATTTTTCAAAAATCAAAATTAACTAAAAAGAATTTCAAAACTGGAATCACATTTTTCTGACTTTTTCCCTAATTATTATGAATTTAAAACTATTTAAATTCTTAGAAAATACTATTTTAACTAAGAAAATTCAGGAAAAAAACTTTTTATGACTTTTTGAATATTCTAAAACTAAGAAAGTTGAAATTGTATTTTTCTGAGCTTTTTCTAATTTATTTGAATAAAATGCTATTTAAAAATGCTAGAAAATGAATAAAAATGCAGAAAAGTAGAAGATGAACAGGGAAAAATATGAAAATCTCCAGAAAACTATAAAATAATACTGAGAACAAGGGAAAATTAACAGAAACAACTTTGGAGTAGTGGAGATATGATTTGGGCATACAACTGATGAAATATGCACTTGAAATTAAGCTAAAAGCTACCAATAAGCTACTATAAGCTAAAACTACCCTAGTCTATCTGAAACTAAGCTGATGCAACTGAAATGGGTCAATAAAGCTCAAGCAATAGACATTTAAGCACAAATTCAGATTTCAAGTAGCTAATTCCAAACGGCCCTTATGCAGCTAGTTTAAGCACTGATTAAGCTAGCTAGAAAAAATCACAAAAATTAACTAAAAATACCTATGAAATAGACAACCAACCAGAGAGCTAGCATCCAAAATTTCAGCTAATTTGGACTTAAGGTGAAGAAATTAAAAATAAAAAACAACAGCAGTTTGAGACTTAAGTTGAAACTTTGACTTTTTGTGAAATCCTTTTAGTTTGACTATGATGAACTTTGATTGGCACAAACTGATTGTAAATGATGTTATAAGATAAAATGAGACCTAAGCAAGCTAAGTTTAACTACTTATAAACCTAAATGCAAGATTACACTAACTAATTCAAACAGATGAGAGTACAAGATCAGGTCTTATGCAATTTTGACTAATGCTATTTGTAGACTTAAAATAGGTACTGAAATGAATTTGATTATACTAAATGAAACTATGCAAACTAATCTTAACCACAATCCAACCCTCAAGCTCAATAAAAGAACAGATCCAAACACTAGTTAATTGACTGTTTTGATATTAAAAAAATTCTAAAACACTAAACTGATCCACCACAATGCTTTTTCTAGATTCAATATGTGAAATTACTACCAAATGAACTAATCAACTCACCTAGATTATACTAAATCGAAACTGATCTATATAGAGAAATTAAGACAGAAATATGCAGACCTAGGAATTAAAGACATAAGTATGAAAACAACAATTGATTAAGCTAAATTAAGCAAGTTATAACACTAACTGAGCTAAGCTAACAATTATCAATGACTATAACAGATTTGAAAGGAGAAGAGGTACTCACAGTAGTCCAGCCACAATGGCTTGCTAAACAACACAAACAACCACTACCTCAAACTATTTCTATCCCAAATTCAACTCACTTTCAACCCATATCCATAACTAGATCAACAAATCAGAGGAGATTCAACCAGTTTGACTTATGTTGACTATTTGAGAAAACAGAAATTTAGAACAGGATTAAGCTAAAACAAACTCGTATAAGCTATAACAAGCTTACATGAGCTTGTCAATCAACAGTAGAAGCTTGCAAAACAGATTGAAACAGAAAATTAAATTGAGATTTAGAATTGAGAAAATTACTTTTATTAAAAAAAACGAGATTACAATATTGAAATTACATGAAAACAATTAAACTAAAACAGGAAATTTAAATGGTAACAATTTCTCCAAAAGCTGTGAAAAATTGGACGGTTTTACAATGTGGACATGAGGGGCTTTTATAGCTGATCTTGGAGGAGCCTTGGGAAGCATCTAGGTCTTCAAATCAGAACCGTTGATCAATTCTCTTGTCATCACATCCATTCTAAGCCTTTGGATCAAGCATGTGAGGTGTCACAGCCAATAGGAAGGCTTCTTTTGTCCACTGTGGCGATCCCAATGTGACATACCCTCTGACACGTTGTCAGAGGGTTCTAGAATCCTTAAACGTGGGTAATTTTTGGGATTGGATCAGGGTAAGTATGTGGGAGAGTCAAGGTGAAATAAAGGAAATGGTTAAACAGTAAAACCTTGTGGATTTAGGCGCGCATTTGGGAGGGAGATGGGCTTTTTATTATTTTATTTTAACTGAAAGGGTGGAGTTTGACCAAAGGTTATTTAGAAGGTTTATTGACCGGGTTTGGGTAATTTTGACCATGGGTGATGTGGTTATAACGGGTATAAGACTTGGGCTTGGAATTTGGGCTTGGGTAATGGGTAGTGTACAAGGATTTAGTTTTAAGTTTTAGTGTAGGATTTGGCTAGGATAGTGTAGTTAAAGTTTAAGGGTATAAAATGTAATGTAGTGAAATGGAGGGACCAAGGCTGCCATTATGAGTAATATATCAAAGGACCAAAATTGCCAACTTCAGAAATTCCAAGGACTTGTTCTGCCAATTCTGAATCTTCGAGGATTATTCTTGAAAATTTGAGAAAAAATGATCCAAACTTGCAAATTCCTTTCCCGGCTTCGGCTTTGTGCACTCTTCTCTCTCTCGTGCTCGGTTTTCTTCGGTTTTGGCTTCTTTTTGTCTGTTTCATCATATCCGTACCTGCACATGCATAAACTCAAGAAACAATCAATTATTAGACATAAACGGCTCTTTCTTGGTTATTTTGGGTCTATTTTGATAAAGAAATGGTATGTGTTTTAGCACATACCATACCTCAATGGGCAGGCATGACTCTTGACCATGTCAAGTTTCAAACAAAAAATGTTGTAAGTAACTTTAACTACCCTAAAAATGTTTCTGCCTACAAAGAAATAATCAAATTTTTATAAAAATGTCATCTCAAAACGACTTTTACAAAATGCCAATCAGTGTTATACCAAAACTTCCTCAAGGAATTCTGGTGCATTGCACAAGCCTATAACCCAAAACCACCCACTGATGAGTCTGAGGCACACCCACTCAGAGAATACCTCATCAAGTTCTCAGTGATGAATGACCAAAGGCCAATGATCCATGACTTTGCTACCTTCTGTTCATCTACTGGGCTGGCCTACAAAAAGGGTAAGTATGCTACTCACCCTGAGCCTGAGGCTGTAAAGGCTGAGCTAGCCAAAATAGCTCTAAACCCAAGTTACTTGGATAAAATTCTAGTGACAAAAAACTCCTTTCCTGTGGCTTGGAGAATCTTATTCACTTTGTGATTCAGGTTCTCAGCGGGAACTACTCATCAATTTAGCAGGTTAATTATGTTTAACTGATGATGGCCTATTGTCTCATCATTGGGACTGAGGTCGACATAGGCGAGATCATTTACAGTGATCTTGTAATAGGCTCCTGAGTAAATCTAGGGTAACTTATGTATTTTACCCTAGGTTTATTTCTTATTCCCTTGAAAGGTTATTGGGCTCCAACTATACTCAGGATGTATCTTTTGAAAGGTTACTGGGCCACAAATTATAAAAAAGACCAGCCTAAGTCTTCAACATTATATTGACGGACTATATAATTATTGTAAACAATCATAAAGACTTAGTGTCACCACCTCTTCCTCTCAAAAAGAAGAAGAGAGTGAAGTCTCAGACTGTGACCACCCAGTCACAGGGCCCTAAGGCTTTTGGAACATCACCTCCAAAGAGGATAAAGCCCTAAACCAAATAGCCACCCAAGGATACCAATGTTCCACTGACCCTAGAACAACCGCCAACGGAGGTCTCTGAGAAATCACACTAAGGGTCCTCGGGAAAACCTTCTATTCACAAAGACTCAGCTGACAAAGACAAGTCAGTTGAGTCATAATCATCTCAACCCTCACATCCTGCTCATGACTATGGCAAATCACAACTAGGGTCTCAAGGAGAAATGAGTCCTAAATCTTCGGCAGGGCAGCACCACCCTGCTAGAAAGAGGATCTAAGCCCATTCACAGCGTGATGAGGACATTCGAAAATCATATATTTTGTCTGAGGGCACAATTACTCATCCCAAAGACTCAAGGGGAAACAAACAACCCACTGATAGGGAATTACCTTCCACGATCCCTAAGGATAGCACTGGCACAAACCCACCAGTGTTTGAAGGGCCACATGAAGACAAAGACTCAAAGGGATTTAAACCACTCGCTGATACAGAACCATCAACCCCCCATGAAGTTGCGCATTCCTTAGGGCCTAGCCCTAAGGACCAGGCAGAGACAACCCACTCTGCTGGGTCAGGTCCTGACCAAAACCAAGGAAAGTCTTCTTATGAAGAGGAGACGACTAACACTTTTTTGCAGACGATGGTTGATATTGAAGCTTTTCTTGTCTCTAAGGAAGAACTTGTACAAAGTGAAGAAGAAAACTATGCTGATGGTGAAGATTTGGACAGTGATGCTCAAACCACTGAACAAGCGCATCAGTCTTCACCACCCCAGCCTACAAGGCCTGAAGACTACTTTTCATGAGGGTGATTCTTCTAACTTAGTAGCTTTTTCTTGTCTTGAGATTTTCAAGTAGTGTGACAACATCCTACCTCTCACTGAAAGACAGCTAGTCAAGTTTCTTTTCAAAGCCAACTCTGCCTCTTCAGTGAGATTACCAGTGAATAATGGGATCAACACACTGAGGCATCTGTCAACTATGCTGATCTCAAGGACTCTATTAAAGAATACTATTATGCACATGTTGATCAGAAAACAACTGTTGAACACTCTGGATCAAAACTTAAGTGGTTTTCTTGACTCTCTCAAAAGGCTTCACCAGAGCGTTGCAACAATTCAAGAAGCTGTGAAAGATGATCCTGCACTCAAAAAGAAAGTTCTTGAGGCTTCTGAGGCTTACATCCAGAACTCAACCAGCCTCACTGAGCTTATTAAGATGATCAATAGCCTTGATATTCAGGGTATTCATTCCTCTATCACTGACATCCAATCCAGAATTACTACTCAGGGAAAGAATCTTGTAGTCTGGGCAAAATCTACAAACTCTTTGGCCTGGAATCTTGGGCCAAGGATGACTGCCCTGCAGAATTGTCAGGCCTCTATCTGCTCATATTTGTTTATTCTTAGGAAGGACACCTCAGACATCAAGTCCATGATGTCTGAAATCTATCAGGCATTTAAGGGTCAATCCACCCCTTCAACTTTAATGCCAGAGCCAACTCTTGCTCTCACTGAAGGTCCTCTGCTTATTTCCAAAAACCTGCTCAGAAGAAAGGTAAAGATGAAGTCAAAAGTTAGATCTTGTTCATTGATGAGGCGGCCAATCATAAAAGGTTCCGGAGCAGGACTAGTGCTCATTAGTCCAACTGGAACAGAATACACCTATGCCCTCCATCTGGATTTCGAAAGCACCAATAATAAGGCAGAATATGAAGCTTTGTTGGATGGATTATGGATCGCAGCGGGTATGGGAGTATAATGTATCGAAGCACGTGTAGACTTAAAGATGGTTGCAAATCAAATAAATGGAGATTATGTGGCAAGCCATGAGAACATGATTAAGTACTTGGCTAAAGCAAAAGAATGGATCGTCGTTTTCAATTGTTTTTCATTCGTAACATTCCCCGAGCGAAAAACCATAAGGCCGATGTACTGAGCGAATTGGCCATCACCACTTCAATCATTTAACGAAGGAGGTGCTGGTAGAAGTGTTGTCGGAAAGATCAATCGAAGGGAAAGAAGTTAACACAATAGTCGAAGAAGAGGAAGATAATTGGACGACTCCCATCATCAAGTGTCTGGAAGAAGGCATATGGCCGGAAGATAAAAACGAAGCTCAAACTCTGAGAATGAAGATAAATCAATATGTGATGGAAAACGAAGTGCTATTCAAAATATCATATCTGGTACCTATGCTAAGGTGTGTGGGACCTTTACAAGCGAATTATGTCATTCTCGAGGTCCATATGGGAGCTTGCGGAATGCATTTTGGTTCTTGATCAGTCGTGGCTAAAGCAATGAGACAGGGATATTAATGGCCCACCATGCACTGGGATGCCATAAATGAGATCCAGAAGTGTGATTCATGTCAGATCCATGATCCGGTCCCAAAGTTACCAAAAATGATGATGACTTCAATAATGGCGTCATGGCCATTTTATCAATGAGGAATGGATATTCTAGGTCCTTTGCCACAAGCCGCTGGAAAAATCAAGTTTGTGATAGTCGCCATCGATTATTTCACTAAGCGGATATAATAAAAAATGTTAGCCAGGGTCACCGAAAAGGAAGTCAAGAAGTTCGTGTGGGATAATATTGTGTGCAGGTTTGGCCTTCTAAGAATCATAGTCACCAACAAAGGTACGTATTTTTTCAATGACCCATTCAAAATTTGGTGCAAAAAGTTAAACATTAAGCAAATGAACACAACTGTGGCACACCTGCAAGCCAATGGCATTGTGGAAAGGGCAAACAAAAGCTTGATGGAGGGAATCAAAACCAGACTTGGAAGAGACAAGGCCGGATGGGTAGATGAACTACCAAATATCTTGTGGGCACACATGACCTCCCTCAAGTAAAGCAACGGTGAAACTCCATTCAGCCTTACTTATGGCAGCGAGGCGGTTATCCCGACAGAAATAGGTATGCCAACTCATAGAACTATGATGATCCGGGAGGATATGAATGACGAAGAGATACCCTTGAACTTTGATTTGTTGCAAGAAAGGAGGGAAAAAGCTAGAATCCAAGAAGTTCGACAGAAGCAAAGATAGAGAAGTATTACAATTGGAAGGTTTGCCCAGTATCCTTCAAACTCGGAGAATTTTTATACTAAAGAAACGGGGCTAGTAGAGTGGAAGATCAAGGGAATTTAGGTCCAAAGTGGGAAAGATCGTATAGGGTGAAAGAAGCATACTAGAATGGATCCTATAAGTTGCAGACTATTGATGACTGAGAGGTTCCTCGGAAGTGGCACGCTACTAACCTTCGAAAGTGTTACTTATAGATTACATTATGTTTAGAGTTCCAAATGTAAGGCCAGGAGCCACTTTTGTAATCATAAGGGATGAAGAAATTGCAATTAATTCCTCTTCGGAGATGGAGAAGGAAAATTTTCCTATTTATTTCACCATACAAGACATAATATCATAATGACTCCGAAGGAGATTAGCTACCACATACTGATTAACGTATCCAGTGTCTTAAAACAATATTTATATCCCAAAAGTGCTAAGCCGCTAGAGGAACACATGATAGTAAATCAAAGGAATGTTTCGTATCCCAAAAGCGCTAATTCGCTAGAGGATGCCATGACGAAAAGTCAAAGGCGTGATTATATCCCAAAAGCGCTAAGTCGCTAGAGGAGTTAACCCTAAAAAGCATGACGACGCTAGGGACAAATCGATTAGCATCCCCAAAAAATGCAAAGACGTTAAGGATTAATAAAGCTCAAAGCAAACAAAAGTCACAAACTATTAACAGTTAGTGCAGGAAGATCATACGATAAACAATAAATAAGTTAAACAATTCATCGGTCGGAGTCTCTAAAGAATAATATGTCCGATTACAAGGCCAAATATCTAGTGGCAACATGCTGAACATGAAAATAAAAATTCTAAGAACCAGATCCCCTAGCACCGGGGGTGGGGTCTTCTCCGGCTGGAAGAATATTAATCAAATCAGCCAAGGAAAGCGAAAGGAGGACTTGATCTTTTCAATGTATGGAAAAGGATTAGTGAACATAGCATCGTAAGCAGCCGTACAATTATGCGCGACTTACGGATCAAAATACTTGGAAGTGGATATAATGGCATCTACATGTTCGTCAGTCCTCCCAATATTTCCCTTTCCAACCAGCCAGCGTCAATAGCCGCATTAAAAGTTTCAGCCCAAGCCAATTGATATTCCTCGCTTTCCCGAAGCCGCTTGACAACAGTTGGAACAAACTCTTTCACATAGTTGAACCTAAGCATTTTCCCTCGACCAACTTCAACAGTTAGCTTCTAAACATTCTTCGCTAGTTCATCGACGTTCTTCTCTGACTCACCTAGTGCAGCAGTTTGTTTGTCCAGGTCTTCTTCAAGACGCTTGATCTTCTCCGGCTGTTCTTTGTCTATGTCAAGTAGACTATCCCTTTCTTGCTCTACGGCTGCCAATCTCTCCGTCAAACTCACCTATCGTCCAAAACATTCTCGATGATTTTGTTGAAGTGTCTCGTGAGACTTAGAGAGATTTTCATATATGTGAAACTAGCTCCGGAGATCTCTTTCCGCATCCTTTAGCCGATTGGTAGAACACTGGCAACCCTCATGAGACTTATAGAGTTCAGCATATAGATAGCTCAGAGTCTCGAAGCGTTGCAGAACGTCTTCTTGGGCTAAGGTGCTCCGACATGACTCAATTCAGGCCCTTTGTGTGACACACGGTAATTTTCCACTAAGTATTTTAATAATAAATGTGAATTTATTATTGCCTGGTTGATAATTTTAAGCATACATTAGCTTAAACGATTGTTTTGGGAAGCTATCCCGCACACTGCAACACGCAGTAACCCACAAAACTAATCAGTGAGAAAAGTTAAATGATGACTTTCTAACACTCACTGGTGATTTACGAACAAAAACGAGAGGTTATCTCGTAATTTCAGAAAAACACGGCACGGAACGCGTACCGACACCGATTTAGTGACGGCACAATTTTTAGATCTATTTTCAAAGTAATATTGTTACCTCATTATAACACTCGCAAAAACGTTTCCAAAAACATTTTTATCGTATTTTACGCATATCGGGAGATTTTGTTTAAACGGGAACGCGACAAAACACGAGGTACAACTAATACAGTGTTAATAATTAAACAAAAACTAAAATAACCCTAATACACCCACCCCACGCCCCTCACTTTCTTATTCTCTTTTTCTGTTCTCCTTTTCATTTCATCCCATACAAACACAAATATGGTATCTTTCTTCCTACTCCTCCAAGTCAACTTCAACCCCATTACCATCAACCACCCACTCTCGGGCTTCGTAACTCTTGATAGTCACGAGATGTTATTGGTGAGAGTGGATGAAAATGATGGCAGCTAGGAGTGGGTATTACCCATGCGAAGACCAAAGAAAGGAAAGACAAGACCTTCTTATTTTTCATCTGTAATTTTCACAGGTTTTACTCATTTATCACACACATAATCACAAAAATTAAGGTTTTTAATATTAGGGGTTTTCCATTTTTTTTGAGTTTTGGTTAATTCGGTTGTAATTAAACCGATTCGTGTATGAATTGTTCCATTGTAATCGGATTTTGATTGAAGGTTGTTCGTGTTCTCTTTTGTGTTCTTGCACGGGTTCATCTTCATTCGACCCACCACTCCCTTGTAAGAACCTCATTGAGTTATTGTTACTTCAATTAAATTGTTAAAGTTTGTTAATAATATTTTTACCAATTGAATGGTGCTAAACAGTGAGTATGATTATCTGTTTTTGTTAATTGTTGTTGTTGTTGTTGTTGTTGTTTAATAGTGGTAAAAACCTGAAAGTAAATCATAAAGAAACTAGTATTGGCTTATTAAAAACCCGGCTTAATTATGGTCTTTTCAGATTATTCGGATGCTTATTCGAATCTTGATTCGACCTATTTTCCTTCGTTATTTGTAGTCGTAGTAGATTTATCTTCCTTGCTTATTGGGGTTGCCGCGACTGAGATTAGGCTCACTTGAGAAGTGTTGCTTTACTTTTAATGTTTGACTCGATAGCCACCACTAAACCCGTAAGGGTAAAGTGAGAGTCGAGCCTAGCTCGGATCGAGTCGTACTCGACCGGCACGAATTTAGCTCAATCAATATTTCCCGAGTTGATCTCTAAGTCTATATCGATGTGGTTTCAAATACTAGTCTATTTTTTAAGAGTGCGGTTATTGTTGTTGTTATTTTTTACGTTGCACAAAATTAAACTTGTATGAGAGTTGGTTGTGCTTGCTTCGAGTCAAGAGAAGAACCACCCCAAAGGGTAGTTTGTAACCGTGATTGCTCAAGACCCCGAGTGTGTGGTCAAGAGAGTCACGAGTATCATTTTTTCTAAATCGAAAGAAGGTTAAATGTTCTTGCATTTGTGTCTTATTCGAATATGTTAGGATTTAGAAAATCTTGTAGTTAAAGACTCCCTCAAGCATATGTATTCGTTAGAAAGCTCGTAGTCGTAGTCATTTAGTGAAAGTTAGTAGTTAGTTAAGTAATACCGTGGAGGACAGATGAGTCTTTACCCACTGTATGCCTGATCCACAGCCCGTAGGAGGCGTTTCATGTAACACAATATAAATACCCTTTGCCTAGCAAGGCAAAGGGTTGGAGCTTTCAATATACATTTTTCTTTGTCTCACTAAAGTTCCCAGCTCTCTTCACTTTCTCTCTATAAAACCTCATCTTATTCGAATTCTATTGTGCTTGATTATGTGTTTGTGAAAACCAATATGTTACATTTGGTATCAAGAGCCATGGTTTCATCATCTACCTTACATGTTCTGGGATTCTTAAGTGGTTTTCATAGGTTTTTGAGTTTGAATGAGTTTTGAGTAGTTTTTTTTTTATCATTTTGATCATTTTTAGTGTTAAAGTTTGGATTTTGATAGTACTTTTGTGTTTAGAAGCATCTTAAGTGTTTAGGTTTTGGTTTGGAAGGCTTAAATCATCATGGTTGGACTGTTCTTGGATTGAAAAGTTTGGTTTTTGATAAGTTTCATTGAAGCGGTTTGAGTCTCGGATACTATTCTTATACGCGGTTTGTCGCCTGTTTCATGCGATTTGATCAGAATTTTTATGCGGTTTGATACTTGTACTATGCGGTTTGTATATGTGAGTTGATCAAATTTTATGTGATTTGATCCCTAAGCGGTTTGAGTGTTGAGACAAAGAGACAAAAAGGACAGAGTAGTGGAAGTACTTGTGTTCCCTTGAGGTTTGTCAAGATAAGCGGTTTGTCATAAGCGGTTTGGTCTAAGCGTTTTGATATAAGTGGTTTGTCTTCTGCGATTTGTGCTAAGCGGTATGATACAACGGTTTGATTCAAGCAATTTGACATCAAGCGATTTGTGTTAAGCGGTTTGACTCTAAGCGGTTTGATACAGCAGTTTGTTGAAGCGATTTGTGTTAAGCGATTTGTCAGTTGTGCGATTTGTGTTAAGCGATTTGTTAGTTGTGCGATTTGTCTCTTGAGACTTGTCATTTCTTCGTGATACGTTTTACCATTTTCTCTTGATTTAGTAAAATCCCGTGAAAGAATCTATTTCCTGGTTTAATCAAAGAGTAGTAAAATCCCGTGTGCTTAGGAATCATGTCTTCAATCACTTCTTCCGTTGCTGATGACGTTCAAGCTGCAGGATCCGATACTCATCCTCCCATACTTGATACAACCGATTATGACTCTTGGGCTCAAAGAATCAGATTGTATTGCTTAGGAAAAGAGAATGGGGTTAACATCCTTAAGTCAATTGATGAAGGACCATTTCAAATTGGAACTACCAGGGATATTCTCAAAACTGGAACTGATGGGAATGTTGTGTTAGGGTTGGATAGACCAAGAATGTATGATGAGCTTGATGATAAGGAGAAGAAGAGATACGATGCTGGCATTAGAGCCTCAAACATTATACTTCAAGGTTTGCCAAAAGACATTTACAAGCTGATCAATCACAGCACTGAAGCCAAGGCTGTCTGGGATAATGTCAAGATGCTTCTCTCTGGTTCGGAACTAACTAAGGAAGATATAGAGTCTCAGTTGTATGATGACTTTGAGAACTTTAAAATGAACCCAGGGGAAAGTGTTACTAAATATCATGTGAGATTCCACAAGCTTGTGAATGATATGAGGAATATCAAGATGACAATGCCAAATATCCAGGTCAATTCCAAGTTCGTGAACAACATGAATCCTGAATGGCACAAATCTGTCACTGCTGTCAAATTGAACAAAGGACTGAGGCACACCAATTATGGGAAACTGTATGCTTATTTACTCCAACATGAGAAGCATGCTGCCTTTGAACGTATGATCATGGAAAAGTTCAATACAAGCTGCTGCTGCAAGCTCTTCAAATGATTCAACTACATTCTTCACAAATGTGGGGATAAGTACAAAAGCATCACAAGTTATACCCACTGGGGATCATAATCACAAATTTATTCCGGGTTCTGGTTATAAGCCATCGGACATGTTCATGGAACACTTTGCAAATCAACTGGCTCTAATGGTTAAGCAAAACTTAAACCTCGCTCCCTACACCAACAATCATCTCAGAACTGCATCTAATCTACACAATCATGCTACGGTTAAAGATGGAAGGGTTGTAGTGCAAAACGTGCAAGGAAGGAAGAATACTTATCTTCCACATAATGAACAAGGGAATGTAGGTGTTGGTACTGGTTATGGGAATGCGGGAGCTGGAGCTGGTTATGTGACTAATCAGAATCGAGGAAGGATTGCGGTTCAGGGTCAAGGGAAGCCAATCAAGTGTTACAACTATGGAGGGGAAGGACACATTGCTAGGAATTGCACTCAACCAAAACGTCCACAAAATGAAGAGTACTTCAGGGATAAGATGCTACTAGTGCAAGCTCAAGACAATGGAGCAGTGTTGGATGAGGAAGAGTTGTTGTTTCTTGCTGAGGGAAATGCCAAGACTTATGATGCAGATGTGGATGAACAACCAGTGCATGGTGTGGCTCAGATCAATCCCAATGTCTTTCAAGTTTCAGACTATGATGCATTTGATTATGAAGTTGATGATGAACCAACGGCATAAACCATCTTTGTTAGTGCAAATATTACGATATTTACTCTATACAGTCTCATATGTTTTGTTGATGACAAATATGTAACTTGTAATATATGACATAAAATGTATAAGTTACTTGTAATTATATTTTGTCTCAACATACTTTCAACACCTCTCGATGACTCAAGTCCTTGTATACTACAACACAGGTTCGTACATGTTTGTTATGTTGCGTTATGATCAAACCCCTAACAAACCATTAAACATGTTTATTTAAATAGTTTATAAAACACATAAGTAATTTTGGTTTCTTACATTTTATAAAATACATAAACATAAGTAAATGTATTGGGTAAAACCTATGACCCATGACCCAAGACCCATAACCCAATGTCTAGATACATTGTACCTTGGTGGGCACTTAAGTCCATGACCCATGACCCATGATCCATGACCAATAACCCATGGGTAAAGAGCAGTGTCCCATGGATCCCTCTAATTTCCCACGGATACCTAGGATTTCAAGGGCCGGATCCCTCTTAGAAGTGATCCTTGGGGCAAAAACTTGTCTTGGCCTTTTTGCCTATAAATAACAAGCCACTTCTTTCCATTTCTTAACACCTTTACACATAGTTTCTCTCCACCATTTATAGCATATTTAGATCATTAGGAAACATGTAAACCACCCTCATCTCATATGATCATAATGCTTCTAACTTTCATTTGTTTTAAGCATACTCTCAAAGTGATCCTCCAAAGCAAGCTTAGAGATCTTGCATCCTTACCTACTGAAGTGATCACCCATCAAAAGTATACAAGCACATGAAGATCTTCTACAAAAATCTTGGGAAACTTGTCATCTTCATTCATAGAAGACTAACTACATCATGCCTTGTATTCTTGATGTTTGGTTTAGGATTTCATATCCATTAGACACATTGTCTTGGATATTGTCTAGTATCATATTCTTGTATCTATAACTAGATTAGATGGTTTATATGTTTGTGCCATAAAACACAAGATTTATTATGTTGGGCCACAAAACATAACGGGTGTCATAGATGTGTCGTGTTGTTCGGGTAATGGTTCTTCTTTTGTAATGGAACCCGATATCTAGCCTTGTACCGGATAAAGTGTAGGCGACGTTGTGATAGATTTGGTTCTACCTCGTGGAAGGACTCGGTATCTAGCCTTGTACTGGATAAAGTCTAGGAGACGTTGTGATAAGTTTGGTTCTACCTCGTGGAAGGACTCGGTATCTAGTCTTGTACCGGATAAAGTGTAGGCGACGTTGTGATAGGTTTGGTTCTACCTCGTGGAAGAACTCGGTGTTTAGCTTAGTACTGGAAAAAGTGTAAGAATGGAGTTTTTTGATCTAGTAAAGTAACTCTCGAGTTGGATACTCGGGGAGTGGAGTAGGGCAAAGAGGAGATTCGTGACCGAACCACTATAAATCCTCGTGTTAGTTTGTCTATCCTTTTACTTATCGCTTTACTTTTATTCTTGCTTTATATTGTTGATTGTCTATGTGGTTGATGTTTATGTGTGTGATGCATACTTGGTCTTTCATATAGTCAAAAACTATATTTAAAACTTTACATATTATGACACGCTTGATCAAAAAAAACAAACTGGACTAATAATAGTGAAACTTGATTATAATAAACCATTAGTCTTGCGGAATCTTATGTGATATTAAGAGGTTGGCCTTACATGCCGTAATGCGTTAAATGCATCATCGCGTCAAGATTAGCAAATGCGATGGTTTACACTATATTTGATACAAAAGTTTTAAGTTTGAAACGAAAACGTATTCACCCCCTCTACGTTTTCACAATTGGTATCAGAGCGGGTTGGCTCTAGTTTTTAAAAACAAATGGTTTTCAAAACGAGTAAGGTCCTTGTATCAAATTTATAGCGAAGTCAAGCATAATATGAAAAGTGTTTTGTTGATTTTTTTTGAAGTTTTGTTGTTAGATATCTTGTTAATCAAGCTTGAATAAAGATTAAAATGGGTAATATAACTTCACTAAAAATTCTACAAAGGTCAAACCTTTTCGTCGGGTCAAAACGTTGTTAGATATTTTGGAAGGGATCCTGCGGATCCGTGGTACAGAAGACAATTTTTGTCTCATATTCAAAAATCATTACTAATTAACCGTAAGTCCGTAGAAGTCGTGCCACCTATCGTTTTAAAGGTATTTGAGTCTATTTTAATTTAAAAATGATTTCATAAACTGTTTCAAAAAAAAATTTACAGAATCATTGATTTATAATAGAAAATCATTTTTCGGTTATAACTTTTGCACAAACTTTTGATCTAATTGGAGACGAATGTTTTCGTCTTTGAATAACAATGTGTCCTCTTTTGAAATTAAGGTTTTGATCATATTTATAAATATAAAAGAAACTAATCAAGCTTGGTATACATGTTTATATTTCACAGAAAGCGATGAAAAGAACTTTCGTATGCTATGCTAAATGATTAATTGTCTTACCTTGCATTACTTGATTATTTGCTTATCTCAAATAGGTTTTGTGCTTGTTTGATTGAATAACATATGTGGTTTCCTTACCATGCAATTCGTTCTCTTATTTGTCGATTTAGTAATATTCTACTAATCAATGTGCTATTTGAAGGAGTGTTTGGGATAACATCTAGTTGTGTCAAAATGTTAGTTTAAATACTTAGATACGTCATATAAGTTGAAAAATGTTTAAAACATGTAATATACTAAATGGCTTCTAGTTGAATTTGTCATGTGTGAAACATAAATGTTTTATGTGCTTATATGATTTCTTGATTTCATATTTTCTTGTGTCGTTTTCTAAAAACAACAAGAATGTACATCGGATCATAATCTACACTTGTGTTGATGATGTACTCTCTCGTTTTCCTTTTCATGATCGCTTTCCAAGCTTCATAGTAGGATTTACTACTTGATTATTTCATCCAATATAGTCAAGTATATTATTTTGCAACACAAATATAATTGTTCATATCCGAAAATCCAAACTTGATCTTTCCAACAACATATGTTGAACTAGCTCATCCAACCATTTTTGTTCACCATATGGACAAGTTTAATTTTATTTTTTTGACACCTTCGTCACCTTAGTTGTTTCAAGCATAATATTAATAAAAACAAAGCAAAGTATCATCATTGTTACTCTTCGATAGGCCATTGTAGGAATATAAATTTTCCTAACTTGAGAATGAATACTGGAGAACTTTTTGCATTAGAAACTCGATTTGACCTAACGATTGAATTGTTTCCTTGATAGAAGTTGGGTATGTGGAATCGCCCATAAAAATGGTCGTGTTTAGCCGTAATTGAGCACCGCTAATAATAGTCTCATATTCATTCTCTCACTTGAGAAATTTATACTCCTATGTTTTCCTTAAGTAAGTTTACAATGGAAATACTTTGCATTGTCTTAGGATTACAAATCAAACAAGTTGTAAAATTGATTTTTCTTTTAGTTAATCACAACCATTTGCCTCATCAAGCGATTATCTTGCTTTGATCGAGATGAGCTACATGACTTCATGGATGAGGTTCATTGTATGCTAATCACCATCCGTAATGACTATACATAGCTCATTGCTTCCATTGACCAAAACAACCTTCTAAACAAATTCACTTTCTTAAGGATGCATATACATGTGTTTCTTACTCTTCAATACTAACACATAGGCAAACATCTCTTAGCTAAAACTAACTCACAAACCGTACTTGCTTTAAGCTTTTCTAAATTTAACACTTACTCTTCCAAACAACAACTTCACTTACTTGATCTAAATGTAGTCTAGATTGTCCTAAACTAACACCTCACAACTCTTTTGTTTTGAACACCATCATTTGCCCTTTTCTTCTAGACACATACCTTACACGCCATTTTTAGTGTAAATAATTTACTAATCTAGATCATAAATCTATTTTGAGCGTCTTGAACAGTGCTCGTTAAGTTTGCTGAACCTCTGTGTTATTTGTGAGCTCAATCTCATTTGATTGCCTATATGTTATTTCTACATGCTCTCCTTGCTATGCTTAACTTGTATATATGTATACTTGCTGTAGAAATCATTAGTTTCAAAATTCGAAACATAGAGCAAAATTTTGCAACTATCCTGTTAAGAAAATCTGTCTCAGACGCCGGATCCCTTAGATATAACTAGACGGATCCCTCAAGTGAAGGATCCGTGGGATCCGGATGGACAGAAGTTCCCTTTTAGCCTCCTTGCATCAATCCAACCTTCCAGACCTTATTGGACTAGTTAAATATGCTACATTAGGACCACTTAAACTTTCCTTAGGCTGAGTTGATCTCACATTCACTCATAGATGACTTAGGATCACATTCAAAGTATTTTTGATTTATCATTACTTCAAAACTCACCATTTTTCCGCTCTAATGTTTACACATTGTTCCTCTCATCTCAAAACAACTAGTTTGATATTTCTTTCAATTTTGACAAATTGATTTTAGTCATCTTTACCTTAAAATACTCTAAAAACTAGTTTTTCATTTCTTGTGATTTTTAAGGAATTTTCTAAATTTTACTTTGATCACCATCTGGTCTCTATGATCATTAGCCATCCTCAAAACACTTAGTGTCATCCATGATCACTTATTTTTGTTTCTAAACCTCTATTTTCCCTACAAAAGCCATCATTGACAAATCTCACTCATTAGTCTTGACCACTTAGGTGTCATGCCATGTAAGACATTTAATAGACTGAGTAACTTAGGATAGGTAGGTGCTAGACCTTGATAGAATCCAATCACCTCCTTTTCACCTCATTTGTTAGCCGGATCCCTAGACTAAAGATAGCCGGATCCCTCTAGTGAGGGAACCGGTGGAACTGGGGAACAGAAGGTACATTATCTCTTGAGATAATCATTTGAAATTTCCTTTTTCTACTCAAACACTTGCTTAACACTTAGGATTATCAGTTTCTTGTATGTTTATAAACGAGTTGCGTTTATGTGATTATTTACTTGTTCTTTCTTTTCTGTACATGATATTATGTGAACAATATCTCCATTTGTATAAATGTTTTCCTTTTGTACTAACTCATTTGGATTCTTGTAGGTTGACAATGGTCGATTTCATCATCAAGTCAAGTTGTGCTCATTCGTACATTTTTTTAATCTTGCATCATCCTAACCATCTTCCTCCACTTTTGTCACTAGTCACAAAGTCATCATGTCTACCACCTCTATTGAGTCATCAACCGAGTCAACAAAAAGAGTCACCTTGATACCTTTCATCACCATCCCTTGATACTCTTGAGTCACTTTATTACCTAGTAAAACTTGACCTTTAATCACCTCTACCACAAGTTCCATACCTCTAAGTCATAATGATGATTTCTATCATTATCACCGTGTCCAAGGTCTAGTTCATGAACTACGTGATGAAGTATCTTTCATGTTCTACCACATCCTACTTGTGTCAACCACAACCTCAAACCACAAGCTACTTGTGTCAACCACATTCTACAAGTGTCTCACTACCACTACAATTCATGGTCTCTCAACCATCATCCACAAACATCTATGTTGTCAAAAGCCAAGTGAATTTCATAATGAAATGCGTCTCATCCCCAAATACATTTATTTTCTTACCTTGAACCACCGTACAACCCCTAAACCAACCACGATGATGCAAGTAGTAGGATTATTCTCTTTTTGACACTAATCCTTTCTTTGTAGGTTCAATATATACACTTTGATGTGTTTGGGATTCTCGTCTATATATGGATGAAATTTTACACCAATTTTTTTTCTTTGTAGGTTCACTCATATACATGGGTTTGTATATGGCACACTTATCTTCGGACGAGGTTTACTTATTTTTTTGTAGGTTCTTCTTGACGCCCTCGAGCTAGGGGGAGCTTCCCTCGAGCATCTACAAAGTGAATCATATGACTTACTCATCCAACGACGAATATATTTTTTCACTAATTTTTTGTTTTGAGGATTTTCAAAACACACTAGGAGCACTTGACGTCCTCAATAAAGGGGAGCTTTCGTCAAAGAAAAAACATTGCAAAATTTGCAATACTTTTGTCTTATCTTCCTAAAATACTTGACGCCCTTAACAAGGGGAGCATCCGTCAAGGGGGAGCATGCACACATTCATTCTTCAAAATTCCTTTATGTTTCAACAAAAGGGAGAATTCTTTCTCATCATATATTTTTTTTCTTATTCCTTAACACTAACCTTGATGTAGGTTAAGTCTCAAAAATTTGATCTATTAATCCGTTGGCAACAATGGTTATAATTCAAAGGATCTTTCTATGTATTTTTTTTGTGTGATTCTCTAGGTTCCTCTTAAAGGAGAGATCACCACCTCTTGAAGACGTGCAAGCTCAAGGTCATGAGTTGCTAAGCTTTGTCATCATCATGACCACTGAAGTGAATCTTGTTGATAATTCTTCTCTTCCTCCATTAGTGTTTCGTGTTAAAGGTATTGGCGTGCTGTGCCAATTGGAGCAATAAGGTGTTTTCAATTTAACTTCACTAGGGATGATGCAAACTCGCTATTCTTGGGAGAAATTAAGTTTAAACTCCAAGGACACACCCTTTTTGTTTCGACAAAATGGGAGAAGAGTGTAAACGGAGAAGGTAATGTATAGGAAGTACGGACACAAGTAATCTTTTCCATTTTACCTATCTATTACGTTTACATATATTTTGTCATCATCAAAAAGGGGGATTGTTAGTGCAAATATTACGATATTTAATCTATACAGTCTCGTTTGTTTTGTTGATGACAAACATGTAACTTGTAATACATAACGTAAAATGTATAAGTTAGTTGTAATTATATTTTGTCTCAACATACTTTCAACACCTCTCGACGACTCAAGTCCTTGTATGCTACAACACAGGTTCGTACATGTTTGTTATGTTGCGTCATGATCAAACCCCTAACAAACCATTAAACATGTTTAGTTAAATAGTTTATAAAAAACTTAAGTAATTTTGGTTTCTTACATTTTATAAAATACATAAACATAAGTAAATGTGTTGGGTAAAACCCATGACCCATGACCCAAGACCCATAACACAATGTCTAGATACATTGTACCTTGGTGGGCACTCAAGTCCATGACCCATGACCCATGATCCATGACCCATAACCCATGGGAAAAGAGGAGCGTCCCACAGATCCCTCTAATTGACCACAGATTCCTTGGATTACAAGGGCCAGATCCCTCTCAGAAGGGATCCTTGGGGCAGAAACTTGTCTTGGCCTTTTTGCCTATAAATAGCAAGCCACTTCTTACCATTTCTTGACACCTTTACACATAGTTTCTCTCCACCATTTCTAGCATATTTAGATCATTAGGAAACATGTAAACCACCCTCATCTCATATGATCATAATGCTTCTAACTTTCATTTGTTGTAAGCATACTCCCGAAGTGATCCTCCAAAGCAAGCTTAGAGATCTTGCATCCTTACCTACTGAAGTGATCACCCATCACAAGTATACAAGCACATGAAGATCTTCTACAACAAGTTTAGGAAACTTGTCATCTTCATTCATAGAAGACTAACTACATCATGCCTTGTATTCTTGATGTTTGGTTTAGGATTTCATATTCATTAGACACATTGGCTTGGATATTGTCTAGTATCATATTCTTGTATCTATAACTAGATTAGATGGTTTATGTATTTGTGTCATAGATGTGTCGTGTTGTTCGGGTAATGGTTCCTCCTTTGTAATGGAACCCGGTATCTAGCCTTGTACCGGATAAAGTCTAGGCGACGTTGTTATAGGTTTGGTTCTACCTCGTGGAAGGACTCGGTATCTAGCCTTGTACCGGATAAAGTCTAGGCGATGTTGTGATAGGTTTGGTTCTACCTTGTGGAAGGACTTGATATCTAGCCTTGTATCGGATAAAGTGTAGGCGACTTTGTGATATGTTTGGTTCTACCTCATAGAAGAACTCGGTGTTTAGCTTAGTACCGGAAAGTGTAAGGTTTTCTCTGCCAAGAATGGAGTTTGTTGATCTAGTGAAGTAACTCTCGAGTTGGATAATCGGGGAGTGGAGTAGGGCGAAGAGGAGATTCGTGAACGAACCACTATAAATCCTCATGTTGGTTTGTCTATCCTTTTACTTATCGCTTTACTTTTATTCTTGCTTTATATTGTTGATTGTCTATGTGGTTGATGTTTATGTGTGTGTTACATACTTGGTCTTTCATATAGTCATACATTATATTTAACACTTCACATATTATGACACGCTTGATGAAGAAAAACAAACCGGACTAATAATGGTGAAACTTGACTTTTAATGAACCATTAATCTTGTGTAATCTTATGTGATATTAAGGGGTTGGCCTTACATGCCGTAATGCGTTAAATGCATCCACGCGTCGAGATTAGAAAATGTGATGGTTTACACTATATTTGATATAGAAGTTTTAAGTTTGAAATGGAAACGTATTCACCAGCCCTCTACGTTTTCACAATCTTTATGGCTAATATCACTCCAATGGTCTCTCCACCTCAACAAGCCAGTCCCTCAAAGGAATCCATCATATGAGAGGTATTAAAACTATATGATGTAGTTGATGTGCAAAAGATTTACAACAAAGTACAATCAACGGAAATCATTGAATCAGATATTGAAAATATGGGTAATAGCAATGTTGTCCCATATGATCAATATGTGAAGCAAGATGAAAGTATAATTGTACCAAGTGATGCATCTTCTACTATCAATGATGAAAATGTATGTGATGAATACACTGAATATGCACCTGATGATTCCATGACCACTGAACATAATGCCTATAAGGAACAAGTTGTTATATATGAACATCGTACAAAGTTTGAATTGACTACCCGTGAGCAGGAGATGGATAACCAAATGCGTACATTTATCAGAAAAAGTAATTTTAGGGAAGAAATATTAAAAAAAGAGTTAAATTCCTTACAAGAAAAACTTAATAAAACAGTTAAGCAAAAGCAAGAACTTGAAGAAAATGAAAAAGTGCTTAAACATGAATTCAATGCTAAGGAATCAAAAATTTTAAATAATTTTTCCAACCTAAAAACTTTGAAAAACAAACTTGAAAACAAGTTGTACGTACAAGGTAACACCATTCAGACTACTCACATGATCACTAAGTATAGAGTGTTAAGCGATGAGCATAGTACTAGCCTTGTAGAGGAACCCAATCCTGAGTATGGTAAGAAAGAAAAAGCTGCCCAAAAGGTGATCTATGATGGTAATGAAATCCTTAAGCCTAAACAAAAGCCTACTTGTGTAGAAAGCACTGAAGATGATAGAGAATTTGAAGATGCCTCTAGAAAGAAAATGGAAAAGAAACTAAAAGATCCTTGGTGTGTAGAGCATAATATAACATTTAAAACCCCCAATTATGCTAAGGAAAACTGGATAGCCTTCAACTAGTTTAGACCCCAGACTTAATTAACCCCTGAATAAGTGTTTTGGAAGAAAGATATGGATAAGAAAAAAACTGATGAACTTGTTGAAAAGAATTCTCCCCTTAGGAAATTGCCTCCAGCTACTGTGTATCCACCAAATACACCAATGCATTTAGTGCCTATAACTCTTCCCACTCAAAGCAAAACCTTAGTCAACTTACATGTAGTTTACCAACTATTCGTTAACTTTGAGAAAACATGTAAGAATAGAATCACTCCAACGGGAATCACTGATGGGGAAAGGGGCTTTGATCAAACAAAAGAATGTTAGTTAACTGAGGTCATGCCTTTCTTTAAACAACTAAAAGAACAATTTGAGAGTCATCAAAAGGCCATAGATATAGAGATTAAGGAAATGAAAAGGATGTTTAATGAAATGGAAAACGAGGTTCAAGATTATGAATGTGAGCTCAAAAGTAATGAGACTAAGGGAAAGAATCTTCATATCCTAAATGATAATTTAATTTCTATATGTATTGCTCAAGATGTGTTTTACACTGTTACAAATTACTCCATTACTGCTTCTCAATTTCATGAATTATCTGTTGCTTTGAAAGTCTCCCAAGATGGTGTCACTGAGCTTGAGACTAAGAATTCAAAATTGCATGAAAAAATCGAAAGGGATGATCATGATAACATGGTCAGACATTTTTCTAAATTGGAAGTTGAATATCTTGATTTACAATTATAATATCAACATCTTAAAGAAAATGTTAAAATCTCAAATACCAAGACATCTTCGGATGCTCCTGAGTTTGATGCAGTTTTTGAAATAAACAAACGTGATGAACAAATTCGAGCTCATTGTTACACGATCAAAAGGTTGAAAGCCCAAATTTCCCATCTGAAGGGTGAAAAGAATGAAGTGACTGGGTCCCATATGCCTCCTCCTTTAGATTCTCAGAATTCTCAAAATTTTCATCTTCAAAACATCATTAATGTATTACAACATGAAAATGAGTGTTTTCTAGCAGAAAATGAAAAGGTTAAACTATATTTTAAAGAGTTATATGAATCAATTAAGGTCACTCGTGACAAGAACAATGAAAAGATAAATTTTTTGCAAAAAGAAATTGAGAATCTGAAGATTCAGGTAAAAGGGAAAATGCCAATCACCAGTAGTGAGAATGTTGCACCAAAGGTGACTGCTTGTACTAAATATGCTATGTCTGTGAAGTATATTCCCCCTCATATTAGGAATAATGAACTTGCATGTCAAACATATTCTTCGTAACTTAAGGATAGTCTAGAATGTCTCTGTGAGATTGTAGAAGAGGATAAGATAGAGAAACCACTTGATAATGTGGTTGGGCGTGCATGCTTATATGCCAAACGATCTCAGGAACTCTTAGAATGTTTAATAACAATATGTCCTAAATTTGGTACTAGGAAAGATAGTGTAGTTATGCCTTGTTCTATGCTTAAAGTCAAGCATGTGACCTTTGATGTGCATCCTAGAATCTCAGATCTCAGCACTTCTAGACCAGGAATGCAGAAAGTAGTGAAACCAACTAATATTCCCATCATTCCTTCTACAGGAGTAATAAGTGACACTAAGGTAAGTGGGTCAAAGCCTCCAGGAAATACAAAGTAAGATAAGACCTCGCGAGCTAAGAGTGATCAAGGAAAGAAAGTAGAAGACCACTAGGAACAATAAGTTTGAGTTGAATACGACGAATCATGTTGATTCTAGTATTAGCTATAAGCGTACTGTAATTAATTCGAATTCTACTACTATTTGCAAAACATGTAATGAATGTTTGGTTTCTGGTATTTATCATGAATGTGTTGTGAATGAGTTAAAAAATGTTGTTAAATCTCCAGTAAAAAATGCTAAACAGGTTAAGGATGTCAGGAAGCCAATTTGGAAAAAGATTAATAATTATTGGAAACCTACAGGGAGAAAATTTAATAATGTGGGTTATCAATGGAAACCCACTGGCCGCATATTCAAAGTTAATGAATTTTTCCCTAAAAGGTATAGATCTATGCCCACTAAGGAATGGAAACCTACTGGTAGGATCATCCCCTTAAGAAGTAGTCATACTTCACATAGGTCCAGTGCTTCTACTAGTCTTGCTTCCACTACTAATGATGTCATAGCTTCTATTACTGATGTGGGTGTTCCAATCTCATTCACTAACCAAGTGGAACCCATTCTCTCATGGGGATCCAAATTATCCAGTCATCCATACTTGTCTGTGTTCAACTACAGGTCGTACAAATCGTTCTGTGGTATTTGGACTCAGGTTGTTCAAAGCATATGACTGGAGATCACTCACGGCTCAAGGACTTTGTGAATAAATTCATTAGGACTGTTAGATTTGGGAACGACCACTTTGGGGCAATTATGGGTTACAGAGATTATGTATTTGGTGACAGTGTAATCTCCCGGGTATATTATGTAGAAGGACTTGGTCATAATCTGTTCTATGTTGGTCAATTCTGATCTTGAAGTGGCTTTCAGAAAACACACTTGCTTCATTAGAGAATTAGACGGTGTTGAGTTTTTAAAGGGAACTCGTGGCACTAGTTTTTACACCATCTCTATAGAAGACATGATGAAGTCTTCTCCAATTTGTCTGTTGTCAACAGCATCCAAAACAAAGTCATGGTTATGGCATCGTCGTCTCAATCACTTGAACTTCGGCACCATCAATGATCTTTCCAGAAAGGACCTCATAAGAGGCTTGCCCAAGTTAAAGTATGAAAAAGATCATCTTTGTTCGGCTTGTCAATTGTGCAAAAGTACAAAGTATGCCCATAAACCCAAACCTACAAACTCCAACATGGAAGTTCTTCATACCCTTCACATAGATTTGTGTGGACCCATAAGAGTGTAGACTATAAATGGGAAGAAATATGTGCTAGTTGTTGTTGATGACTACTCTCGGTTCACTTGGGTTAAGTTTTTGAGGTCAAAGGATGAAACCCCCGACGTCATCATCAAACTTATTAAACAGTTGCAGGTTCGGCTCAATGAAACAATTAGAATCATCCGAACAGACAATGGAACTGAGTTTTTAAACAAAGAACTAAGTCAGTTTATGAAAGCATTGGAATTAGCCATCAAAGAAGTGTTCCACGTACTCCTCAACAGAACAGAGTAGTTGAAAGATGAAATCAAACTCTTGTTGAAGCCGCAAGGACTATGCTAATTTATTCAAAGGCTCTAATGTTTCTCTGGGCGGAAGCCATTGCCACTGCATGTTATACCCAAAACCGTTCCCTAATTCATACAACTCATGGAAAAACTCCATACGAACTAGTTCATAACAGAAAACCGGACCTTTCTTTTCTTCGTGTGTTTGGAGCCTTGTGCTATCCAACTAATGATGGTCAAGATCTGGGAAAGTTGAAAGCTAGGGCGGATATTGGATTTTTTATTGGTTATGCACCAAATCAAAAGGGTTACCGAATCTACAACAAAAGAACCCGATACATTATGGAAATTGTTCACGTTACGTTCGATGAGCTGATTGAGCAAACGGCTCCTGGAAAATCCAGTTCTGGACCCGCACCTCAATTTTTGTCAAGTAGTCCCATCATTTCTTCTCTTGTACAAAATCACTCCATTGCAGTTCCTTATGTACCTCCATCAGAAGAATACTTGAAGAAATTGTTTGATTCGATGTTTGATGAATATTATGAACCTCAAGCTAATGACAATTCTGCACCACCAACTGTTGCTGCTTCTAATCCAACTAATACAGATGGTCCATTCGTTTCAATGTCTTTATCTCAAGAAGCGCCCGTTTCCAATCACTCATCATCATCTTCGAATCCTCAATCTTTGGTTGTACATCATGGAAATGTAGCTGCTAATTATGATGGGGATAACCCCTTTGCTACCCCCGAAGATGCTTCGTTTGAAAACATATTTGCCCTGAACCAACACTTGAACCATCTTCATTAGGGGATCCAAACTCTGCTACATCAATTCCTCCACAACAACCACACGAATATCTCAGAAAATGGACACATGAACATCCATTGGATAATATCATTGGGAATCCTTCTCGTCCGGTTTCAACTAGAAGACAACTTGCCATAGATGCCTTATGGTGCTTCTTCAACTCTGTACTATCAAAGATCGAACCTAAAGATGTCAAAGCATCAATGTTTGAGGACAGCTGTTTAATGCTATGCAAGATGAAATCCATGAGTTCGATCGTCTTGATGTATGGGAATTGGTGTCTGATCCAGACTGTGCTATGATTATTGCTCTTAAGTGGATCTTAAAAGTGAAACTTGATGAGCATGGTGATGTTCCTAAAAAATAAGGCAAGGCTTGTGGCCAAATGATACCGACAAGAGGAGGGTATTGACTTTGAAGAATTATTTGCTCTGGTTATACGTATTGAGGCTATCAGAATCTTCATGGCTAATGTTTCTAGCAAGAACATGGTGGTTTATCAGATGGATGTTAAGACTGCTTTTCTTAATGGAGATCTCAAAGAAGTGGTTTACGTCAGTCAACCCAAAGGTTTTGTGAATCTAGAGCATCCTACCCATGTCTACCACTTGAAGAAGGCCCTTTACGGTTTGAAGCAAGCTCCTAGGGCATTGTATGATACATTGTCAAAATTTCTTTTGTCAAATGGATTCAGCAAAGGAGCAGTTGATCCTACACTTTTCACCAGAAAGTCAGGCAAACATTTAATTCACGTTCAAGTTTATGTTGATGATATTATTTTTGCCTCGACCGACCCTAATGAATGCGACCGATTTTCAAAGGAGAAGGGCTCCAAATTTCAAATGTCTATGATGGGACAAATGTCATTTTTCTTGGGATTACAAATTTCAAAAAGTCCTAGAGGCATTTTTATTAATCAATCTAAATATGCTAATGAAATCTTTAAAGAAGTTTTGATTTGATTCTTGTGAACCTGTTGACACTCCGATGGTGGAGCGTACAAAACTGGATGAGGACCACTCAGGGATCATGGTTGATCAAATGAAATATCATAGTATGATTGGATCCCTGATGTACTTCACAGCCAGTAGAACTGATATTCTGTTTGCTATATGCATGTGTTCTAGATACCAGGCTAAGCCTACCAAAAAGCACCTTGAAGCGGTTAAACGGGTCTTTCGGTATCTCCAAGGAACCATTAACATGGGACTTTGGTATCTGGAGGACACCGATATGTCACTAACAGCCTATGCAGATGCAGACCATGCAGGGTGTCAAGATACACGTCAAAGCATGTTAGGAGGTGCTCAGTTTTTGGGAGATAAGTTAGTAAGCTGGTCTTCAAAGAAACAAATGAGTATGTATATATCCTCTACAAAGGCTGAATACATAGCCATGTCATCTTGTTGTGCTCAAATCTTATGGATGAGATCCTAATTATCTGACTATGGCTTTGTATTCAACAAAATTCCTCTGTATTGTGATAACAAAAGTGCCATCGCTCTCTGCTGCAACAATGTTCAATACTCAAGGGCAAAGCACATTGACATTCGACATCACTTTATCAGGGAACAATTGGAGAAAGGTGTGGTTGAACTGTCTTTCGTAAGGACTGAATATCAGCTGGCAGACATCTTTACTAAAGCTCTTCCTAGAGAACGGTTTGAGTTTATCCTCCCACGACTTGGGCTGAAGAGCCTACAACCTGAGACACTCAAACGTCTTTAGGAGGAAGAAGAGGAGTAAAGGTGTTTCTTCATCTATTTTCTTGTATATACTTTATCAAAAAGCAAAATACAAATTTATAAAACCAAAAAAAAGAAAAAATAGAAAAATATAAAATTTTCAAAAACCCATAAACATCATAAAATCTAGAAAAATTCCAAAAAGATCGTTTTACTTATCTTGTTTTCAGGTTTCGATAACATCTACGGACTTAGAATTGTCATTCAAAAATGGCACGGGTCTTTAGATGAAGTTCGAACTGAAGTAAGTTTAAGTAGTTTAAAAAAAATGAGATGGAGAAAAATGTTGGTTTATTGTCATTTCAGGCAATAACCCGTTTCTAAAGAAAGGACAGAGCCATGCTAAATATATTTTTCAAATCTCATGCTCTGTTCCTAAAATCATAAACTCATATGGAACGTTTGTCACCAAAAAGACAAATGTTTCCTCACAAATATTTTTCCTTCTAAAAGATTCTTTGGAAAACTATTTGTCACCTAATGAAAACATAAGTGCTTTGAAAATAACTCGGACTTATTTTTGAAAATCATCTGGACTTATCATTTGTCAAAATCTCTATCACTCAATCAATAAATCAGGCCAATGATTGAGGGGGAGAATGATTTCAAACAAATCAAAAAGGTTATTTCTCAAATAATTGGCACGAAAATGAGCAAGGTCTACATTTGAATAATAAAAAAGAACATTGTTTTTATACAATTGGATCAAGACCAAGGCTAATATTGTGTTTTCATAAGATACCTAAGAATGTTTGATCATTGGAGTTTAAAGTTTCAAAATTTGATCCTTATCAGTTAAATGTTTTAAGAGCAAGTCACACTTCTCCTCAAAAAGCTTTCGAAAACAATTTAAATCAATCGTGTTCACAAATCTCAAAGGGTTTGAAAATTGTGATCGGGAGAGAATTTGTGATTTAAATTGGAAATAAACAGATAATTTGATAAGTGGTTTTAGAAATACATCAACAAACTCTCCTCCCTACATGTGCCAAACTATTTCAAAATTTCCATGCACATGTTAAGGGGGAGCATTTATCTTAAACAAAAAAGGATTAAATTGTGATTGATTTGTCTCAAACTGCAGGTTCCCTCTAATATGGGCAAAAATCTTTTGAATCTCGATGCACATATTGAGGGGGAGCAATATGAAGAAAACCACATCCTCCCCAAAATGTTCTATCTAAAGTATCTAAATACTAGATTTGATCGAGGAGTGAGGATGATCATTTTAGAAAATGTTAATCAAGAACTGGACCTTTCATTCCTAATCTAATATTTCAAAGACCTCTTGCCTCCATGTGCTAAATGATTTCCTATACTTGAAGCACATGATTGACGGCGAGCATTTCTAAAATATCAAAAAAACAATTAAGGTACAAAATGCTTTGATGTTATATCACAAGTACCTTGATTGATTTTCAAATGGTTTTCAATTGGTTTCGAGGCGGAAAGAACAATACCAAATGACCGACCAATTTAATTTACGCATTGAAGATATAAGGATGGTTAGGTTAGGTATCCGTTCCTATGATCCCGCCAGAGTCGGAGGGATCTACCCAGGGACAATCCACTAGTTAGTATATAAGTCCTTAGGTATGATGAAAAAAAGGAGAAAAGTGAGAATAAGGGAAAAGTGCCGACTGAGATTGAGCTAGAACTGGAATAAACCCAACACGATTCTAGTAATGAAGTCTCGGTAAGCACTGAAGGGGTTGAAGAATGAAAAAGAATTGAATGTGAAAAGGGTGAAAAGAAATAGCCCTCCATTAATTCAACCTTAGGGCAGAAACCGGGTTCAATTCATATGCTACTGGTTGTTACCAAGGTAACACCGGTATTGAAGACAAGACATCATGGACCCAGTGACGCACTGCACTAAACTTCCCAAGCTACTCAAGTTCATCTTAAAAGGACTTGTTTCATTCTCACGGGGAACATACATTATCTATCGACTTTCTCTTAGAGATTGTTGATATTGAAGAAAGAGACCGTCTCCCCAGTCTCCGGTATAGGAAACCAAAGTGCACTATTGAGTCTAGAGCCAAGAGATCATCAATAAATCTTGTTAGGACATACAATTAATGAATTCTTAATGTTTCACACAATGTGGAAAGTAAGAATATATATTGAGAGTCCTACGCATTATCCTTGTGATATTGCCAGAACATCCGAGTGATATGTAAAAATATTCACGATGAAGATGGAAATCCTTCTAGAGCCAACATCAAACAAGCTCTTGGTGGGTGACATGTGAGATCTTTTCAAAAGATCAAACTTGTGACAACTGGATAGAAAAAATGGGGTGATTCACTCTTGAATCAACCTTGGTCCAGGAAATGGATTGACGGATACCTTTGAAAAACCGGTCGTTGTGCTCAACGACTCTTCTCTCTAGCACATAGACTGTATATTAAATTTTCAAATAAAAGGGTATTTATGATTGAAAATTGATGTTCTCCGTAAAACCTTCGTTGTATTGCAAAACTCTTTCTATTGAGGAATACACAACTGTTTTTCAAATCATTTTTTCATCAATCAGTGAATCTCAATTCGCTGGTTCACTCACTCCGTGCTATCTTCTTTGAGACGTTCTGGTTTGAGAACAGCTTGATTAGTTGCGAAACCCTGTCAAGGAGATTCTTCGGAATTCTAACTGATCGCAGGCAGTACTTGTACTGATCAACGGGGAACCGTGGTTCTTGCAACCCCATTCAACGAAAGTGATCAAAGACACTCTCGTGCGCTTTATTGCTAACTGTTGTTTGCAGGGACACCCGATGGTTGCAGCTGATCAGAATTGAGGAGTCAATCCATAACCACATGCTCACACATCAAACTCACATCTAAAGAAATCATGATAGGTGCATATCTTCATAACTAGACTCTGATATTTTCAAATCATGCTTCTGCTATGTACCTGCGAAGATATCATAAATCAACAAAGCTTCAGCTACTCTGATGAGAAGATATCATGATGTAAAACTATGAGCATGTCGGTCCAAAAGTCACAACTTCACATATTGGCAATACAACAAAGGATGAGTCAAGAGATTTAATGTGGCTGATGATCTCTAAGAAGGCTCAAAGAACAACCAATCCGTGGATCAGTAAAAGACCTCCACTTGATAAACAAAACATGCTTAACATGAAGAATCAAAGGCTACGAGCTACAGAGCAAAGGACTTAATCAAGAACTCAAGAACATCAAGATGTAATATCTGTTTGTAATTGAGGTGACCTTCCTTAGGGGGAGATTGTTAGGATTTAGAAAATTCAGTAGTTAAAGACTCGATCACCTCAAGCATATGTATTCGTTCGAAAGCTCGTAGTCATAGTCATTTAGTGAAAGTTAGTCATAGTCATTTAGTGAAAGTTAGTAGTTAGTTAATTAATAACGTGGAGGACGGATGGGTCTTTACCCACTGTATGCCTGATCCACAGCCCGTAGGAGGCGTTTCATGTAACACATTATAAATACCCTTTGCATAGCAAGGCAAAGGGTTGGAGCTTTCAATATACATTTTTCTTTGTCTCACTAAAGATTCCAACTCTTTTAACTTTCTCTCTCTAAAACCTCATCTCATTCGAATTCTATTGTGCTTGATTATGTGTTTGTGAAAACCAATATGTTACAGAATCCTTCTCGCTTCAAAAACTGCTCCAACACCAAATCTTCTAAGACTATCTTTGAGTTAATTCTATCTGGGCCTCAAGCCCATGCTTGAATGAGTGGTTGTTTGTTGGGTTTGCAGTTGGGCTACGAACCCCACAGGCTTCAATGGTGTGTTTGGTTTTGCTACAACATCAAGCCCAACCCAAGTTTGGTTAAGAGTGTATGTAAAACTAGGCCGAAGCCCAGATTGTAAAAAGGGTTCATTTGGTGCAAACAGCCCGCTTGGGGTGTTGGACTTTGATGGATCTGGACACACACCTTGTGTCAATGATATTTTGTATAATATTAATAAGCACGCGGAATTTACTTAGTAATACTTAGAAGACGGATTGTATGATGTATTGTAAGTAAACACAGATTAAACACAAAACTTAAGCTCAAATATTATTAATGAATAATACGAGTGATCTTTGCTTATCACTAGGGTTACACCTTGAAGCCTTTGTGAATAATAAATACGTAGATAAGTAAGTACGTAAGACAATGACCTAGGACCTCCTTTTATAGTACAAGGAGTCCTTTACAAGATAAGTATAAAGCTAACAATATAAAATATACACAAGATCTTTTCTATACTTATCTAGACACGTTTTCCTAACCATTATCTAATAGCAGTGGTAATAATGTACCAGCAGTGGTAATACGTTTCCACTACTAGTGTAATCCAAGCAGTGTCTTCCACAACTATCAGTGGTAACAGATTATTCCCAACAATCCTCCCCTAAACTTATGATTTCTCTGCAAATCAATAAGTTTCTTCAATCTGCATCATCTTCAAGGATTTGGGGAATTCAACCAAACACTTTACTTCTTCATTAACTTTTGAATAACTCTTGAACATTGATCTTGAAGCCTATGTAACAATGCTCTGACCTTCTCATTGTCTTCATGAACTCTTATAGTTGTACATAACATTACTGTGAGAGTTCCAGCTCTGAGTGGATATTCTTTCTCAGCAAGCATGAATGCATCTACTCCATTTGCTGTAGAAACATGGTGAACTTCACATGAATCATAGTAAAACCATTTAGTACCAGGACATGAACATGAGAATTTCCAAAAATCATCATTAACATCTGGATCATAGAGCCTTCTAAGATTAACCCATAACTGCATCTCCTTCATATCTTTGAGATCTTGAGCATCAAACCTTTCTTGAACTAACTTCCATAATCTATCAAGATCATCTTTGTCAAAAGCTTTGATGAGATCTTCAAATTGAATGAATGAGGATGTTGCACCACCTAGCCTTGTGATCTTCCAAGTTGGAGCAAAATTGCTAGCAGTGTAAACCTCCCAATCAATGATAGGATGTCTAACTTGTAGTGGTTCTGGATAAAAATATTCTTCTTCTATCACAATCATTTCAGTCATCTGTTCTTCAGTGAACTTCTCAGTTGGAACTTCTTATTCTTCAGCAAACTTGATCTTCTTACCAGTTTGAGATTCACTATCTTTGGCCTTTCTTTTCAAATCAGGATGCCTTCTTGCTTCTTCTTCAGAGTCCATTGGAATAAAATCTTTATCAAATCTTTGAACTCTGTAGTAGATACTTTCAACTCTATCATCAGACATTCCTTTGAATTGATGTCTCTTCCAACCACCAACATTGCAACAATAAGTCTTCATGTATGCAATAACTTGTGCCTTAGTTGGTTGTCTTGGTTTCTTTTGGCCTTTCTTGACTGAAACAATAGCCTCTTGAAGTGCTTGATTATTCTTCATCTGTATAAAATCGTTTAACTGTGCAGTTCTTTGTTCTGCAGTTAAAGATTTATCAGCTACAAGGTCAATTGCCTTTTTCTTGATTACTGGATCATTTGCAATCACGAAATAAATTTCTTCTTCAGTAGGTACATAGATGAACTCTGGAGTCTTTTCTCTAAGTCTTGTAAGTGGAACAACGGAAATTGGATTTTCCAATCTATCCAGCCTTTTAGCCTCCATAAAGCTTACAACTTCCAATTCTTCAAGCTTTTTCTTTTCAGCAACTTCATCTTCATATATCTTTTTAGCAACTTCTTTATCATGAGCAATATGAACTTGTTCTTTCTTTGAAATCTTTCTTCCAGGTTGCTCTTCACTTTCCATAACTGCTTTACCTTTATCTTTCTTCTGTTTATCAATTTCTTCACTTGCAGTGACAACATTATGTTCATCAGTGGGAATATTTGGCTCTGCAGTGGAAATTAGATCAGTGGTAAAATCAGTTGCAGTACAGAAAATATCTTGCTCTTGTTGCTCTTTTTGAGTATCAGCTTCCTCTGCACCTTTACTAGAAACACCTTCATCTTCAAAATCAATTTTCCTCCCCTGAGTTTCAGCACCTGTTTTCCTCCCCTGTTTGGGAGAATTACCCAAATCTTGATCAAAACCAGTTGAATCACCATCATTAGGTGAGGATGATGATGAGATCACCAACTTTGCATTTTTCCTTTGCTTTTTCAACCCCTGCAATTCTCCCTTCAAGGTTTGAATCTCCTCTGTTAAGTGTTTAAGATCCTTGGCATGCTGCTTCTTGACATGTGCCAGGTCCTTCTGTAGAGATTCAACCTGCTTGGCTAATTTGGTACACAAAACCATCAATTCCATTTGTTGCCCACTGCCCTCATCACTTCCAACTGTGTGACCTATTGGAAGAGGTGAATCATGGGGCAATGGCTCATATTCCTCCCTTGTTGGACTAGGTTGAAGTCTAGAACCACCACTGCTTGTTCCTAGACCAAAAGGTTCAGAAACATGTTGTGTTGTCATGAAAGAAGGTGGCTGTTTGCGCCTCCTGTCATAGGTGTGAGAAACAGGTGGAGTATAATCAATGTTTGGAACAGAGATTATAGGTGAGTTTTGTTCAGTTGTAATCTTTGCAAGCATTTGAGGAAAGAGAGGTGTAAAAATCATGTTGCCATATTTGTTCATGTTTTGAAAAACTTTAGGCTTGAGGCAACTGATTTTATAAACATATGTATGGGGTTGCAGTTGAAACTCATTTAGCACTGCTTGCACAAACCTTGGATACATTAAAAATTTTGTTGAATTCTTTACATTGCCAGTCATACTTGTAAAAATATATTTTGACCAGTTAAAAATCTTATCAGTGGCTAGACAAACCAAAGGGTAAGCCATGGTTGAACTAAATTGTTCATAAGATGTTTTCTTTGGACTGAGACAATGTAAAAGAGTATGTATCAAAAATCTCCATTGGGGACAAAAACACTCTTTTTGAAAGTAGCCTTTTTATCAATGGTATCATAACCCATGGATGATAAAGTATAATGTATTTCTGGCATAGGTAAGGTGATGGTACCATTGAGATCATCCAATTGGAGAACTCTCCTCAAGGATGCCTCAGTAACATCAATAGTTACCCCATCCACAGTGGCTCTTAGAGCATCCATTGTTTCATGTGTATCTCTATTCTCAAGTGTTATGGACTAAGCAGAAGTCCAAAACTGTTTGATTTGAGAGATATAGATTGTGGGTTTTAAAGCAAAGCATACCTTATATGGGTAGTATTGAGAAAGTCCACAATCTGATGAAAAACAGGGCCACTCTTCTCGTTTGACTTTTGTAGCTAGGCCACTTGGTTGTGCTCATCTGCAAATTTTAATGGTGCCATAGAAACTTTTGATGAAAAACGATATTATGTCAATAATAATTGAAGGAATAACTAGCCAATTGAGACAAAAGATATATAGAGGTAGGGTTTAAGAGTGTAGCGCAAGAAAGATTATCTAAGGAAAGTATTTATCTTTAGAGGATAAATATCAAATAGGAAAGTAGATAATTTTCTAGAAGTTACCCTATATATATGGAAAACAATTTTTCAACAACGGCTAGTAAAAAATTTGTTACTGACACAACAGTTGCAACGGCTAGAACAACAGTGGTAAAATAACACTGTCAGTGGAAACTGTGAACTAGTAGTGGTAATTTTTCACAAAAATTTCAAAGAGCAGTGGTAAAGAAAAACATATGAAAACTAGACTGCTCTTATCATAGTTTTTAGCAAACTACCAGCTATCAACGGATTTGATATGTCTTTACCATGAGCCGTTTGCTATGGACTAGCCAACTCTTAATCATAAAGAATATGGTGAGTTGATAACCATATAGTTTTTGGTAAACTATCAACCATGAATGGATTTGTCAAGTCTTTACCAGTAGTCGTTTGCTCTGGACTAGTTGATTTTTATGTGGGTTAGACATGGTGAATCAATAACCATTTGTTGTGTATCTCAGTAATACACCTTTTAAGATCAACTCCCATCTATACTGCAGAAAGGTTATGGAACAAGCAAAAACACAAGCACAAAACATATACAAACTTATACAACAATATTAGTACCCAGAAACTTCCACTCAACACCAAAGACAATTTAACACAAAAAGTTTATGGATTTAGCATGCCAATACTTGTTACCAAGTACTGAAATCTACCCACATCAAGTCCTTTTGTTAATAAATTAGCATAGTTGTCATCAGTATGAATTTTGACAACTTGAATTAGTCCCTTTTCATAACAGTCTCTTATGAAATGGTGTCTAATTTCAATATGTTTAGTCTTTGTGTGTTGATCTGGATTCTTAATAATGCAAATGGTACTACTATTGTCAATATGAATGATGGTATTCATGAAATTGTACCCATAGTCCAAAAGTTGATTCTGAAGCCATAGAACTTGAGCACAGCAACTTGCAGCAGCCACATACTCTGCCTCAGTTGATGAATTAGCCACCATAGTTTGTTTCTTATACTGCCATGACACTAATCTGTTGCCAAGAAATTGGCATCCACCAGTTGTATATTTTCTATTCAAACTAGCTCCAGCATAGTCACTATCTGAGTAAGTAACCAAATCTAGAGGAGAATCTTAGGAGTACCACAATCCCAGAGTAGGAAATGCTTTAAGATATCTGAAAATCTTCTTCACAGCAGTCAAGTGAGAGAACTTGGGAGTGACTTGAAACCTTGCACAGGCACACACTGCAAACATGATGTCTGGTCTAGATGATGTAAGATACATCAAAGAACCAATCATAGACCTGTACATGTGCACATCAACTGCTTCACCAGTATTTTCCTTCAAGAGTAGATGTGTAGTCTTGTCTGCAGGGGTGCTGGATGACTTTGCATCAGTGAACTTGAACTTCCTTTGTATCTCAGCCACATATTTATCTTGATTGATGAAAATACCATCTGGCCTTTGCTGTACTTGGAGTCCCAAAAAGAATGTGAGTTCACCCATAGAACTCATCTTGAATTCTTCTTTCATTAGTTTCTCAAATTCTTTGCACATCTCTGTCTTTGTAGATCCAAAAATGATATCATCAACATACACTTGAACCAGCAAGATATCATTCTTGTCTTTCTTGATGAACAAAGTTTGATCCACTCTGCCTCTATGAAACCCATTATCAAGAAGATAAGTAGTTAAGGTTTCATACCATTTTCTTGGTGCCTGATGCAAGCCATACAAAACTTTAACTACCCTGTATACTTTGTTAGGATATTCAGGGTCTTCAAAGCCTGGAGGTTGTGAGAAATAAACCTCCTCATCAATCTGCCCATATAGAAAAGTACTCTTTACATCCATTTGATAGACTTTAAAGCCCATAAAGGATGCATAGGCTAAGAACAGCCTGATTGCTTCAATTCGTGCAACTGGGGCAAATACTTCTTCATAGTCAATACCCTCCTCTTGAGTGTATCCTTGAGCCACAAGCCTAGCTTTGTTTCTGATAACAATTCCTCTTTCATCCTTCTTGTTTCTGAACACCCATTTAGTACCTATTACCTTCTTGCCAGAAGGCAAATCACAAAGCACCCAAACCTTTTGAAGCTTAAATTGGAGCAACTTTCATCTTCAAGCGCCTTGTAAACATTCTTTGGCTCCATTTGTGACAGAAAACACATAAAGAGACATTCATTCTTGCCTTTAAGAAAAGGATCACACCCACTGGGATAACTGAAGGGGAAAGGGGTTTTGAGCAAACAAAAGAATGTTATTTAACTGAGGTCATACCTTTCTTTAAACAACTAAAAGATCAATTTGAGAGTCTTAAAAAGGGGATAGATACAAATATTAAAGGAATGGAAAATGAATTTGATGCAATGATAGTTGAGGTTAGTGACTATGAGCGAGCGTTAAAATATAATGAAATTGAGAGGAAGAACTTGCATACCTTAAATGACAATCTGATTTCTGAATGTATCTCTCAAGATATGTTCTATACTGCCACTAATTGTTCTATTACTGCTTCTCAATTTCATGAATTATCTGTTGCTTTGAAAGTCTCCCATGATCGTGTCATTGAGCTTGAAATCAAAAACTCTAAACTAAGTGAGAAAATTGAACAGGATGATCATGATAATTTGGTAAAACATTTTTCTAAACTAGAAGTTGAACATTTTGATTTACAACTAAAATATCAACATCTCAAAGAAAATGTTAAAACCTCAAACATCAAGATATCCTCAGATGTTCCAGAGTTTGATGCAGTTTTTGAAATAAACAAATGTGATGAACAGATTCAAGCTCACTGTAACACAATCAAAAAGTTGAAAGCCCAAATTTCTCAATTAAAGGGTGAAATGAACAATGTGACTGGCTCCCAAATGCCTCCTCCTTTAGATTCTCGGAATTCTAAAAACTTTCATCTTCCAAACTTGCTTAATGCTTTACAAAAGGAAAATGAGAGTTTTCTAGAAGAAAATGAAAAGGTTAAATGTCATTTCAATGAGTTATTTGAGTCAATAAAAGTCACTCGTAACAAAAATAATAAACAAATAACTTCGTTGCAAAAGGAAATTGAGAATATGAAGAGTCAGGTAAAAGGGAAAATGCCAATGACCAATGGGGAGAATGGTGCATCAAAGGTGCATGGTTGTAATAAATATGCTTTGTCTGTGAAATATGTTCCTCCTCATCTTAGGAATAACAAACTTGCTATTCAAACATATTTCTCATACCTTAAGGACAGCCTAGAATGTCTCTGTGAGATTGTAGAAGAGGATAAGTTAGAGAAACCACTTAATAATGCTATTGGCCATGCATGCTTATATGCCAAACGATCTCAAGAACTTCTAGAATGCTTAATTACAATATGCCCTAAAACCTTAGGTGAGCAAGTCAATCCTTTAATACCTTGTTCTATGCCTAGTGCCAAGTATGTAAGTCATTCAATGCCCAATGTTATGAATGTGAACTTTAGTATGCCTTTAAGTAGTTCAGATCCCAGCACCTCTAGTGTTAAGAAAGTGAACTTCAGTGCGCCTTCAAATAGTTCACATCCCAGCACATCTAAACAGGAAATGCAAAAAGTAGCAAAACCAACTAATGTTCCTATTCCCTCTACAGGAGTAATCAGTGACATTAAAGAGAGCAGGTCAAAGTCTCAAGGCAATACAAGGAATGATAGGACCTTGCAAGCTAAGAATGTGCATTGGAAAAGAGTAGAAGATCACCCTAGGAACACTAAGTTTGAGTTGAATAAAACGAATCGTGTTGATTCTAGTATTAACTATAAGCGTACTGTAATTAATTCGAATTCTGCTACTACTTGCAAAACATGTAATGAATGCTTGATTTCTGGTACTAATCATGAATGTGTTGTGAATGGGTTGTCTAATGCTATCAATTGCCCAGTTAAAACTGTTGATTCTAAAAATCAAGCTAAGAAGGCTAAAAGGCAAAGGCGAAAGAAAGTTAGAAAATAGTGGAAACCCACAGGAAGAAAATTTAGTAATATAGGTTATCAATGGATACCTACTGGCTGTAAGGTTAATGAGTTTTACCCTCAATTTACTAAGAAAATGCCCACTAGAAAATGGATGCCTACTGGTAGAACTATTCCTTTAAGAAGTGAACATACTTTGAATAGGTCAAATACGGACACTAGCACTGCATCTATTCCTAATGATTCCATTGCTTCTATTTCTGATGTGAGTGTTCCAATCACTGTTACAAACCAAATGGAACCCATTCTTGCATGGGGATCCCAATTATCCAGTTATCCATTCTTGTCTATGTTCAACTGCAGATCGTTCAAATCGTTCTGTGGTACCTGGACTCAGGCTGTTCCAAGCATATGACTGGAGACCGGTCGCGGCTCATGAACTTCGTGAGTAAATTCATCGGGACAGTTAGATTCGGGAATGATCATTTTGGTGCAATTATAGGTTATGGAGATTATGTTGTCGGTGATAGTGTTATCTCCAGGGTATACTACGTAGAAGGTCTTGGTCATAACTTATTTTCTGTCGGTCAATTATGTGATTCTGATCTAGAAGTGGCATTCAGAAAACATACTTGTTTCGTTAGAGAACTTGATGGTAATGAACTTTTAAGAGGAACTCGTGGGTCAAATCTATACACCATCTCTATCGAAGATATGATGAAGTCTTCTCCAATTTGCTTGTTGTCAAAGGCTTCGAAAACAAAGTCATGTTTATGGCATCGTCGTCTCAATCACTTGAACTTCGGCACCATCAATGATCTCTCCAGAAAGGACTTAGTTGTAGGTCTACCTAGACTAAAGTATGAAAAGGATCATCTTTGTTCAGCTTGCCAATTGGGAAAAAGCAAGAAATATACCCACAAACCCAAGCCTACAAACTCAGTTACAGAAGTTCTTCATACAATTCACATGGACTTATGTGGACCCATGAGAGTGCAGAATATCTTTGAGAAGAAATATGTATTAGTTGTGGTTGATGATTACTCTCGATTCACCTGGGTTAAGTTCTTAAGGACAAAGGATGAAACACCATATATCATCATCAAACTTATCAAACAGCTGCAGGTTCAACTTAACAAAACTGTCAGAATCATCCGAACAGACAATGAAACTGAGTTTGTTAATAAACAACTTAGTGAGTTTTATGAAAGTGTTGGAATCAGTCATCAAAGAAGTGTTCCACGAACTCCTCAACAGAACGGTGTAGTTGAAAGACGAAATCGAACTCTTGTGGAAGCCGCAAGAACAATGCTGATTTACTCAAAGGTTCCAATGTTTCTTTGGGCTGAAGCCATTGCCACTGCATGCTACACTCAAAATCGATCCCTAATTCACACTGCTCATGGAAAAACTCCATATGAACTTGTCCACAATAGAAAACCTAATTTATCATTCCTTCGTATGTTTGGTGCATTGTGTTATCCAACTAATGAGGGTCAAGACTTAGGAAAACTTAAAGCTAAAGCAGGCATTGGAGTGTTTGTAGGATATGCACCAAACAAAAAGGGATACCGAATCTACAACAAAAGATCCCGAAATATCATGGAACCAATTCACGTTACGTTTGATGAGCTGACTGGTCCAATGGCTCCAGGACAACCCAGTTCTGGACCCGCATCATCATGTAGTCCCATCAGTTCTACTCTTGTTAACGGCTCCTCGCCAGCAACTCCTTATGTACCTCCTTCAGAAGATGACTTGAAGAAACTATTTGATCCAATGTTTGATGAACACTATGAACCAACTGCTAATGATCTGTCAATCCCATCATCAGAGGCTACTTCTATCCCTGTCAATGAAGTCAATCCTTCAGTTTCTATGTCATTAAGTCAGGAAGCACCTGCTGCTGATCAATCAGTCTCATCAACAAACCTTCAATCACCGAGTGTACATCAAGGAATTGCTTATGATTTACAAGATGAAGTTAATCCCTTTGCTACTCCCGAAGATGCTCCATTTGAAAATATATTTGCTCCTGATTCATCATCTGAACCATCTTCATCAGGAGACATCGACTCTGCTACTTCAGTTCCACAACAACAACCACATGAACACCTTAGAAAATGGACACATGATCACCCATTGGACAACATCATTGGAAACCTTTCTCGTCCTGTATCCACTCGTAAACAACTTGCTACTGATGCCTTATGGTGCTTCTTCAACTCCGTACTCTCTAAGATTGAGCCTAAAGATGTTAAAAATGCTATGAATGAAGACAGCTGGTTCAATGCCATGCAAGAAGAAATTCATGAGTTTGATCGGTTAGATGTATGGGAATTAGTACATGCTCCAGACTGTGCTATGATCATTGCTCTAAAGTAGATCTTCAAAGTGAAGCTTGATGAGCATGGTGATGTATTGAAAAATAAGGCTAGGTTAGTGGCTAAAGGATATCGTCAAGAAGAAGGTATTGACTTTGAGGAATCTTTTGCTCCTGTTGCTCGTATCGAAGCTATCAGAATCTTCTTGGCTAATGCGGCTAGTAAGAACATGGTCGTATATCAAATGGATGTGAAAGCCGTCTTTTTTAATGGTGATTTGAAAGAGGTGGTTTACGTCAGCCAGCTAGAGGGTTTTGTGAATCCAGAGCATCCTACTCATGTCTATCGCTTGAAAAAGGCCCTTTACGGTTTGAAGCAAGCTCCTAGAGCATCTTATGATACGCTGTCAAAGTTTCTTCTATCTATTGGATTCAGCAAGGGAGCAGTTGATCCGACATTGTTCACCAGAAAGTCAGGTAAACATTTAATTCACATTCAGATTTATGTTGATGATATTATCTTTGCCTCGACTGACCCCAATGAATGTGATCGTTTTTCAAAAGAAATGGGTTCCAAATTTCAAATGTCAATGATGGGACAAATGTCATTTTTCTTGGGATTACAAATTTCACAAAGTCCCGGAGGCATTTTTATAAATCAATCTAAATATGCAAATGAGATCTTAAAGAAATTTGGATTTGTTTCATGTGAAACCGTTGACACTCCTATGATTGAGCGTACCAAGCTGGATGAGGACCACTCAGGGATCATGGTAGATCAAACGAAATATCGTAGTATGATAGGATCCCTGATATACCTCACAGCTAGTAGACCAGACATCTTGTTCGCTGTGTGCATGTGTGCTAGATATCAGGCTAAGCCTACTAAAAAGCACCTTGAAGCGGTTAAACGGGTCTTTCGGTATCTCCAAGGAACCATCAACATGGGACTTTGGTACCCGAAGGACACCGGTATGTCACTAACAGCCTATGCAGATGCTGATCATGCAGGATGTCAAGATACACGTCGAAGTACGTCAGGAGGTGCTCAGTTTTTGGGTGATAAGCTTGTGAGTTGGTCTTCAAAGAAGCAAATGAGTACTTCTATTTCCTCTACAGAGGCTGAGTACATAGCCATGTCATCTTGTTGTGCTCAAATCCTTTGGATGAGATCCCAATTATCTGACTATGGCTTTGAATTCAACAAAATCCCTCTGTACTGTGATAATAAAAGTGCTATTGCTCTCTCATGCAACAACGTTCAACACTCAAGAGCAAAGCACATCGACATTCGACATCATTTCATCAGGGAGCAAATGGAAAACGGTATGGTGGAACTCTATTTTATGAAGTCAGAATTCCAGTTAGCAGACATCTTCACCAAAGCTCTTCCAAGAGAACGTTTTGAGTTTATTCTTCCATGACTTGGCTTGAAAAGCCTTCAACCAGAAACACTCAAACGTCTTCAGGAGGAAGACGAAGAGTAAAGGTCTTTCTTCATTCCATCTTTTGTATATATTTATTTAAAAAAAAACAAAATACAAAATTTTAAAACCAACAAAAAGCAAAGAAAAAATTATAAAACTTTCAAAAATCCATAAAATTTGAAAAATTCGAAAAATCTCAAAAAAATAAAAAAAAATAAAAAAAATGTCTTTTTGTCATGTTTCTTCTTGATTCGATTAATATCTACGGTCTTTGTGCTGTCAGTCAAAGAGTGACACGGGGTCTTTAGATGTTGGTCGAATGTACATATTCGTTTGAAATATATATATATATATATATATATATATATATATATATATATATATATATATATATGTATATATATATATATATATATATATATATATATATATATATATATATATATATATATATATATATATTGAGAGAAAGTGAAACAATGGTTTATTGTCATTTCAGGCAATAACCCGCTTTTCAAAGAAAGAACAGAGTCATGCTTTATCTTGCTTTTCAAATCTCATGCTCTGATTCTAAAAACAAATGTTTGTCATTAACAATACAAATGTTTCCTTTCAAATATTTTTCCTTCTAATGATTATTCTGAAAAATATTCGTCATCTAATGAAAACGCAATTGTTTTGAAAACACTCCAGACTCTAATTTTGAAAATCATCAGAGCTTTTAGATGTCAAAATCTCATTCCTTCAATCAACAACTTTCGTCATTGATTGAGGGGGAGAATGATTTTTCAATTAAATCAAAGTGTATTTTTTAATCAATTGGCACGTAAATGAGCAAGGTCTACTCTAAATGTTTTACAATAAGGTTATACAATTGGTACAAGACCTTGATTATTATAATGTTTTCTAAAAAGATACTCAAGAATGTTTAATCTTTGGAGTCTTATGTTTCAAACTTGATCCTTATCGGCTAAATGTTATCATAAGAAAGTCACAGTTCTCCTCAAAAGCTTTCAAAATCAATTTAAATCAACAAGAGATCTCAAATCTTAAATGTTTTGAAAATTGTGATCAGGGGAGAATTTGTGATTTAAATTGGATTTAAACTGATAATTCGATAAATGGGTTCATAAGTGTTTAGCAAGTTTTCCTCCCCGCATGTGACAAACGATTTCAAATTTTCCATGCACATGTTGAGGGGGAGCATCTACTTTAAAGCCTAAATTATTGAAACATGATTGAATTGTCTCTAAGTGCAGGTTCCCTCTAATATGTGCAAAACTCTTTCAAACTTCGAGGCACATATTGAGGGGGAGCAAACTTTTGAAAACCTCATCCTTCCTTAAAATGTTTTATCTACTCAAATTGATTGGGAAGTGATGATGATCATTTTGGAAAATATTAATCAAAAGATTGGAACTTTCATTCTTAATCTAACGATTTCAAAGATCTCTTGCCTCCATGTGCTAAACAATTTATGAATTTTATGCATATGTTGAGGGGGAACATTTCTAAAATATCAAAACAATTAAGATACAAAATACTTTGATTTTATATCACAAGTATCTTGATTGATTTTCAAATGGTTTTCAATTGGTTTCAAGGCGGAAGAACTATATCAAAAGACCGACCAACTTTACTTTATGCATGGTGATATAAGGATGATAAGGTTAGGTTGAGGTCCAATGATCCGCCAGAACCGGAGGGATCTACCCAGGGACAAAACCACTTGATAGTGTAGAGTCCTTAGGTATATTGAAAAAAGGAGAAAAATGAGATATGGGAAGAGTGCGGACTGAAACTGAGCTAGTACTGGAATAAACCCAACAAGGTTCTAGTTATGAAGTTTCGGTAAGCACTGAAGGGGTTGAATAATGAAAAAGAAATTAAATGTGAAAAAGGGTGAAAAGAAATAGCCCACCATTTATTCAACCTTAGGGCAGAAACCGGGTTCAATTCATATGCTACTGGTGGTTACCAAGGTAACATCGGTATTGAAGACAAGACGTCATGGACCCAGTGACGCACTGCACTACAACTTCCCAAGCCCCTCAAGTTTCTCTTAAAAGGACTTGTTTCATTCTCACGGGGAACCGACATAATCAATCGACTTTCTCTTAGAGATTGTTGATATTGAAGAAGGAGACCCTCTCCCTAGTCTCCGGCATAGGAACCAAATATGCACAATTGAGTCTAGAGCCACGAGATCATCTACAAATCTCTTTAGGACACTTTCAATGAAGACTCTCTGTTTCACACAATGTGGAAAGAGAGATTATATCTTATGAGTCCTACGCATTATCCTTGTGGTATTGCCAGAACATCTGAGTAGTATGCCAACATACTCACAATGAAGATGGAAAGCCTTCTGGAGCCAACATCAAACAAGCTCCTGGTGGGTGGCATGTGAGATCTATCCAATAGATCAACCATGTGACAACTGAACAGAAACAATGGGGCGATTCAATCTTTTGAATCAATCCTGGCTCAGGTTATGGATTGACGGATACCTTTGAAAAACCGGCCGTTGTGCTTAAAAACTCTTTTCCTTAGCACATCGACTGTGTACTAATTTTTCAAAAATAAAAGGTGTTTATGATTGATAATTGATTTTCATTCAAACCTTCGTTGTATTGCAAAAACAATTTCTATTGAGCGGTACACGATTGTTTTCTCAAATCTCTTTTCATCAATCAGTGAATCTCAATTCGCTGATTCACTCACTCCGTGTTGTCTTCTTTTAGACGTTCCGGTTTGAGAACAGCTAGAGCAGCTGCGAAACCCTGTCAAGGAAATTCTTCAGAATTTTACCTGATCACAGGCAGTACTTGTAGTGATCAACGGGGAACCATGGGCCGTGTACCTCAATTCAACAAAAGTGATCAAAGACACTCTTGTGCGCTTTATTGCTAACTTTTTTATGCAGGAGCACCCGACGTTTACAGCTGATCAGAATGGAGCGGTCAATCCATAGCCGCATGCTCACACAACACATTCATTTCCAAAGAAATCATGATTAGTGCATCAATAACTCTGATATTATCACTCCATGCTTCTGCTACGCTGCTGCCAATATCATGAATCAACGAAAGCTTCCGCTACTCTGATAAGAATATATCATGATCCAGAATGTGAGCATGTCGGTCTAAATGTCACAACATCACATAATACCAACACCACAATGGATGAGTTAGAGATTTACTGTGGCTGATGATCTCAAAGCTGGCTCAAAACTCAATATCACGTGGATCAGTTAAAGACCTCCACTTAGATTATCCAAACATGCAAAAATGAAGAATCAAAACTACGAGCTACAGAACAAACAACATGAACAAGAATTCAAGAACTATCTCAATGAAATATCTGTTTGTATTCTATGTAATTTTAATGTGTGTTTGAGGTAACCTCCCTTAGGGGGAGATTGTTAGGATTTGGAAAATCCAGTAGTTAAAGTGTCGGACCTCAAGTATATGTATTCGTTAGAAAGCTCGTAGTCGTAGTTATTTAATGTTAAGTAGTATTTAGTTAAGTAACACCGTGTAGGACGGACGGTTCTTTACCCACTGTATGCCTGATCCACAGCCCGTCAGGTGGCATTTTATTGTAAGACTATAAATATTCTCTACCTCCTAAGTTAGAGAGTTGGAGCTCATAATAAGATTTTTCTTTCTCTCACTAAAGTTCCCAAACCTATAACTTTCTCTCTCTAAAACTCATCTTGTACGCCCCTTGTGTTAGTGATTTGATGTGTATGTGAAATCCAATATGTTACACAAGTAATTATCTACCCGCGTTATGTGCATGGGTTATGGATAACCTAACGTTAATAGTGTTGATCCACGTGGGTAGCGGACTTATTAGGTTGACGAATCTAATAAGAGCCCGCTAGGTACGTTGGGTAACCTTATTAATGGGTGAATTATCCTTATGACTCTTTAGGATATGATTGGTTTATGGGATAATAAGCGACACGAATAAATAAATGAGTTTATCGAGTTGACGAATTCGATAAGGTCTACTATTTATTCCGAAACTTATTGGACTATGGAGCTTATCGCATAGAGGTCTCATTGTGTTGCATTGACTTACATATTGGTTATTTGAGTGCATTCATAGCATCATATTGAGTCGATACACCCACATGAGGATACCAAACACTAGGATTAAATGGTGAAACGAGACATTTTTGGAAATAACGAAATGGAATACATTGGGGTAGATAACGTTGATTTTGAGATATATATATATATATATATTAAATTTGGTCTACATTAATAGGTTGTGCCGAGTCGATAGTTGTTGTGGCGTGATTACCGTTATCTTCTGCTAGTGTTTGTTTGTACGTTGATTGCTTGAGGTGAGTTTCATAGCCCCACTTTTATCTACTTTTTTTTTAACTATATTGGGGTGAGAATCATGCTGCTGTTTTTGGACCGTGAAAAACTATTTGGATTTGCTTATATGCTTGATTGTTTAGATAGATGTGCGGTAGTCATTTCCTTACTAGGTTAGCCGTGCCTAGCTAAGAATAGACTTCTACCTCGACCTAGTCCGGGGTTGGCAATTGTTCTAGATTTTGCCACGACAGAGCTGGACTAGAGTCGTGGGGTCCGAGTAATCCCTAGATGCGGGATATGATTATATGGTTGGTGATCCGGGTAGGATCGGTGTGTGCAAACGGTATTTATCTATCTTAGGTCTTGCATAGCAAATCAACTCCTATAGGTCCACTATGATTTTGTTGAACATAAACCTATGAACTCACCAGCGTAAGCTGACCTTTTAGCATGATTTCTCAGGTATTTGAGAGATGTTTGGAATACGTGATTGGTGGAAGCTTGGAAAGAAGGCGGGGTTCAAGGATCACTTCTGACTCTGATAAACTTTGGGGACCTATTTTATTAAATCATGTTTTGGGCCTAATATTTACACTTTTGGATTAAATGTTTTGAATAACTAAATTTGGGATTGGTTTTGAATGTTAAATGACTATCTTTTTGCTATACTTGTGTGCGATACCAATCCAATAATAACGCCCCGAAAACTTTATTAAGTCTTCCGTTGTACCGAGATTTGGGGGTGTTACATCTGCAGTAGGCGCTTCTTGACTTAATGACATAGAAACTGAAGGGTTATCTACGTTGATTGGGTTAGGAGCAACCTCTGTTGATGAATTTGACTGATCATTAGCAATAGGCTCATAGTGTTCATCAAACATTGGATCAAACAATTTCTTCAAGTCATCTTCTGAGGGGGGTACATATGGAGTTGCTGGTGAAGGATTTTGTACAAGAGAAGAACTAATGGGACTACATAATGAAGGTTGTGATGCGGGTCCAGAACTTGATTGTCCTGGAGCCATTTGCCCAGACAGCTCATCGAACGTGACGTGAATAGTTTCCATGATATCTCGAGTTCTTTTGTTGTAGATTCGGTAACCCTTCTTGTTTGGTTCATAACCCACAAAAACTCCAATGTCCGCCTTAGCTCTTAATTTACCTAAATCTTGACCGTCATTCGTTGGATAGCACAAAGCACCAAATACACGAAGGTAGGAGAGATCAGGTTTTCGTTTATGGACAAGTTCGTATGGAGTTTTTCCATGAGTGGTGTGTATGAGGGAACGATTTTGGGTGTAGCAAGCAGTGGCAATGGCTTCAGCCCAAAGAAACATTGTAACCTTTGAATAAATTAGCATAGTCCTTGCAACTTCAACAAGGGTCCGATTTCTTCTTTCAACTACACCATTCTGTTGAGGCATGCGTGGAACACTTCTTTGATGACTGATTCCAATGCTTTCATAAAATTGACTTAGGTCTTTGATAACAAACTCAGTGTCATTGTCTGTTCGAATAATTCTAACAGTCTTGTTAAGTCGAACCTGAAGCTGCTTGATAAGTTTGATGATGACATCTAGAGTTTCATCCTTTGTCCTAAAAAACTTAACCCAAGTAAATCGAGAGTAGTCATCAACAACGACTAAAACATATTTCTTCCCATTTATCATTTGCACTCTCATTGGTCCGCACAAATCCATATGAAGAGTAGGAAGAACTTCCATAACTGAGTTTGCAGGTTTGGGTTTGTGGGCATATTTCCTGCTTTTTCCCAATTGGCATGCTGAACAAAGATGATCTTTTTCATACTTTAATCTGGGTAAGCCTCTTACAAGGTCCTTTCTGGAAAGATCATTAATGGTGCCGAAGTTCAAGTGATTGAGACGAAGATGCCATAACCATGAATTTGTTTTCGAAGCCTTTGACAACAAGCAGATTGGAGAAGACTTCATCATGTCTTCGATAGAGATGGTGTATAGGTTTGAACCACATGTTCCTCTTAACAGTTCCACACCATCAAGTTCTCTAACGAAACAAGTATGTTTTCTAAAAGCAACCTCTAGATCGGAATCACAGAATTGACCAACAAAGAACAACTTATGACCAAGACCTTCAACATAATATACCATGGAGATAACACTGTCACCAACAACATAATCTCCATAACCCATAATTGCACCAAAATGGTCGTTCCCGAATCTAACAGTCCCGATGAATTTACTCACGAAGTTCATGAGCCGCGAGCGATCTCCAGTCATATGCTTGGAACAGCCTGAGTCCAGGTACCACAGAACGATTTGAACGACCTGCAGTTAAACACAGAAAAGAATGGATAACTGGATAATTGGGATCCCCATGCAATAATGGGTTCCACTTGGTTAGACAAAGAGATTGGAACATCCACATCAGAAACAGAGTCAATAAAATCATTAGTGGTATATTTCGGGCTAGTAGAAACAGTAGATCTATTCAAAGTATGTTCACTTCTTAAAGGTATAGTTCTACCAGTGGGCATCCATTTCCTAATGGGCATTGACTTAGAAAATTTAGGGCTCAACTCATTAAGATTAAATTTGCGGCCAGTAGGTATCCACTGATAACCTATATTACTAAATTTCCTTCCTGTGGGTTTCCAATGTTTTTAACCTTCTTCCTCCTTTGCTTTCTAGCCTTCTTAGCTTGATTTTTAGCATTAACAATTTTAACTGGGTATTTAACAGCATTAATCAAATCATTCATACCACATACATGATTAGTAACAGAAACCAAGCAATCATCATTACATGTTTTGCCAAAAGTAGCAGAATTCGTATTAACTACATCACGCTTAGAGCTAACACTAGAATCAACACGATTCATTTTATTCAAATTCTTCTTAAGGTGATCTTCTACTCTCTTCCACTGTTGAAACAGACAGACCTTGATAGATCTTGAGCTCGTGGATCGTTATATATGCCTATGTAATCACAAGCACAATAAAAGACAATCTCTACTACTTATATTTATCAGCGGAATATAAACACAACTAACACAAATAACTAAGAACTCTGTGATCCTCTATGGATCGTTATATTAACTAAAACTTTGTTTTTCCAATCGGTACATAACTCATACTATTGTGTTCCTTTTATAGACAAGGAACCCTAAACAAACCCTAAACCGTTTCCCAAGAAACGTCCAAACTAAATATACTAAACACGGAATAATCACTTCCGCAAAAACAAACTAATAACTATAAAACTTCAGCAGATTATGTCTTCGGTAGAATCCACACTACTTCAGTAGAATCTATTCAGCAGTAATTTCAGCATAATCCAAGCTTCACATAATTCCCAACATGTTTTCTCAAGACATGTTTTCTGGTATCGATAACATCTGCAGTCTTAGAAATGTCATTTAATAATGGCACGGGACCATAGATGAAGTTCGAGCAGGAGGTGTAAATATTCTTTTTCAAAACATGTCTAAAACTATGGCTTACAGTTATTTCAGACTGTAACCAGCGCTTCAAAAATGGCTTGCAGTTATTTCAGACTGTAACCCGTGCTTAAACCATGGCTTGCTATTATTTCCGATAGCAACCCGTTTTTTCAAAGAAGGAAAGTGCTACGCTTAAACGATTTTCAAATATTTCGTGCACTTATCCTAAAACGTAATGAGGAAAGTATATCAAAAGAGGTACATAACTCATACTATTGTGTTCCTTTTATAGACAAGGAACCCTAAACAAAACCCTAAACCGTTTCCCAAGAAACGTATAAACATAAAACTAAATAAGATATACACAATCACTTCCTAATAAAGCTCATGTATATCCAAACTAAATATACTAAACACGGAATAATCACTTCCCCAGAAACAAACTAATAACTATTAAACTTCAGCAGATTATGTCTTCGGCAGAATCCACTCTACTTCAGTAGAATCCCTTCGGCAGTAATTTCAGCATAATCCAAACTTCACATAATTCCCAACAATCCTCCCCTAAACTGGAATTTGACTTGGTTAAGTTCCAGTTTCTTGATAGATCTTTAACTAGACAGCACCAGAGGATTGTGCACGAACAACAACAGCAAAGAATCCAAATAAGAACATCTCTTTGATGAAGAAACTCTGAAACTCCATATCTTTGCAGCAACAAATGACAATAGGTACATCAAAACAGATTAGTTTCATACTATTCTCATCAAATCCAGGTGTGTAAACTTCTGTGAGAGGTGAATCATTGAAAATAATGGATTTGATGTCTCTTTACCAATAGCCATCACTACTGGAGTAGCCATATGTTTAAGTTCGTAAACTATGATACATTGATAACCATCTGATTTATTGGCAAACCAGAAACCATAGAAACGGATTTGAGATGTCTTTACCTGTAGCCGTTTGCCCAGGACTAGTCAATTCTTAGAATTGGTGAATTGATTACCAAATATGGTATTCCACTGCCTTTACCACAAGCCATATACATGTGGGCTAGTCAATTCTTGGATTCCAAAAAGGAATAAACCGTGGTGAATTGAAAACCATACAACACTCAGCAATTAAGCATGGGTGGTTGCATTCCCTATGATTTTAAGCAAACCATTACAGCTATCAACAGATTTGACGTGTCTTTACCAAAGCTGTACCCCTTGGACTAGCTAACTCTTTGACATACACAAGGTATATCTGGTGAGTCAATAACCATCAAAAGTATACAACAAACCTGCAATAAAAGTTAGACAAACCCAATTTTTTTTTTTTTTTTTTTTTTTTTTTTTTTTTTTTTTTTTTTTTTTTTTTAACTAAGAAAGAAAGAGAACAAAAATTACAAAATAAACAAACTATTACAATCAAGATGAACCTTTATGTTGCAGAAGCTGAGTTTTAATCAAACCAACACATTGAGAAGCATGAAGTTCATCATTGCCAACTGGATTAGGAGGTACTTCCAACTTCTGTCTCAGCAATCTTTCCATAAAAGCAACTGATAAAGGATAAAGCTTATCCGATAGCATGCACAAAATCATACCACAGGTGGTCTGAACCACATGAACACAAGGCAGAGGATAAAATCTCCAATTCTCAATCTCCCACTGATGTGAATTCTTCCAAATAGAATACCCTTTACCTTCTGGAGAATTAGAATCAAACAAGACTTGAAGATCACCCAATAAATATAAACCAGAACCTGTTGGTGAATGAATATTATAATACTGAGTGACATGTTCATACAGCATCTTCAAATCATGTCTATTCACCAAATGAAAGATGTCCTTCAAGAAGTTGAACTGAATAGCAGTATTATCCAGTCGATAAACAGTGTTAAGCTTCCCAGCTTTCCAATTGACCAATACCGCATGTGTTCCTTCAGGAAAAACCTCAACAGGTCCAACTTTAATAAAATTTGACTCATCAGCCTTGAGATCTAAAGAAATATTCTTTGAAAGATGTTTCCTGGCCAGTCTGACAGAACTCCTTAAGGAATTAAGTTTCCTTTTAACCAAGCTTTTCTGCCTCCTACCAGCTATTTTATCTATATCAAGCTGTAGATCATCTTCCTTACTCAATGGATCATCCAAATCCTCACTAGGCAATGCTTCAGAAGAAACAACAGAAGATTCAGCAGAAACAACTTTATCATTAGAAGGATTAGTTTCAGAAGTTTTTTCAGAAGTAACAACTGGAGAGATCACCAGAGGCAAAACAGCATCAAAATTATCCACTATATCAACTGTTTTATGTCTCTTTGCTTTAGGAACATCTGACATAGTAGCAATCCTTTCCAATTTAGAAGAAGAAGTAGAACCAGAAGAAGAAAGCTTCATAATCATATTATACTGTCTGATCAAAGCATCATCAGACAAAGCATAGATTTGCTTCATTGACATGCCAGAATTATAAATAGTAGAACTATGATTCTTCACAACTCTCCTCATATGATTCCTCTTCTGAACTATAGTCATGGGTTTTTCTCTTTTTGCTTTATGTCTTTGAGCAATAAGAGCTCTCCTCTTTGCAGCCGCTTCTTGCTTCTTTTGATTACCAAGAGCCACCATTTGATCCACAAAATTCTCATTATCAAAAGATGCTCCTAATATAAGTTTTGCAAGATTTGGATCAGATGCACCTTGAGTAGTATATGCATCCCATTGATCATCAGTGATCTTAGGAAGTAATGCATCAAGCTCTAATTTTCTTTCAGTAGACAAATTAGAATTAGACTGAGCTTGAAGAAATTCAGCAACTACACGACTCTTCTGCATATTTTCATAATCAGCAAACATCCTAGCTTGAGCTCGATTTTCTTCTTCAGTTACCATACCTGAACCAATCATATCATCAATCACAGCTTCTTTTCCTTTGTCAGAAGATTCCTCAGCAGAACCAATTTGAGCTTCAGAAGGAACAACCAAACCAACATCAGAAGAAACATGTTGAGACAATTCCTCAACAGGTGTAGAGAAAACTTCAGAGGAAGAATTCAACTTATAAATTCTCCCAGCCATAAAAACTTCATCATCATCTGCTAAAGGTGAATAATTTTGTTGTTCTGGTACAAATGAGGCTTGACCATGATCAGAAACAACCTCCTCAACTAGAACATCAGCAGATGCATGAACAAAATTTGGCTCCTTTGAAGTTTCAGTAGATACCTTATTCAAATATTGTCTTCGTCTTTTTCTAGCAAATATAATAGGCACCTTGCTCCTTGAAGATTCAGCAATAGGAGAAGAAACATCAGATGTAAGAGCTGCATCAGCCAAGATTCCTAGTGATGCATGCTGAGTCTCTTCTTGCTCCTCTTCAGAAGAAACCAAAACTCTCTTTTTACCCCTCTGACCCAGTAATTCCTCCAAGTTCTCAACTTTAGTCTGCAACTCCACAATCTTATCACCAAGAGTAGACTTGGTCTCTGCAAGCTCCTTCTTGAGATCAGCCACCTCACCTGCATACTTGTTTACTAGAGCATATATTGAAGTCAGCGTAATAGGATCCTCAGTTGCACCAACTGATTGCTCAGTAGTAATTGGAGCTTCATTGGACCTTTCAGTAGTAAGATTAACATGCTCAACATTAGAAAATCCTTCACCAAATGGATTCCTAATTGGACTAGGTGTTGGCAATCTATCAGTATCAACCTGAACGTCATCAATAGAAACTTGTGTATGTGATGGACTAGGACATGGTCTAGGTGAAGGTAAGGATGCCTCAGCAGTAGCAGAAGGGCCCTTATCAATAGCAACTGAAGGATTAACATCAGTAGTATCGGTAGAAGGTAAAGTATCAACATTATCCTCATCACCAGTCTCATTCTCCTGAGGCAACATGGCTGCTAATAAAGGAAAATGTGTCCCCTCAAATTTATTTCTCATTGAAGCAAATAACTTAGAAGTTAAAACTCCTATGGGATGAAAAGCTTGAGTTTGGGTAGAAACATCCAATATCATCTGTAAAAACCTATGGTACATCAAAAACTTGCCCTTTTTCCTAGTTATATTCTCAACCATATTATTGAAAATAAACTTAGAAAAATTATAAGTCAAACCCTGAGATAGACAAATAATACTACATCCCAATTGAGTCGAAAACTGATCCCATCCTCCGGATTTATTGCTTAAACATTGAAGCAATGTATGAACCAAAAACCTCCACATAGGACAAAGCTGATTCTTTAACCACATGTCAGTCCGAGTACCTTGATATCCAATTGCTCTAAGCCCATCAAGTACCACCACAGCATTAGAATGATAAACTCCATTTTCATCATTCAAACGAAGTTGTCTTCTGATCAGTTCCTTTGTCACCACATACTCTGTTCCGTCAACCCTTGCTACAATCTCTGTATCACTCCTTTTCATAGCCGATGCCCAAAATTGAGTAACCAATGATTCATATATAGCATTTGGAGAATGTGTTAGAGCATACTGAATCTTTGATCTCTGTAAGAATTCAATCATCGGTCTATACAACTCATCACCATTAGCAGTTCCCAGAAAAGCGACCTTATTATGATCATGTTTGAATTGAAGCGCCATGAGAGATTTTGAAAGTTAGGGTTACGATTTACACAAATGGAAGTGTTTTGAATGAGAGTAAAAAGAGAATCACTTAATATGAGACGAAAATATGCACGTAGCGAATAAGTAGGAATTTCCCAATTTTGGTCAAAGTTGACCAATGCTGACATGGACTTCTACTTTTACTCAATATCACTTTCAACTTCGGTAGAAACACTCGCCATTCTGCTGAAGAATACCAATCAGCAGAAACAGATCACGTATTCAAGAAGCTTCAGTAAATATCTTTTTACTGTTTCACCCACTCGCATTAAATCTCATTACCACTTGAAACCGTCTATAAAACAATCCCAATGCACACTTACCTCTTCATCAAAAACCCCCAAATCTCATTGCAAACCCTAATTCCATCAATGTTCCAAAATTAAACACAATCAAACATGAGTACCAAACCTGAGATCATAGATCTCACAGCATCATCCTCATCATCATCATCATCATCATCAAGTGAAGATTCAAACCCATGGCTTCATTACTTTCCACAACCATATCTACGACCAAAGAAATCACCCTTTCTCCCTTCTTCAGACGATGATAGTGTAGTGACTCCAAGTGAATCTGCTGATGATTCTGATGACTCCTATAAGGAGAGAACATCTTACTCCCAACCTCCAGCACCTCAGCCTCAACGAAGGCCACGAGCCAGAAATCCACCACTCCCTAAAGATAGAGAGGTGGTTCTCGGTCTTTCTGCATCAGGTTTTGGTGCATCAACACACATCGTATAGAGGAAATGCTTCAGGATAGTAGATGGGTTGCATTTTGGTTGAAATCAATAGATGAAGCACAAAGGACACATTATTTTTCTTCATCATCATGATTTGCATCAATCCATCCTCTCCATTTTGATCCTTAGCATCCTCATCATAGTAGTTATGCATCTCCAGCCATCGAGATAGAATAAATGGGTGGTTATGCAAGACTTCACAAATGCATATCCAGCATCTAGTGTGAAAGATGTGAGCGATCATGCATATCCAACAGCCTGTTAGATGTTGGAATAGATGATATGTAATAGATTAGGATTAGCATATCATGTAGTTGCATTTGATGTTGTTTGTACTCTGTAAGCTGTAAGCTGTAAACTGTTTCTTGAATGAATGAATGAACAATTTGCTTCAGTACTTCTTTTGAATGAACCATATAACTTCAGTACATTGTCTTCAGAGGAAACAAATGACTCACTTCAGCACTTTGAATTCAGTAGTAACAAGCTTTAGAGCTTTCTTGACCATATCCTAGAACAAACCAATCTGCAAAACAGAATAAACACAGAGACATACACAAACCAACAAAGAAACACAAACTAAGATTACATTAGCTGGTTAGAGTTAGAGAATAGCAAACAAATATACAAAATTACATAGCAAAATGCAAAGTATACACAAATCCTCCCCTGAGGCATATGCCTCCCCTGAGGCCTATGCCTCCCCTTAAACTTTGCAGTTAAGGGTTAAGCATACCGATATGAACCACAAGGTGTTGAAACCTTGGTCCATCAAAAGCCTTTGTTAACAAATCTGCCACATTATTATCAGTATGAATTTTGACCACTTTTATCAAATTTTTATCATATGCATCTCTTATAAAGTGGTGCCTGATTTCAATATGTTTTGTTCTACTGTGAAAAACTGGATTTTTAACAATGCATATGGTACTTTGATTATCAATAAAAATTGTTGTGTTCATGAAATTGTACCCATAATCCAACAATTGATTTTGAATCCAAAGAACCTGTCCATAGCAATTTGCAGCAGCAACGTACTCTGCTTCAGTAGATGAGGTAGCCACAATAGTTTGTTTCTTGCATTGCCAAGAAATCAATCTCTTTCCAAGGAATTGGCAACCTCCAGTGGTGAACCTCCTATCCAGATTTGCACCAGCATAGTCACTATCACTAAAAGCTTCCAACTTAAAAGGAGACTCTTTTGGGTACCAAAGACCTAGTTGAGGTTGGCCTTTGAGGTACTTAAAGATCTTCTAAACAACATTGAGATGGGAAGTCAGTGGAGTAACTTGATGTCGTGAACAAACACTCACAGCAAAAGTAATATCAGGCCTTGAAGCTGTTAAATACATCAAAGAGCCAATCATTGACCTGTACAAATGAACATTCACAGGTGGATCAACTTCATTGTTGGTCTTTGTCTTTGGAGCTTCATAAGGTGTAGTGGCAGTCCTTACACCCTCCATACCAAACTTCTTCAAGATGTCCCTCACATATTTGTCCTGACTGATAAAGATACCATCAGGTTTCTGCTGAACTTGGAGACCCAAAAAGAAAGTCATCTCTCCCATGGCACTCATCTGAAACTCTCCCTTCATAAGCTCCTCAAACTCCCTGCACCAAGCTTCCTTTGTGGATCCAAAAATAATGTCATCCACATACACTTGCACAAGAATAATGTTTGTGGAATTCTTCTTAAGGAATAGAGCCTTATCAATTGCACCTCTTCTATAACCATGCTTCAGAAGAAATGTAGAGAGCCTAGCATACCAGGCTCTGGGTGCCTGATGTAGTCCATAGAAAGCTTTGACTACCTTATAAACATGATTAGGATGATCTGGATCTTCAAATCCTTTAGGTTGAGTGACATAAACCTCCTCTTCAATTTCACCATACAAGAAGTCTCCTTTAACATCCATCTGATAGACCATAAAACCCATATAGGATGCATAAGCTAAGAAAATCCGTATGGCCTCAACTCTTGCCACTGGTGCAAACACTTCATCATAATCTATCCCCTCCTCTTGTCTATACCCCTGTGCAACTAATCTGGCTTTGTTTTTAATGACAACACCTCGTGCATCCCTCTTATTTTTCAGAATCCATTTAGTCCCAATAGCATACTTACCATCAGGTAGTGGTACCAATATCCAAACCTGCTGATTTTGAAATTGTTGCATCTCATCCTGCATTGCCTCAAGCCAACTTGAGTCTTCAAGAGCCTGAGTAACACTGGTTGGTTCCACTTGTGAGAGAAAACAAGCAAACAAACAATGTTCATAGTCTGTGTGATTGTCTCTCTGCTGATTTGAAACATAAGAGATAAAAGCCACCTGACCATATTTAGAACGTGCTACAGTACCCCGTGTTCTAACAGGTGCATTAGGATCACCAATAATATTAGTCTGTGGATGAGCATTATTGATCCTTGTAGTAGTAGTGGTGTTGACATCAATGGAGGAATCAAGATTAGTCACAGTAGGTTCAAAGTCAGTGTCATAGGAAGGTGTGTTAAAGATTCCTGCTTTGGGTTGATGATGACCAAGATCTGAAGGTTTTGGAAACCGTGTATAAGGTTCTCCAAGGTCTGTTGACACTCTAGTAGAGATAGGAGTAGAGTCAACAAGCCTTTCAGCCGAATGTGAGAGGTAAGGAGAAACAGAATCACTTTCAGCAGAATTGATGTTTCCACTGATTGCTTCACTGGCACTCTCCTCAACATTCCTCTCAGCATCTAGATTGGCTACATACTCTTGTTTCTTCAGTCTGGCAAGGTCCTCAGCATAATGGAATTCATCTTCACTCACATCAGTATAATCTTTAGAAGTGTCACCTACAAAATTGTTAGGGGAGAAAGAAGGCACTACAATGGGTTGTTCATCATCTTCAGACCCACTCTCAGAATGAGCATTCATAGTCCCTGCACTGGTAGTTGGAGATGCTTGAGAATCTGCATGTTGGTTAGCCATATGTCTAGAATAACCCAAGTAATCAGTCAAGTAATCAAGGTCAAATGACCAAACATGACCCTGTCCTTGAACATTAGGCTTGTCTTCTAGATACCTCAGATTCAATGTCTCCTCAATCTTCTTAGCAGATACATTGTAAACCCTGTACGCCTTACTATGAGCAGAATACCCCACAATGTAACCATCATCAGCTTTCTCATCAAATTTGCCCAACGGATCACTTGTATTCAAAATTGTCACTTGACAGCCAAACGGTTTAAGGTAATGAATCACAGGAACTTTCCCAAAAAGAAGTTCATACGGTGTTTTAAGATGTGGTCTAGTAATGGACACTCTATTTAGTACATAACAAGCTGTACCAACAGCTTCAGTCCAAAACATGGTTGGAAGTTTAGAGTCTGCCAGCATTGATCTTGCAGCCTCTATTAAGGTCCTATTTTTTCTTTCTGCCACCCTATTTTGTTGAGGGGTTCTGGGAGTGCTATAGTCCCTTTTTATTCCTTTTGACCTACAGAGTTCTATAAGTACAGCATTCTTGAACTCTGTCCCATTATCACACCTAATTCCTTTCACCTTTTTGTTCAACTGATTTTCAATAAGGGTAATGAAGTCTTTCAACACTACAGATGTTTCATCTTTGGTCCTTAGAAAGAATACCCAACAAAATTTGCTATAACCATCAGTGATCACCAGACAAAAATATTTATGATCAATGCTTCTCACTTGAGTTGGACCAAACAGATCCATATGAAGCAGCTGAAGAGGTTCAGAAATAATGCTTACTGCCGTAACAGGAACACCTTTGTATGAGGCTCTGTGCTGCTTTCCTTTGTTGCATGCAACACAGTTATGATCATTGGAGAAAACTTTGGAAGGAAGACCTTGAACAAGGCCCAGTTTAGAGAGCTGGTTTATGGTCTTGAAGTTGACATGGGCCATCCTTCTGTGCCATTTGGTGGACTCATCCACGGATGCTTTAGCCACCAAACACGTTAAGTCACCTGCTGGTTTGACATTAGTTAAGTTGAATGTATAAAGATTGTGACTGCGAGGAACTTTCAGCAGAATTGAAGTTTCTTCTGGGAGTTTGAAGTCTTTAGATAGCACAAGACATTCATCCTCTATGAAGAGTACTTTGTTCTTGGTGTCACATATTTGCAAGACCGAAAACAAATTGAAGTGTTGAAGTTCCTTGACATAATATACATTCTCAAAGTCCAGCTGAGGTGTTTTGATGGTCCCTTTCCCAGTAATTCTGCCATCACTTCCTCCAAAGGTTACATTGCCTCCTCCTCCAATGGGTACAAAGTTATGCATCATATCCCTGTTACCTGACATACTTCTTGAACAACCACTATCAACTATGCCAACATCTTCATCGCCCAAAGATCATATTCCTCCCTTTTTAGGTAAGGAAACTTAGCATTGCTATTAGAGAGACTTAGTTGTTGCAGATGGGTGGAGTTTTGGTTGTTGGTGATTCCTTCATCAACATCTGATCCAGGCATGATAATCTTTGTTATGGTTGTATGGGTGTTCAGAAAAACTTGTCCTTAGTATCGTAGAGACTCTCACGAGGCTCTGATACCACTTGTTGAAACAGACAGACCTTGATAGATCTTGAGCTCGTGGATCGTTATATATGCCTATGTAATCACAAGCACAATAAAAGACAATCTCTACTACTTATATTTATCAGCGGAATATAAACACAAGTAACACAAATAACTAAGAACTCTGTGATCCTCTATGGATCGTTATATTAACTAAAACTTTGTTTTTCCAATCGGTACATAACTCATACTATTGTGTTCCTTTTATAGACAAGGAACCCTAAACAAAACCCTAAACCGTTTCCCAAGAAACGTATAAACATAAAACTAAATAAGATATACACAATCACTTCCTAATAAAGCTCATGTATATCCAAACTAAATATACTAAACACGGAATAATCACTTCCGCAGAAACAAACTAATAACTATTAAACTTCAGCAGATTATGTCTTCGGCAGAATCCACTCTACTTCAGTAGAATCCCTTCGGCAGTAATTTCAGCATAATCCAAACTTCACATAATTCCCAACATCCACTAAACATTCCTAGCTTGCAAGGTCCTATCATTCTTTGTGTTGCCTTGAGGCTTTGACCTGCTCGCTTTGGTGTCACTTTTTACTCCTGTAGAGGGAATGGGAACATTAGTTGGTTTTGCTACTTTTTGCATTTCAGGTTTAGAAGTGCTGGGATCTGAGCTACTTGAAGGCACATTAAAATTCACTTTCTTAATACTGGGCATAGAAGTGCTGGGATTTGAGCTACTTGAAGGCACATTAAAATTCACTTTCTTAATACTGGGCATAAAATGGGTTGCATACTTAGCACTAGGCATAGAACAAGGCATCACAGCTTTATCTTTCTCACATAAGGATTTATGACATGTTGCTCTTAAACATTCTAATAGCTCCTGAGATCGTTTGCCTGTATGCAAGCAAACCTAATTTCACTATCAAGTGGCTTATTTATGTAATCCTCTTCTACAATCTCACGGAGACATTCTAAACTATCCTTAAGGTGAAATAAATAGCTATGAAACACAAGTTCGTTATTTCTAAGATGAGGAGGAATGTATTTAACAGTCACAGTATATTTAGAGTCTGCAGATGACTTTGATGCAACATTCTCATTAAAGACAAGTGGCATTTTCCCTTTTACCTGACTCTTCAGATTCTCAATTTCCTTTTGTAACGAAGTTATTTTTTCATTGTTTTTGTCACGAGTGACTTTCACTGAATCGTATAACTCTTTGAAGTGTCGTTTGACCTTTTCATTTTCTTCTAGAAAACTCTCATTTTCTTGTTGTAATACGTTAATGATGTTTTGAAGACGAAAGTTTCGAGAAAATTGAGAATCTAAAGGAGGAGGCATTTGAGAGCCAGTCACATTGTTCTTTTCACCCTTTAATTGTGAAATTTGGGCTTTCAATTTTCTGATCATGTTACAGTGAGCTTGAATTTGTTTGTCATGTTTGTTTATTTCAAAAACTGCATCAAACTCTGGAACATTTGAGGATGTCTTGATGTTTGAGTTTTTGACATTTTCTTTGAGATGTTGATATTTTAGTTGCAAATCAAAATGTTCAACTTCTAGCTTAGAAAAATGTTTTACCAAATTATCGTGATCATCCTAGTCTATTTTCTCATTTAGTTTTGAGTTTTTGTTTTCAAGCTCAATGACACGATCATGGGAAACTTTCAAAGCAACAGATAATTCATGAAATTGAGAAGCAGTAATAGAATGCTTAGTAACAGTATAAAACACATCTTGAGCCACACAACTTAATACTAAGTTCTCATTTAAGATATGCATATTCTTCCTTTCAATTTCATTATATTTGAGTTCCCGTTCATAATCATTGACCTCAACTATCATTGCATCAAATTCCTTTTCCATTTCTTTAATATCTGAGTCTATCCCTTTTTGAAGACTCTCAAATTGACCTTTTAATTTTTTAAAGAAAGGTATGACCTCAGTTAAATAGCATTTTTTAGTTTGCTCAAAACCCCTTTCCCCTTCAGTTATCCCTGTAGGTGTGATTCTCTTCTTCCATGTCTTCTCAAAATCAACGAATAGTTGATAAACAACATACAGGCTGATTAAGGTCTTGTTATTAGTGGAAATAGTTCTAGGAACTAAATGCATTGGTGTATTCGGAGGATACACAGTAGCTGCAGGCACTTTACTAAGGGGAGTGTTTTTTTCAACAAGTACATTTGCTTGTTGCTTATCCATGTCTTTCTTCCAAGAAATTTGTTCTGGGGTTAATTGAGTTTGAGGCTTAAACATGTTCAGGGAGATCCAATTTTCTTTAATGTAATCATGGGGTTTGATCGTTATGTTTTTCTTTTTACACTCAGGATCTTTTAGCTTCTTATCCATTTTCTCCCTAGAGGCATCTTCTAATTTTCTATCCTCTTCCGTGCTTCCAATACATGATGGTGTTTGCCTAGGCTTGAGGATCTCATTACCATCATATACAATCTTATGGAAAGCTTTAGCCTTTTTACAATACTCGGGATTTGGCTCCTCTACTAGGGGAATACTATGCTTATTGCATAAGACTCTGTGCTTAGTGATCATGTGAGCAGTCTGAATGGTATTCCCTTGTACGTACAACTTATTTTCAAGCTTGTTTTTCAAAGTTTTTAGATTGGAAAATTCATTCAAAAGTTTTGATTCCTTAGCATTAAATTCTTGTTTAAGCACTTTAACATTATCTTGGAGTTCTTGCTTTTGCTTAACAGTTTTAGAAAGATTTTCTTGTAAGGAGTTTAACTCTTGTTTTAACACTTCTTCTCTAAAATTACTTTTTCTAATAATTGTACGCATTTGGTCATCCATTTCCTGCTCACGGGTAGTTAACTCAAACTTAGTACGTTGTTCATAAATATCAACTTGTTCTTTATAGGCATTCAGTTCAGAGATAACAGAATCATCAGGGACACATGCAGTATATTCATCAAAAACATAGTCATCGTTGACTGCAGAAGATGCATCACTTGGTACAATCTCACTTTCACTTTGTATCACATATTGATCATATGGGACAATATTACTATTACCCACATTATCTATATCTGATTCATAAGTTTCATGAGATTGTACTTCGTTATGTATCTTTTGCTCATCAACTTCATCGTATAGTTTTAATACCTCTGAAATGATTGAATCTTTGGATGGACCAGCCTGTTGTGGTGATGAGACCTTTGGACAGACCATTGGTGAAATGCCAGCCATGAAGATTGTCTGGGCAGTAGGTTCATCCTCGACATCAGAGTCAAATGCATCACAGTCAGCAACTTGAAAGGCATTTTGATGATTGTGACCTATTTCCTGAATTGGCTGCTCATCCACACCAGAATCATATGTTTTGGCATTTCCCTCAGCAAGAAACAGCAACTCTTCTTCATTCAAAACCGCTCCACTGTCCTGAGCTTGCACCAGCAGCATCTTGTCCCTGAAATACTCTGCATTTTGAGGGCGTTTTGGAGATGTGCAGTTCCTTGCAATATGTCCTTCACCACCACAGTTGTAGCACTTGATTGGCTTTCCTTGTCCTTGATTTTCATTCCTTCCACGGTTCTGATTAGCCACATACACTCCACCTACTCCACCTTTTCCTTGTTCATACTGTCTTCCTTGCACAGGTTGCACCATTATCTTACCATCTCTGACAATAGCATGATTGTGAATATTGGATGCAGTTCTGATCTCATTGTTAGTGTGTGGAGTGAGGTTTAGATTTTTGTTAACCATAAGAGCCAGTTGATTGATGAAATGTTCCATGACTGTGTTTGAGTATGGATGCTTATATGCTGGATCAGGAATGAGCTTGTGGTTATCGTTACCCATTGGTATGACTTGAGAGGCTTTGGTGGTAATACCTACATTTGTGTAGAATGCTGTTGAGTCATATGATGAGCTTGCCTCTCCTTGATTAGATTTGAACTTTTCCAGAATCATTCATTCAAACATAGCATGCTTCTCATTCTGAAGTAGGAAGGCATACAATTGCTCATAGTTGGTGTTCCTTAATCATTTGGTTAACTTGACTGAGGTGACAAACTTGTGCCATTCGGGATTCATGTTGTTCACAAACTTTGAGTTGAGCTGAATATTTGGCATGGTCATTTTGATATTCCTCATATCATTCACAAGTTTGTGGAACCTCACATAGTATTCAGTGACACTTTCTCCGGGGTTCATTTCGAAGTTCTCAAAATCATCATACAATTGAGATTCCCTGTCTTCTTTGGTCAATTCAGAACCAGAGAGAAGCATCTTAACATTGTCCCAAACTGCCTTGGCTTCAGTGTTGTGATTGATTAACTTGTAGATGTCTTTTGGAAGACCCTGAAGTATAATGTTTGAAGCCCTGATATCTGCATCGTATCTCTTTTTCTCCTTATCACTGAGCTCATCATATGTCTTTGGTATGTCCAAACCTAAGATCACTGTACCATCCGTAGCAGTTTCAAGTGTGTCTCTTGTAGTCTCAATCTGATAAGGTCCTTCATCAATTGATTTGAGAATGTTAACCCCATTTTACTTTCCCAAACAGTACAACCTAATTCGTTGAGCCCATGAGTCATAGTCATTTCTGTCAAGCATAGGTGGACGAGTATCTGATCCAGCTGCTTGAACGTCCTCAGCTACAGAAGAGATGATTGTAGGCACGTTGGTAGACATGATTACAGATTTCACAGGATTTTATAACTCTATGATTAAACCGGGAAATAGATTCTTTCATGGGATTTACTAAATCAAGAGAAAACCAAATCAGAAACAATAATTAACCAAGTCGCTTCAAACCTTGCACACAAGTCGCTAAGTCACCAAGTCGCTAGGTATACAAGTCGCTTCAATGGACAAGTCGCGAGGCTCACAAGTTGCTAGAGTGACAACTCGCTAGAAGAACAAGTCGCTAGTGACACAAGTCGCTATGAAGACAAATCGCTAGTGACAAATCGCTAGACACAGAAGTTGCTAGAGTAACAAGTCGCTAGATGGACAAGTCGCTAGGGACAAATCGTTAGACAAAACAGTACGACCACTACTTTGTACTATTTGTCGCTTTGTCTCAAAAGACAAATCGCTAGAGCACAAGTCGCTTCCCACAACAAAGTCAAGTCACTGAAGAACGTAGAGACAAGTCGCTACGATGACAAGTCGCTGGCCAAAACAGTACGACCACTACTTTGTACTATTTGTCGCTTTATCTCAAAAGACAAATCGCTAGTGCTCAACTCGCTTCCACAACAAAGACAAGTCGCTGAAGAATCGTAGAGACAAGTCGCTAAGAAGAAATCTAGTCCGTGACTCAAGTCGCTAGGTAGAAATGTTCAAAAACACCACTTTTCAATCCAAAAACAATCCAACCACACTGATTCAAGCCTTCCAAATCAAAACCTAAGCACTTATAATGATTCTAAACACAAAAGTACAATCAAAATCCAAACTTTAACACTAGAAATAGTCCAAATGATGCAAATACCACTAAACTTTTTAAAACCCAAAAACCATATAAAACCACTAGAAATCCAAGAAGAAGAGAGATGATCAAACCATGGCTCTTGATACCATTTGTAACATATTGTATTTCACAAACACATCAAACCATAGCTAATATGGGCGTACACTATAGGTTTTAGAGAGAGAAAGTTTAGAGGTTTGGGAACTTAGTGAGAGAAAGTAAAATCTTTTTATAAGCTCCAACCCTCTACCTTGGGAGGTAGAGGGTATTTATAGTACCTTACAAAAAACACCACCTACGGGCTGTAGATCAGGTATACAGTGGGTAAAGACCCATCCGTCCTCCACGGTGTTACTTAACTAAATACTAACTAACATTAAATAACTACGACTATGAGCTTTCTAACGATTACATATACTTGAGGTGACCGACACTTTAACGACTGGATTTTATAAATCCTAACAAAACTCGATGGAGGCAATTTTTTAATGTCTTTTGGTTTTTTTAAGTTTTGTTACAGTATGTTGTTACAGCTTTTTGTATAAATTTTCTATAGTTGGATAGTGCAGACATCACTTTTAGGCAAGTTTCTCCACAGAATTCAGTAAAGGTAAAATTCATTGATTCTTCTTTGTAGTTTTTAGAAACGCTCTATTTTAATGTTGGATTTCGTTGTTTATTATTTTGCTTTGTGCTATATTTTTCCCAGTCTGCGTTAGCAATGTGTATTAAATATTGTTTAATATTGCAGGGGAACGTGCGCAAGAAACCCCTATGGAACTCATCTACCTTCAATATAGAACTGAACGTACGGAGCAAATTAGCACAACTTTCTATTAATACACTTTTTGTAAATGCACAAAGTGGTGTTGTAGAGGAACCTATTCACTTCTTGCTCATCTGTCATTTCCATGAACCATATTCATTTCGTTTAGGTAATTTAAATGGCCAACCAAAGTTATGATTGTAGCAAGCACTGTGGAGGTGCGAATTTACCTACTCAATCCGAATCATTGGAGCCAAGAAGACGGAGTTTCTTGCTTAAAAGCTTAGCTTTGGATAATGCATTCTTTACAAGTGAAGCTATTCTTGATTTTTTTATGAGTATGTAATGTGTATGTAAGAGTAAAATGTTTGACACATAACATGTATTGATTACAATAGTTGCTATGCTTTGCGTATCATATCCCACTATAAGTTTTAATACTTGAATCTAAGTTTCAAACTAGGATTTAACATTTTGTATATACATACGTATCTATCTCTGCATTTGTGTCTCCATGGGGAGTCCTATTATGTCTGCATCCAACTTTAAGAGAGCACACCGCGGCAACGCGCGTTGTAAACTGTGACAATTCGTATTTTCAGGTCATTCTCAAAACATTACTCATGCTTCATTATTTATCATTTATCGTGAACTAGGTTTACGAGCATCAAATTCACGTAACCGTAATGGTTTAGCTGTGAATTCATGATCATATCATCGAGGTCATTTCATATAAACTAAGTTTAGTCTACATTTCATTAACATCATTGTCATCATATTAGTTCATGCATGGTTTTGCATTTTACATTAAACGTATAATTTTCATATTAAATAAACGTTATCGCGTAATTAATTATTTTGAGCAATTGATCCATTACTTCCAAAAATTATTCCAATATATTTATATACTCATATTAAGTTATAAAAATAATATTATGAGTTTACCCAGTGTTTTAAATTTATTTTGTAACTAAATTGTTGTATTTATATAATTACGACGTTTTTCTTAAATACGACACGATTATTATTATTTCACTCAAATTTTGCAAGAAATGTATTTTTTTATAATTTTTATGACCTAAATATATTTTATCTTGACCCGTGAAAATTTATTTTTATCCAACGCTACCCTAAATATTCGCAAGTGACTACAACTTACCACTTAACTTCAAATATCTTACACTTATACATTTAGAAAAAAAAAAAAAAAAAACAATAAGAGATGAATGACTATCCTCCCTTGTCGACAAGGGAGGGATGAGTCATAGTGTGAATTGCAAAATATCTTTAGTATACAAGTATAATATTACTAACTTAATTACTTTCACATCATTTGCAAATAAAAAGACCAAGACCCATTGTTTCCTCTCTTCCTCTCAAATATTCGGCAGCCAAGGACCAAGGTGGAGAATCATCTCAAATTTTCAAGACAAGATTTATTAAACTCTAGTATCATTTGTTGCATAGGTTTTGTAATACAAACCTCAAGTGATTAGGAAAACCCTTTTGTCCTTAAACCTCATCATATCACTAGTAAGCATTCATATTCATATTTTTATTTCATATTCATTATTATGGTCATATCATTTTATTTGAGAAACATGCAAATTATGTGATATTTATACAATTTTTAAGGTTTTTAAGTGTTAAATATAAATAATCCATCCTATAATTACTCCTTGTTATATATAATTTTTGGTGATGTCTAGGAACCCATGACACCCTAAGAAGGTGTATGGTAGGATTTGAATAGCTTCGGAGTTGTTTTGAATTGGTTAGAATAGGTTTTGCGCGATAAAAACTCATTTCGACAACTATAATTAAGGGTCTGTTGGTATTTTGAAAATCTGGAAAATCCGACAGTTGGTAAAATATTTTGGGCTAGATATTTGGAAAATATACTTTAAAACGAAAACGTGGCCGTTTGAACGGGTTAAAACGGAGCTATAACGAAGAAGTTATGCTATTTTCAAGTTTAACGACGAAACTATTTTCCGGAAAAACTGACCTGCTGTTACAAATCGTTGAACTGATAAAATTTTATAACAAACTGACCCTTGAAAGTATTTTTACATGAAACTAGACTCAATTATCTTCTAAATGACGGGTGGCTCGACCCGTGATGATTTACGGTTAAAAAGATATGATTTTTCCAAGTTTGTTCTCCAAATTTGTTCTCCAAAAATTAGTTCTCCAAATTTCTTTTCAAGTTTGTTCTCCAAACAGGTCAAGAAATGATCATGTTGAGGGTCGTTTTTAACATAGATGGGATACTTTTTATAAAGAGATGTCTTCTAGTAAAAGTAAGTTCACCGAGCCTATTTTCCAAAATGTCAAACCGTTCGTCAAACGGAGTTGTAACGAGTAAAATACGGTCACTCAAACTTTGCCGAAAGTTACCTTCAGCAACATTTTGGGTACAAGTACCCTACTTCACCTATGTTTTTCTCCATGATCGAGACCTCTATGATAAAAACTTAAACACTAAAACTTTGAGATATTGATACAAGCTTCCCAAAACCGTTGAGTTCGTTTCCTAACGCTCGACGTGCACCATTTTACGACTAGCTTTTAGAGGCCATTTTAGTCACTTTCATGAAAATTTCAACGACATTATTTTACGACGAAAAATCATAATTTCACAATAAATCACAAAATGATTATCGTCGGATATCATTTCAATGTAAATACATGTGAAGTAATTTAAAAATGGTCAAGACGTTAAAAGATTATATTTTCGACGAAAAGGATTGTTTTCAAAAATACATAAGTGGTATAAATATCATCCGAATTGCATGCATAACATTACATCATGACTTAATACATATCATATCATTCATAATAGGTCAGTTTCGAGATTCACGCTACATTTCAGTTTATCCACTTTTGTCATCATAATCATTGCAACAGGTGAGTTTTCATAGCCCCGATTTATTCAAGTTTTTACTTATTTCAAACCTACGGGGGAGAATACATTGTACATCATTTTATTACGATACCAAGTATATCAAATTCATTACATTGCTTAAGTTACCTCATTGCCAGTTAAATGTCCCCATTTCCTGAACATGAACCGTTAATTTCATAGAAGCGAGGGTGAGTGGATAGATCTATCGAGGGTGACTCCTCCATCCGGGTTGGTGGATCCCAACTAGTCATACGGATGCATATCATTTAATAACATTATTTGAGTTGTTTGGCAAACACTCTGTTGGGGCGAACATCATGATCAGTCTAGTTTCGGTGTCATGGACTTATAGCAATTGTAACATTTTTGTGGCGACATTGTCATACATAATTTATACTTGTGGTAGTCGTATTTAACATTTTCAACAACTCTATGAACTCACTCAACCTTTGTGTTGACACTTTTAGCAATGTATTTTCAGGTAACTAAGGCATTCACTTCATGGCATGCATGTGGACATATCATAGAGTCGCGGTGACGACGCGTCTCACATGGGATTTATATACTTTAAAAACATCGTTTGACTTGTACCTAGCTTATTTTCCGCATAAAGTAACTTTCATTTGGGACCTATCTTTGTAACTCTGAATGTTTTTATTAAATCAAGCGATGTATTTTTCAAACGACACTTTAGGTCGTTCAATATAACTGTGATTGTGATGCTATGACAGTCAATCCCCAGGAATTCCATTCCGCTGCAAAACAGATAATTTGGGGGTGTGACTGATTGGCATCAGAGCTTCGGTTATAGAGAACTAGGTTGCATCATTGACCCTAGACTATAACTACATCATCTTAGCATCTCATCATTTCATCATAAGTTCATAGTCACTATACATGCGGTTTCATACGCACATTTTGCGAGTTATTTACTTTCATTTCAAAAGCGATTGTCACATAGATGTCTTCAAATACCCATCCCATTATACTCACATCACTTTGACATGGAGAATGCCCTGTCATTCCCTATCACAATTTTAACATTAGTTGACTCAACACCGATAACATCAGATGATGAGACTGAACCCTTTTAGGAGGACGAAGTTGAACCTACACCATCACGATCACTATTGATTCACTGTAGGATCAGGAAATTTTTTATCATTCTGTTGAGACAGATCATACCATTTAGTAGGACTTACAAGCTTAGTCCTAGTAGACCTATTAGTCATACATTTGATTTGCCGCTTGGGAAGCGTGCATAATTTGACACACCACTACCATCTACCACTAAGACTACAAAAACTACACTATCTTATAGATTTGAGGACTGTGAGAGTTTCAAAGCTATTGTTATTAGACAGCCTACTGCTCCTACACTTGAGACATGATTAGACCATCAACAGGAACATATAATAAGTACATTTCTATTTAGTGTAATCTTTATCATTTATTATCTCCACGATAATCACAACCTTTGTTTATTTCATTCCTTATTCCAATTTCCCAATTTTCAATCATTTTACGACAATACTTCACTATCTTACTAGGGGTTAGGCCAACTTTATTCTTGACCAATTAGGAGACTATTACCACTCTACGAGGTTCTCCCATGTATCCTACAAACCATTTAACAAATTATATTTCAAGTTATTTTGCTACCATTTCATAACATTATTTCACTTAAATTTATTTCGAGCTATTTTATCACCGTCTTAGAAACGTTGTTCATAAAGTTTTAAAGCAAGTTGTTTTATTACCAACTTATCAATTGGTTTCAGTCATTTTATCAACTATTTAATACCCTCATGCGAAACGATTTTCATGTTACTCTGAAAAATCATTGAGCCATTATCTTACAAAACAAAACGTTGAATACCATCTAAAACTTCGGAGAAACATAATACCATTTCAACAAAACCAAGCATCACATCATTTGTCCTCAATTATACATGGCCTGATCACCTATGTATAATTTAGGAAGAATTATGTCATGAAAGTAACAAGCATCATTTCAAATCTCTTAAAACAATCTTCATAAAAAAACAAAGCTTTGTAAGCAAATAAATTGTGCATAAACATTCCTTTTTGTTAACACTCTACAGAAACCTACGCCATTTATCACTCACTCAACCGATAAGTTGAAACTTTACCAGTGACCTTTTTAGGAAAGACTTTCTATACTATCTACGAGGAGGATTCATAGATACGAGAAAATAATATAAGGATTTCAGAAATACTAACAAGGACTAGAAGTATGTAGTAAGATGTCTTAAAACTCAACATAAATCTTAAGACATCACGAGACATTCCGAACCACTATTTTTGGACTAGAAGCCAAATTCTTTCATTTCAAAAGTACTAGCTAGATCGAGTTACAAGGTTTAGAACGAAGCGAATACACACTAAGCAACACTATAGGGATAAACCAAGTCTTCTAACTGAGACTGCAGAACATTCCAATAAACATGGCTTCAACAATATGTGAACTTCCCTACAATGAGTTTCCCTTAAAGGAAAATTTGGTTAGATTAAGGTTATCAATATAAACTTCCCCTAAGGCCTTGTGTTTTCTAGAAATTACAGATAACCTCACCTCCATATCAAGAGATGTAACAGGTTTGAACATATTGAACAATTAAGGACTATCCATCTACAAGTGAAATTAGAACAAACATTCTTCGACATAGTATGAGATGATATCTATTTCTTGCTAGTATGATAACAATCTGAGTGATGAAATAATTTTAGAAGCACTCAATATCGGGACAGATTTGAAAATCCATCACCACACCACATCACTTACACATTTAAGGTTTTGTGACTTGATAACATATAGCATGGAAACATTTCAATAATCAAACCATAAACATTTTAGTCATGGAGACTAAACACCTTAGGCAAGTAAGATTCAAGTCAAGACATTCGCTTGAACGAGAAACGCTAAAAATCACAATTGTTACCCATAATCTATTCCTTTCTATAAGGTCCTTTCCGACAGATTTAACATTTTGAAATTTGGCACGAGACACGTGGTATTAATTTCAGTTGTACCTAATGTAAGATAGCCAATCCTTCTTAGACTTCTAACAATCATTTCAATCTTTCCATGGAATCTATTAGGACATGAGCACCACCTATTATCCTTAGCTCAATGGTTAGAGCGAGAGAACAATTCTAAGATTAGAAGATATGCTCAGGCATGTGTGATATTCTAGAAATGATTAGGTAAATCATTCTTCATCGAACCAAATTGCTTTACAATAATAGTCAACACATGAACATATTGACTACACCAATTGAGACACTCTAAAGTTGAGGTGTCAATCACTCATTCACTAGTCAAAATCAGGAAAGTCCAACTCACTAGTCAATGAATCATTCATGAAACAACAAAGTAATCGTACAGGTCAAAAATCAGTTACAAACAACAACAAATAGCTAGATAAGCTACGTCAATGTACGACGCAAAAGATTGGAAATATGTTCCATAAGTTGCAAACCATTAGAATTTCAAGTTGGCAACAGATTTATGTTGAAAGTCCCGTCTTGGAAAGGCGTGGTACGATTCAGAAAAACATTGGACGACCCAATGCGACTCAAATACCTTCATCTTTTCACAAGTAACATCGTAGAACCTAACATGGACTGAATTCAGGGACTGAATTCCTTTTTGGTTGGGCGAATGTGACAATTCGTATTTTCAGGTCATTCTCAAAACATTACTCATGCTTCATTATTTATCATTTATCGTGAACTAGGTTTACGAGCATCAAATTCACGTAACCGTAATGGTTTAGCTGTGAATTCATGATCATATCATCGAGGTCATTTCATATAGACTAAGTTTAGTCTACATTTCATTAACATCATTGTCATCATATTAGTTCATGCATGGTTTTGCATTTTACATTAAACGTATAATTTTCATATTAAATAAACGTTATCGCGTAATTAATTATTTTGAGCAATTGATCCATTACTTCCAAAAATTATTCCAATATATTTATATACTCATATTAAGTTATAAAAATAATATTATGAGTTTACCCAGTGTTTTAAATTTATTTTGTAACTAAATTGTTGTATTTATATAATTACGACGTTTTTCTTAAATACGACACGATTATTATTATTTCACTCAAATTTTGCAAGAAATGTATTTTTTTATAATTTTTATGACCTAAATATATTTTATCTTGACCCGTGAAAATTTATTTTTATCCAACGCTACCCTAAATATTCGCAAGTGACTACAACTTACCACTTAACTTCAAATATCTTACACTTATACATTTAGAAAAAAAAAAACAATAAGAGATGAATGACTATCCTCCCTTGTCGACAAGGGAGGGATGAGTCATAGTGTGAATTGCAAAATATCTTTAGTATACAAGTATAATATTACTAACTTAATTACTTTCACATCATTTGCAAATAAAAAGACCAAGACCCATTGTTTCCTCTCTTCCTCTCAAATATTCGGCAGCCAAGGACCAAGGTGGAGAATCATCTCAAATTTTCAAGACAAGATTTATTAAACTCTAGTATCATTTGTTGCATAGGTTTTGTAATACAAACCTCAAGTGATTAGGAAAACCCTTTTGTCCTTAAACCTCATCATATCACTAGTAAGCATTCATATTCATATTTTTATTTCATATTCATTATTATGGTCATATCATTTTATTTGAGAAACATGCAAATTATGTGATATTTATACCATTTTTAAGGTTTTTAAGTGTTAAATATAAATAATCCATCCTATAATTACTCATTGTTATATATAATTTTTGGTGATGTCTAGGAACCCATGACACCCTAAGAAGGTGTATGGTAGGATTTGAATAGCTTCGGAGTTGTTTTGAATTGGTTAGAATAGGTTTTGCGCGATAAAAACTCATTTCGACAACTATAATTAAGGGTCTGTTGGTATTTTGAAAATCTGGAAAATCCGACAGTTGGTAAAATATTTTGGGCTAGATATTTGGAAAATATACTTTAAAACGAAAACGTGGCCGCTTGAACGGGTTAAAACGGAGCTATAACGAAGAAGTTATGCTATTTTCAAGTTTAACGACGAAACTATTTTCCGGAAAAACTGACTTGCTGTTACAAATCGTTGAACTGATAAAATTTTATAACAAACTGACCCTTGAAAGTATTTTTACATGAAACTAGACTCAATTATCTTCGAAATGACGGGTGGCTCGACCCGTGATGATTTACGGTTAAAAAGATATGATTTTTCCAAGTTTGTTCTCCAAATTTGTTCTCCAAAAATTAGTTCTCCAAATTTCTTTTCAAGTTTGTTCTCCAAACAGGTCAAGAAATGATCATGTTGAGGGTCGTTTTTAACATAGATGGGATACTTTTTATAAATAGATGTCTTCTAGTAAAAGTAAGTTCACCGAGCCTATGTTCCAAAATGTCAAACCGTTCGTCAAACGGAGTTGTAACGAGTAAAATACGGTCACTCAAACTTTGCCGAAAGTTACCTTCAGCAACATTTTGGGTACAAGTACCCTACTTCACCTATGTTTTTCTCCATGATCGAGACCTCTATGATAAAAACTTAAACACTAAAACTTTGAGATATTGATACAAGCTTCCCAAAACCGTTGAGTTCGTTTCCTAATGCTCGACGTGCACCATTTTACGACTAGCTTTTAGAGGCCATTTTAGTCACTTTCATGAAAATTTCAACGACATTATTTTACGACGAAAAATCATAATTTCACAATAAATCACTAAATGATTATCGTCAGATATCATTTCAATGTAAATACATGTGAAGTAATTTAAAAAGGGTCAAGACGTTAAAAGATTATATTTTCGACGAAAAGGATTGTTTTCAAAACTACATAAGTGGTATAAATATCATCCGAATTGCATGCATAACATTACATCATGACTTAATACATATCATATCATTCATAATAGGTCAGTTTCGAGATTCACGCTACATTTCAGTTTATCCACTTTTGTCATCATAATCATTGCAACAGGTGAGTTTTCATAGCCCCGATTTATTCAAGTTTTTACTTATTTCAAACCTACGGGGGAGAATACATTGTACATCATTTTATTACGATACCAAGTATATCAAATTCATTACATTGCTTAAGTTACCTCATTGCCAGTTAAATGTCCCCATTTCCTGAACATGAACCTTTAATTTCATAGAAGCGAGGGTGAGTGGATAGATCTATCGAGGGTGACTCCTCCATCCGGGTTGGTGGATCCCAACTAGTCATACGGATGCATATCATTTAATAACATTATTTGAGTTGTTTGGCAAACACTCTGTTGGGGCGAACATCATGATCAGTCTAGTTTCGGTGTCATGGACTTATAGCAATTGTAACATTTTTGTGGCGACATTGTCATACATAATTTATACTTGTGGTAGTCGTATTTAACATTTTCAACAACTCTATGAACTCACTCAACCTTTGTGTTGACACTTTTAGCAATGTATTTTCAGGTAACTAAGGCATTCACTTCATGGCATGCATGTGGACATATCATAGAGTCGCGGTGACGACGCGTCTCACATGGGATTTATATACTTTAAAAACATCGTTTGACTTGTACCTAGCTTATTTTCCGCATAAAGTAACTTTCATTTGGGACCTATCTTTGTAACTCTGAATGTTTTTATTAAATCAAGCGATGTAATTTTCAAACGACACTTTAGGTCGTTCAATATAACTGTGATTGTGATGCTATGACAGTCAATCCCCAGGAATTCCATTCCGCTGCAAAACAGATAATTTGGGGGTGTGACATAAACTATAGGATTTCACTAACACATCATATCAATAACATATGGGGCGTTCACAATAGTTTAGAGAGATAAAGTTCTAGAGAGAGAAATGGAAGAGAGTTGGGAACTATGTGAAACAAAGAAAAATGGTATTGAAGCTCCAACCCTCTACAACACCTCTACGGTTCTTTACCCACTGTAAGACACTATAAATACCCTCTACGGTGTTACTTAACAAACTACTTATTAACATAACATAACTACGACTACGAGCTTTCTATTGAATGCTTATACTTGAGGTGACCGACTCTTTAACGACTGAATTTTCTAATTCCTAACAATCTCCCCCTAAGGGAGGTCACCTCAATTTACAATGAATACAAACAGATATTATATTATATTGTTCTGGGATTCTTGATTAAGTCCTTTACTCAGTAGCTCGTAGTCTTTGATTCTTCATTAATGCATGTTAGGGAATTCTAAGTGGAGGTCATTAACTGATCCACGTGAGAATGATTGTTGAGCCTGCTTTGAGATCATCAGCCATATTAGATCTCTGACTCTTCCTTTGTGATGTTGGTATTATGTGATGTTGTGACTTTTGGACCGACATGCTCACATTCTGGATCATTATTTCTTCTTATCAGAGTAGCAGAAGCTTTCGTTGATTCATGATATTGGTAGCAGCGTAGCAGAAGCATGGAGTGAAAATATCAGAGTCATTGATGCACTAATCATGATTTCTTTGGATATGAATGTGTTGTGTGAGCATGCGGCTATGGATTGACCGCTTCATTCTGATCAGCTGCAACCGTCGGGCGTTCCTGCATACAACAATTAGCAATAAAACACACGAAAGTGTCTTTGATCACTTTCGTTGAATTGAGGTACACGACCCACGATTCCCCGTTGATCAGTAGAAGTATTGCATGTGATCAGGTATAATTCCGAAGAATCTCCTTGACAGGGTTTCGCAGCTGTTCTACTTTCTCAAACCGGAACGTCTCAAAGAAGACAACACGGAGTGAGTGAACCAGCGAATTTGAGATTCACTGATTGATAAAAAGAGATTTGAAAAAAAATCGTGTATCGCTCAATTATAAATTGTTTTTGCAATACAACGAAGGTTTTAATGAAAATCAATTATCAATCATAAACACCTTTTATTTTTGAGAAATTTGTACACAGTCAATGTGCTAAAGAAAAGAGTTTTTAAGCACAACGACCGGTTTTTCAAAGGTATCCGTCAATCCATAACCTGAACCAGGATTGATTCAACAGATTGAATCGCCCCATTGTTTCTGTTCAGTTGTCACATGGTTGATCTATTGAATAGATCTCGCATGCCACCTACCGGGAGCTTGTTTGATGATGGCTCCAGAAGGCTTTCCATCTTCATTGTGAATATGTTAGCATATCACTTTGATGTTCTGGCAATACCACAAGGATAATGCGAAGGACTCATAAGATATAATCTCTCTTTCCACATTGTGTGAAACAGAGAGTCTTCATTGATAGTGTCCTAAAGAGATTTATTGATGATCTCGTGGCTCTAGACTCAATTGTGCACATTTGGTTCCTATGCCAGAGACTAGGGAGAGGGTCTCCTTCTTCAATATCAACAAACTGTAAGAGAAGGTCGATAGTTAATGTAGGTTCCCCGTGAGAATGAAACAAGCCCTTATAAGAGGAACTTGAGTAGTTTGGGAAGTTGTAGTGCAGAGCGTCACTGGGTTCATGACGTCTTTTCTTCAATACCGATGTTACCATCAGTAGCATATGAATTGTACCCGGTTTTTGCCCTATGGTTGAAAAAATGGAGGGCTATTTCTTTTCACCCTTTTCTCATTTAATTCTTTTTCATTCTTCAACCCCTTCAGTGCTTACCGAGACTTCATAGCTAGAACCTTGTTGGGTTTATTCCAGTACTAGCTCTGTCTCAGTCCGCACTCTTCCCATATCTCATTTTTCTCCTTTTATCATCATACCTAAGGACTTCTACACTAACTAGTGGATTGTCCCTGGGTAGATCCCTCCGGTTTTGGCGGATCATGGGACCATAACCTAACCTTATCATCCTTATATCACCATGTGTAAAGTAGGATTGGTCGGTCTTTTGGTATAGTTCTTCCGCCTTGAAACCAATTGAAAACCATTCGAAAATCAATCAAGATACTTGTGATATAAAATCAAAGCATTTTGTATCTCAATTGTTTGATAATTTTAGAAATGCTCCCCCTCAACATATGCATATAATTCAGAAATTGTTTTAGCATATGGAGGCAAGAGATCTTTGAAATCGTTAGATTAAGAATGACAGGTCCAATCTTTTGATTAACATTTTCTAAAATGATCATCATCACTTCCCAATCAATTTACTTTAGATAAAACATTTTGAGGAAGGATGAGGTTTTCAAAAGTTTGCTCCCCCTCAATATGTGCCTCGAAGTTTGAAAGAGTTTTGCACATATTAGAAGGAACCTGCACATAGAGATAATTCAATCACGTTTCAATAATTTAAGGTTTAAAGTAGATTCTCCCCCTCAACATGTGCATGGAAAATTTGAAATCGTTTGTCACATGCGGGGAGGAGAGCTTATACATCCATATTAAAACCATTTATCGAATTATCAGTTTAAATTCAATTTAAATCACAAATTCTCCCCCGATCACAATTATCAAGTCATTTGAGAATTGTGATCTCAGTAGATTTAAATTGAATTTGAAAGCTTTTAAGGAGAATTGAATTTGATCGAATTTTGAGACTTTAGACTCCAAATATTAAACATGCTTGAATATCTTTTGAAAACTTAATAATAACCACGGTTTGGTACCATTGTTTGAAAAATACACTTTTTAATTTAATTGAAAAATCATTCTCCCCCTCAATCAATGACATAAGTTGTTGATTGAGAGATAGATATTTATGACAACTGTTAAGTTCAGATGATTTTCAAAAATAGAGTCCGAGTAATTTTTCAAGGCAATTAGTTTTCATTAGATAGTAAGAAATAGTATTTATAGAATCAGAGCATGATATTAGAAAAACCAGATATAACATGGCTATGTTCTTTCTTTGAAAACAGGTTACTGCCTGAAATAACAATAAACCACCATTTTTCTCCGCCTCATTTTTTTTAAACTATGTACATTCGAAGAACATCTAAAGACCGTGACATTCTTTGAATATCAACACAAAGTCCGTAGATGACATCGAATATGAAAAAAAAACATGACAAAATAAGAATATTTTTTGAGACATTTTCAAGATTTTTCAAATTTTTAGGGATTTTTGAAAGTTTTATATTTTTCTATTTGCTTTTTGGAGGTTTTGTAATTTTGTATTTTGCTTTTTGAATAAATATATACAAGAGATAGATGAATAAAGACCTTTACTCCTCGTCTTCCTCTTAAAGACACTTGAGTGTTTCCGGTTGTAAACTCTTTAGTCCAAGACGTGGAAGGATAAACTCAAAACGTTCTCTAGGAAGAGCTTTGGTGAAGATGTCTGCTAATTGGTATTCAGTCCTCACAAAGTAGAGTTCCACCACACCTTTTTCCACTTGTTCCCTGATGAAATGATGTCGAATGTCGATATGCTTTGCTCTTGAGTGTTGAACGTTGTTGCATGAGAGAGAAATAACACTTTTATTATCATAGTACAGAGGGATTTTGATGAATTCAAAGCCATAGTCAGATAATTGGGATCTCATCCATAGGATTTGAGCACAACAAGATGACATGGCTATGTATTCAGCCTCTGTAGAGGAAATAGAAGTACTCATTTGCTTCTTTGAAGACCAGCTCACAAACTTATCACCCAAAAACTGAGCACCTCCAGACGTACTTCGACGTTTATCTTGACAACCTGCATGATCAACATCTGCATAGGCAGTTAGTGACATACCGGTGTCCTTCGGGTACCATAGTCCCATATTGATGGTTCCTTGGAGATACCGAAAGACCCGTTTAACCGCTTCAAGATGCTTTTTAGTAGGCTTAGACTGATATCTAGCACACATGCACACAACGAACAGGATGTCTGGTCTACTAGCTGTGAGGTACATCAGGGATCCAATCATACTACGATATTTCATTTGATCTACCATGATCCCTGAGTGGTCCTCATCCAGCTTGGTTCGTTCAATCATGGGAGTGTCGACAGGGTCACTAGAATCAAATCCAAATTTCTTTAAAATCTCATTTGCATATTTAGATTGATTTATGAAAATGCCTCCGGGACTTTGTGAAATTTGTAATCCCAAGAAAAATGACATTTTTCCCATCATTGACATTTGAAATTTGGAACCCATTTCATTAGAAAAACGATCACATTCATTGGGTCAGTCGAGGAAAATATGATATCATCAACATATATTTGAGCGTGAATTAAATGTTTGCCTGACTTTTTGGTGAACAACGTTGGATCAACTGCTCCTTTGCTGAATCTGGTAGATAGAAGAAACTTTGATAGCGTATCATACCATGCCCTCGGAGCTTGCTTTAAACCATAAAGAGACTTCTTCAATCGATAAACATGAGTAGGATGCTCCGGATTCACAAAGCCTTCAGGTTGGCTGACGTAGATGACCTCTTTAAGATCTCCGTTAAGAAATTCGGTTTTCACGTCCATCTGATAAACAACCATGTTCTTGCTAGCAACATTAGCCAAGAAGATTCTTATCGCCTCGATACGAGCAACTGGAGCAAAAGATTCCTCAAAGTCAATACCTTCTTCTTGACGATAACCTTTAGCCACTAACCTAGCCTTAGTTTTCAAAACATCACCATGCTCATCAAGCTTCACTTTGAAGATCCACTTAAGAGCAATGATCATAGCACAATCTGGAGTTGGTACTAATTCCCATACATCTAATTGATCAAACTCATGAATTTCATCTTGCATGGCATTGAACCAGTTGTCTTCATTCATAGCAGTTTTAACATCTTTAGGTTCGATCTTTGAGAGTACGGAGTTAAAGAAGCACCATAAGGCATCAGTAGCAAGCTGTTTACGAGTGGATACCGGACGAGAAGGGTTTCCAATGATGTTATCCAATGGGTGATCATGTGTCCATTTTCTAAGATGTTCATGTGGTTGTGGTTGTGGAACCGAAGTAGCAGAGTCGATGTCTCCTGATGAAGATGGTTCAGATGATGATTTAGGAGCAAATATATTTTCAAATGGAGCATCTTCGGGAGTAGCAAAGGGATTAACTTCATAATTGATGCCCGAAACAGTTCCATGATGTACATTTGAAGATTGATGATTTGTTGATGAGACAGAGTGATCAGCAGCAGGCGCTTCTTGACTTAGTGATATTGAGACTGAAGGATTGACTTCATTAACAGGGATATGAGCAGCCTCTGTTGTGGGAATTGACATTTCATTAGCACTTGGCTCATAGTGTTCATCAAACATCGGATCAAACAATTTCTTCAAATCATCTTCAGTTGGATGTACATATGGAGTTGTTGGATAGGGATTTGGTACAAGAGATGAACCAATGGGACTGTTTTGAAGTGCGGGTCCTGAACTGGATTGTCCAGGAGCCATATGACCGGTCAGCTCATCGAACGTAACGTGAATTATTTCCATGATATTTCGGGTTCTTTTGTTGTAGATTCTGTAACCCTTCTTGTTTGGTGCATAACCAACAAAAAATCCAATATCTGCCTTTGCTCTTAATTTTCCTAAGTCTTGACCATCATTCGTTGGATAACACAAGGCACCAAACACACGAAGGTAGGAGAGATCAGGTTTTCGTTTATGAATAAGTTCATATGGAGTTTTTGCATGAGAGGTGTGAATAAGGGAACGATTTTGGGTGTAGCAAGCAGTGGCAATGGCTTCAGCCCATAGAAACATTGGAACCTTTGAATAAATAAGTATTGTTCTTGCGGCTTCTACAAGAGTTCGATTTCGTCTTTCAACTACACCGTTCTGTTGAGGAGTTCGTGGAACACTTCTTTGATGACTGATTCCAACACTTTCATAAAACTGAATTAAGTCTTTGTTAACAAACTCTGTGCCATTGTCTGTTCGAACAATTCTGACTGTATTGTTGAGTCGAACCTGAAGCTGTTTGATTAGTTTGATGATGACATCTGGAGTTTCATCCTTTGTCCTCAAAAACTTTACCCAAGTAAATCGAGAGTAGTCATCAACAACTACTAGAATGTATTTCTTCCCATTTATCGTTTGCACTCTCATTGGTCCGCACAGATCCATATGAAGGGTATGAAGAACTTCCATTACAGAGTTTGTGGGTTTTGGTTTGTGGGCATATTTCGTGCTTTTTCCCAATTGGCAAGCAGAACAAAGATGATCTTTTTCATATTTTAATTTGGGTAAACCTCTGACAAGATCCTTTCTGGAAAGGTTGTTTATGGTACCAAAGTTCAAGTGATTGAGACGACGATGCCATAACCAAGACTTTGTTTTAGAAGCCTTTGACAGCAAGCAGATTGGAGAGGACTTCATCATGTCGTCGATAGAGATGGTGTATAGGTTTGAACCTCAAGTACCTCTTAATAATTCCACACCATCAAGTTCTCTAACGAAACAAGAATGTTTTCTAAAAGCCACTTCTAGATCGGAATCACAGAATTGACCAACAGAGAACAGATTGTGACCAAGACCTTCCACATAATATACCCTGGAAATCACACTTTTACCAACCACATAATCTCCATAACCCATAATAGCTCCAAAATGGTCGTTCCCGAATCTAACTGTCCCGATGAATTTACTCACAAAGTTCATGAGCCGCGACCGGTCTCCAGTCATATGCTTGGAACAGCCTGAGTCCAGGTACCACAGAACGATTTGAACGATCTGCAGTTGAACACAGACAATAATGGATAACTGGATAATTGGGATCCCCATGCAAGAATGGGTTCCATTTGGTTAGTAACAGTGATTGGAACACCCACATCAGAAATAGAAACATCCATATCAGAAATAGAAGCAATGGAATCATTATGAATAGATGCAGTACTAGTGTCCGTATTTGCCCTATTCAAAGTATGTTCACTTCTTAAGGGAATATTTCTACCAGTAGGCATCCATTTTCTAGTGGGCATTGTCTGATTAACCTTATGGCCAACAGGTATCCACTGATAACCTATCTTGCTAAATGTTCTTCCTGTGGGCTTCCACTGTTTTCTAACTTTCTTTCGCCTTTGCCTTTTTGCCTTCTTAGCATGATATTTTGCATTAACAATATTAACTGGGGATTTGACAGCATTAGACAAAGCATTCACACCACATTCATGAATAGTAACAGAATTCAAGCAGACATCATTACAAGGTTTGCAAATAGTATCAGAATTCGAATTAATTACAGTACACCTATGGCTAATACTAGAATCAACACGATTCGTTTTATTCGACTCAAACTTAAAGTTCCTAGGTTGGTCTTCTACTCTCTTCCAATGCACATTCTTAGCTTGCGAGGTCCTATCATTCTTTGTATTGTCTTGAGACTTTGACCTGCTCGCTTTAATGTCACTGACTACTCCTGTAGATGGAATGGGAACATTAGTTGGTTTTGCTACTTTTTGCATTTCTTATTTAGATGTGCTGGGAGTAGAACTACTTGGAGGTACACTGAAGTTCACTTTCTTAACACTAGAGGTGTTGGGATCTGAACTTCTTGAAGGCACACTAAAGTTCATATTCATGACATTGGGCATAGAATGAATTTCATACTTGGCACTAGGCATAGAACAAGGAATCAAAGGATTGACTTGCTCACCTAAGGATTTAGGGCATATTGTAATTAAGCATTCTAGAAGTTCTTGAGATCGTTTGGCATATAAGCATGCATGACCAATTGCATTATCAAGTGGTTTCTCTAACTTATCCTCTTCTACAATCTCACGGAGACATTCTAGACTATCCTTAAGGTAAGAGAAATATGTTTGCATGGCAAGTTTGTTATTCCTAAGGTGAGGAGGAACATATTTCACAGACAAAGCATATTTATTACAACCATGCACCTTTGATGCACCATTCTCCCCATTGGTCATTGGCATTTTCCCTTTTACCTGACTCTTCAGATTCTCAATTTCCTTTTGCAACGAAGTTATTTGTTCATTATTTTTATTACGAGTGACTTTTATTGACTCAAATAACTCATTGAAATGACGTTTAACCTTTTCATTTTCTTCTAGAAAACTCTCATTTTCCTTTTGTAAAGCATTGACCAAGTTTTGAAGATGAAAATTTTGAGAATTCCGAGAATCTAAAGGAGGAGGCATTTGGGAGCCAGTCACATTGTTCATTTCACCCTTTAATTGAGAAATTTGGGCTTTCAACTTTCTGATCGTGTTACAATGAGCTCGAATATGTTCATCACGTTTGCTAATTTCAAAAACTGCATCAAATTCAGGAACATCAAAAGATGTCTTGATATTTGAGGCTTTAACATTTTCTTTTAGATGTTGATATTTTAATTGCAAAGCCAGATGCTCAACTTCTAATTTAGAAAACTGTTTTACCAGGTTATCATGATCATCCTGTTCAACTTTATCATGCAGTTTAGAGTTATTTTTTTCAAGCTCAATGACACGATCATGGGAGACTTTCAGAGCAACAGATAATTCATGAAATCGAGAAGCATTAATGGAACAATTCGTAGCAGTGTAAAACACATCTTGAGTAATACATTCAGAAATAAGAGTCTCATTCAATGTATGCAAGTTCTTCCTCTCAATCTCATTATATTTTAGTGCTCGCTCATAGTCACTAACCTCAACTATCATTGCATCAAATTCCTTTTCCATTCCTTTAATATCTGAATCTATCTCCTTTTTAAGACTTTCAAATTGATCTTTTAGTTGTTTAAAGAAAGGCATGACCTCAGTTAGATAGTATTCTTTTGTTTGCTCAAAACCCCTTTCCCCTTCAGTAATCCCAGTGGGTGTGATCCTTTTCTTACAAGTTTTCTCAAAATCGACAAATAGTTGAAAAATAACATATTGATTGATTAAGGTCTTGCTCTTAGTGGCAATAGTTCTAGGAACTAAATACATTGGTGTATTTGGAGGATACACAGTCGTTGCAGGCATTTTCCTAATGGGAGGGTTTGTTTCAACAAGATTTTCAGCTTTTTGCTTATCTAAGTCCTTCTTCCAGAACACTTGTTCAGGTGTTAACAACGTTTGAGGCTTAAATTTGTTTAAGGAGATCCAGTTTTCCTTCTTGTAATCATGGGGTTTGATCATTATGTTATTCTTTTTACATTCAGGATCATCTAGCTTCTTATTCATTTTCTCCCTAGATGCATTATCTAATTTTCTATCTTCCTCAGTGCACTCAACGCAACTAGGTATCTGTCTAGGCTTAAGGATTTCATTACCATCATAGATTACCTTATGAGCACTTCTAGCCTTTTTAATGACCTCTAGATTTGGTTCCTCAACAAGGGGAGTACTATGTTTATCACTTAAAACTCTGTGCTTAGTGATTAAGAGAGCAGTTTGAATGGTATTTCCTTGTACGTACAACTTATTTTCAAGCTTGTTTTTCAAGGTTTTTAGATTAGAAAAATCATTCAAAAGTTTTGATTCCCTAGCACAGAATTCTTGCTTAAGCATTTTAACATTTTCTTGAAGTTCTTGTTTTTGGTTATCAGTTTTAGAAAGCTTTTCTTGTAAGGAGTTTAACTCTTGTTTTAATACTTCTTCTCTAAACTTACTTTGTCTAATAGTTGTACGCATTTGGTCATCCATCTCCTGCTCACGAGTGGTTAACTCAAACTTAGCTCGTTGTTCATAAATAGCAACATGTTCTTTATAAGCATTAAGTTCAGAGATAACAGACTCATCAGGAGTACATGCAGTGTATTCGTCAAAAGCATAGTCATCATTGACTGCATAAGATACATCACTTGCTACAATCTCACTTTCACTTTGTTTCACATATTGATCATATGGGATAACATCGATATTGCCCATATTTTCAGTATCTGACTCAATAATTACAGTTGATTGTACTTCATCATGTATCTTTTGCTCATCAACTTGTATAGTTTAAGTACCTCAGAAATGATTTTGTCTTTGGATGGACCAGTTTGTTGTGGTGAAGAAATTTTTGGAGAAACCATAAGTGAGATGCTAGCCATGAAGATTGTTTGAGCAGTAGGTTCATCATCTACATCAGAGTCAAATGCATCACAATCAGCTACTTGAAAGGCATTCTGATGATTATGACCAATCTCCTGAATTGGTTGTTCATCAACATCAGCATCATATGTCTTGGCATTCCCTTCAGCAAGAAACAGTAACTCCTCTTCATCCAAAGCAGCTCCATTGTCCTGAGCTTGCACTAGCAACATCTTATCCCTGAAGTACTTGGTATTCTGAAGGCGTTTTGGCGATGTGCAGTTCCTTGTAATATGTGTAGGATCGTTATATTTATTGTGTTGATGATTCGAGTGGTCTTGGATGATCAAAATACATGTTTGCCATTAGTGAGAGAAAGTAGAGAGTTGGGTGTTTTCTTGCTAGAGACTTGGTATACAAAAGTATGGAATGTTAGATTGAAAAGCACCACCCCTTCCATGGATGGAAGGGGTATTTATACTTACAAACATAACGACCTCCTATCGGCCTGTGGATTAGGTATACAGTGGGTAAAGACCCGTCCTTCCTCCACGGTGTTACTCTAAACTATTCTACGCTACTGACTAACTAATTAACTACATAATAACGTAAATAACTACAAGTCTACGAGCTAACTTATGCTAGATAATATTTGGGGTGACCGACTCTTCACTATGGAATTTCCAATTCCTAACAATCTCCCCCTAAGGGAGGTCACCCCATGTTTTATATTTTGAATCCTAGCATTCTATATAATCTTCAGTCTTGAGCTCGTAGACTTGAATTCTTCAACATCTGCATCTTTGTGCTTTTGTAGCGATTCTTCAAAGTCCGATTACTTTGTACTTTCAGTGGAGGCCTTTGAACTGATCCACATCTTTGATGATCTTCGAGCTTTCTTCGAGATCATCAGCCACAGTAAATCTCTGAATCACCCTTTATTGTGTTGCCATCATGTGAAGTTGTGACTTTTGGACCGACATGCTCACACTTTCAAGATCATGACATCTTTCCATCAGAGTAGCGGAAGCTTTACTGGTTCATGATATTTGCAGCAGCGTAGCAGTAGCATAGTATAGAAATATCAGAACCAGGTTATGTAGATATGCACCAGTCATGATTTCTTCAATTAAGTGTGGATGCTGTGAGCATGCGGCTTTGGATTGACTCCTCAATTCTGATCAGCTGCAACTGTCCAAATGTACCTGCAAACAACAGTTAGCAATAAAACACACGAAAGTGTCTTTGATCACTTTCGTTGAATTGAGGTACACGGCCAACGGTTCCCCGTTGATCAGTACAAGTACTGCCTGTGATCAGGTAGGATTCCGAGGAATCTCCTTGACAGGGTTTCGCAGCTGTTCTAGCCGTTCTCAAACCGGAACGTCTCAAAGAAGACAACACGGAGTGAGTGAACCAGCAAATTGAGATTCACTGATTGATGAAAAATGATTTGAAAAACAATCGCGTATTGCTTGAAGAAAGAGTTTTGCAATACGACGAAGGTTTTATGAGAGATCAATTTTCAATCATAAATACTTTTTGTATTAGAGAATGAGTACACATTCGACGTGCTAGTGAAAAGAAGAGATTCGCACATCAAATGGTTTTTCTAAAAGTATTTTTCAATCAGAGATACTTTTTGGGTTTGAAAACATAAGTACACATTCGACGTGCTAGAGAAAAGAAGGTTTGCACATCGAACGGTTTTTCCAAAAGTATTCGTCAATTCATTTCCTGGACAAAGGTTGATTCACGAGTGAATCGCTCCATTGTTTCTATCCAGTTGTCATAAGTTTGATCTTTAAAAAAGATCTCACATGTCACCCACCAAGAGCTTGTTTGATGTTGGCTCTAGAAGGATTTCCATCTTCATCGTGAATACTTTTATATCACTCGGATGTTCTGGCAATACCACAAGGATAATGCGTAGGACTCTTAATATATTCTTACTTTCCACATTGTGTGAAACAGCAAGTCTTCATTAATTTTGTGTCCTAATGATAGGTGCACATTTGGTTCCTATGCCGGAGACTAGGGAGAGGGTCTCCTTCTTCAATATCAACAATCTCTAAGAGAAAGTCGATAGATTATGTCGGTTCCCCGTGAGAATGAAACAAGCCCTTTTAAGAGGAACTTGAGTAGCTTGGGAATTTTAGTGCAGTGTGTCACTGATTCCATGACGTCTTGTCTTCAATACCAGTGTTACCTTAGTAAACACCAGTAGCATATGTATTGAACCCGGTTACTGCCCTAAGGTTGAATTATTGGAGGGCTATTTCTTTTCACCCTTTTCATATTCATTTCTTTTTCATTCTTCAACCCCTTCAGTGCTTACCGAGACTTCATAACTAGAACCTTGTTGGGTTTATTCCAGTACTAGCTCTGTCTCAGTCCGCACTCTTCCCATATTCTCATTTTTCTCCTTTTTTCAATATTCCTAAGGACTCTACACTATCTAGTGGATTGTCCCTGGGAAGATCCCTCCGGTTCTGGACGATCGTGGGAACTAATACCTAACCTCACCATCCTTATAACTCCATACATAAAGTAAAATGGTCGGTCTTTTGGTACAGTTCATTCTTTCATGAAACCAATTGAAAAATCATTTGGAAAAACAATCAAGGTACTTGTGATACGAGATCAAAGCATTTTGTACCCTAATAGTTTTGATCATTTAGAAAACCTCCCCCTCAACATGTGCATATGATTTATAAATTTTTTTAGCACATGGAGGCAAGAGGACTTTGAAATATTTTCTTTGATCACAATTTTCATAGAAAAAGCCATTTGATTTTCTTGGTAAATTCTCCCCCTCAATATGTGCATAGGATAAGAGAAATCATTTTAACACATGGAGGCAAGAGTTCTTTTGAAGCACATCCACGAACACAAAATCCATTTAAGAAACCATTCGCTCCCCCTCAATATGTGCTTCGAGATTCGAAAGCGTTTAGCACATATGAGAGAGCAGCCTGCACAATTGAATCAAAATGATCACTTTTTATCAAATTTCATTATTAAATCACAAATTCTCCCCCGACCAAAAATATCAAACCCTTTGAGATTTTGGATCCCAAGTAATTTAATAAGGTTTAGAAAACATGGGAGAATATGTGCCTGGTTTAAATACTCTTCTTGTTTTTGGATAAATCCTCCTCCTTAACATGTGCATTGTGTATTTGAAATCGTTTGGCACATGGAGGCAGGAGTGCCTATAAAGGACTAAAACCAATTCCATTTAAACAGATAAGAGATTTATTATCGCTATCTCTCCCCCGATCAAAAATTTCAAACCAATTGAGATTTGTGATCCCAAAAGATTTAAATCATTTAGAAAAATTTTGGGGAAAGACATGGCAAGATTTGTTTTTGAAAAATGACAGATAAGGAACTGTTTTTCGACATTAAAGATTGTTAGTGTCAGGTATGATAGTTTTAAGAGACCTTTTAAGTAAAATAAAATAATTTAACAATCAAACAAGAACAGAAAAAATTTCATTTTGACAGATCTTTGAGTTTTAAAGAAAATCATACCATGACATAACATTAAATCTTTAGATAACCACATTTTAGCGTACAAACGGACTCTTTTGAAGATATATTGTTTGAAAATACTTTAAATTAAATCACTCTCCCCCTCAATCCATGACAGTAGTCGATGATTGAGTGACTTATATTTTTGATAAAATGAAGTCCGGTGATTTTCAAAATTAAGTCCAACTAATTTTCAAAACAATATTTTCCATTTTCAAAACAATTTAATCAAATTTATTCAAAATTGTTTAAAAATGGTATCCTGCACAAAGATACGTTAGGTGGTTGAGAAGCTTCCGTTGTTGCTGTAGGGCTTGGAAGAAAACCAGCTGCTGATGCAGTGAGACTTCTTCTTACGTTGCATTTTTGCCAACTCTCCATTGAAGTCCAATTAAGCTCCGTTTCTTCATTTGTCAACCCAAGAAATAGTTACCCTTTCCTTTCGGCATCCAATCATCTTCATTAGTGGGATCCGGATCGGGAACATTCTTATATCCATGATATCTGCATACGTTAGTGAACATACATACAGATATATGGTGGTCGACATCAACCAAACAACAATCGACTAATAAAAGTCAATGTAACATATCAATCAGATCATATAAATGTATGGGAATAATGTGTACATCAAACTCTAATCATCTAAACCTAGCAATCATATCCTAGGCACCTAGTCCTTCAACATAGGTTAACATCATTTTTAATTAAGCATATTAGGATAATTAAGAAAGCCTGTTAGATGATATAAATTTGAAAACATTCTCCCCCTCAATCAATGACTCATTTTCTGAAAAGTTTAAAAGCGCTTAAGTCATTGATTGAGTTTGCAAATTTTATAAAAACTCTGAATCTGATTGATTTTTCAAGCAACTCATTTTCCACCATTATGAAAACAACAAATATTTTTCTGAAGAATTTTGGACGGAAAACATTTGTGTAGGAACAGCAGTCCTTCGACATACTTTCCTCATTTTGAATTAGGATAAGTGTACGAAATATTTGAAAAATTGTTATAGCGCAACACTTTTATTTCTTATGAAGAGCGGGTTGCTATAAGAAATAATAGCAAACCATAGTTTAAGCACGGGTTACAGTCTGACGTAACTGTAAGCCATATTGTTGAAGCCCGGGTTACAGTCTGAAGTAACTGTAAGCTATATTTTGAGACATGTTTTGAAAAAGAATATTTACACCTCCTGCTCGAACTTCATCTAAAGTCCCGTGCCATTATTGAATGACATTTCTAAGACCGTAGATGTTATCGATACCAGAAGACATGTCTTGAGAAAACATATTTTTGGTATTTTTCAAATTTTATGTTTTTTATGGGTTTTTGAAATTTTATATTTTTCTATTTTGTTTTGCTGGTTTTATATTTTTGTATTTTGTTTTTCTGATAAATATATACAAAGATAGAGTAGATGATATAATTTAAGAAGATGATGATACGAGTACCGAGATAAGGATATCGAGCAGCACGTCGTAGTAGATAGAATTCATCATCTCTTAAACATTCACCACCAAAGCTTCCAAGACTCTTGAATCGAAGAGAGAAATTGAGCCACTTGAAAGTGAGACTTTGGTAGCTTCCCCCCAAACCGAAAATCCTTTAGCTGAGCAGCTTCGAAGCTCTATTTCAAGCTTGCCTTAGCCAGGTGCACCGATAAGCACACCATTATCATAAATCCCGCTGCTCCTTTTAAGAACAATAATCGAGGATCTCCATTCGGAGTTATATCATCAAGTAGAAGAACAACAACGTATCATCCCACATTTGAATACCTCTTCTCAAATGCCTTTTCCACTGAAGTCTGAAGCAATCCATTCCGAAAGGTATCAAGAGACCACTTCCCCCACGTAGTTGAATTGATGCAGTCAGTCTCTTAGACTAGAGCTCACGAACCCGAATACACATACCCGAAGACAAAGAAACTTATACCATCGAGGTAGCAGATTAAGTCCAATAGCCAAAGAATAACCCCGATGTATACTTTTCTCTCCCCCTGAAGAAAGTGTATGAAGCTCAAGAACCCGAAGTACCCGAATGCCCAAAGAGAGAATAACCGATAACATTGAAGAAGCAGGCCGAATCACTGATTATCTCTGCGGGTGACAATCTCTGCGGATGTCAACACCGAAATAAGTGATTATATCTCTGAATCACTGATTAAGCCCTCAAGTAAAACAGCTGAGCATCCCCAATGTACACAATCTCTCTCCCCTGATGATTGTGATAACATCAAAATCATCACACACTTGTGTACCTCTTTCATCTTCAGAAACTAACTCTTCCATCTCTTCCCCCACATAGTTGGAATAAGAACACTAAACGCCTTGATGAGTAAAACCTTGAGTTTCTCTATGGTAATAACATTTTTTTTCCCGGGATATCTTCAATTACTTAGAAGTATTAAGTTCATCAAGTTTAATCGCGTTTAGATACGTGTCTCCTTCCCCCTTGCTGGTTTTGATACTTCAGAATCAACAACATATTTGAAGTCCATGTACTAGAAATCATTTGAGAAGAACATCATTAGCTCAGATGTATCTGTGAGAATCAACTTGCTGCAGAATGTGAGCAAGTCTAATTGGGGATTAAATCTGACTTTTCACTCTCTCCCAATTAGTGCTCTCCCCTAAACCGACAATTTGTTTGATAACAACCCAGATTAAGAAGAAGTCTTTAGATCGTTAATTGCAACTCGTCTTTAGTCTTCTAACATGTAGCAGGAAACGTAGAACAGACTGCAGACTCGACCTTCTTCAAGATTGTCCAGTTGGGGAATAGAAAGTTAACATCTTCATCTCACCAAAAAGAATCCCAATTAACTTACCTCTTGCAAATCCCCTTAACTACAATCCCTCCCAATCAAACAAGAACAGAAAGATGTTCATCAAGAAAATCAGCAATCAGCCCGCACCGAACACACTAAATGGTAACACCAAACTACCAATCACATCAAACAAGAACAGAGAGATTGTTCGGAATCATCATGTTGATGTGTACGTGAAGCATTAACCGGAAACACTTTGTCAATAAACTCACAAATCCGTATGAAGATGTCAACCAACGGCTCTAAGAAGAAACTCCATGTAAAGATGATCCGACAAGAAGAAGCTCGGTTCTTACATGAGTTTGGGAGCCGTTTGACCATTTATTCTCAGAAATCAATCAACCATGCGGAATTATCATACTTCTTCTCCCCCTCAAGAATTGCATACGGAGATGCCATTCTTGATTAAATAAGTGAAATCATCCAAATGTAGTCTATTCACACTTCTCCCCCGCAAAGTTAGCACAAGATGTCGCCATCGTCATTATAGTTGAGCAAGTGGAATAAGAAAACAATCATCGGTAGTTCGGTTCACTTGATATATGAAAGCGCGTGGAAAAAGCATGAAGCATGTTGATGAGAATGGTCATAATTGAGAAGATTTCTCTTCTTCAGAAGATAAAGCGCACTGACGCGTACACTTTTCTTTTCCTTGGAGAACGAGGCATGAACTGTTGTGTTCATACGTCATAAGAAGATTTCTCTTCTTCGGAAGATAAAGCGCACTGAGACGTACACTTTTCTTTTCTTTAGAGTACGAGGCATGAACTGTTGTGTTCATACGTCATAAGAAGATAGAGTACGAGGCATGAACTGTTCGGTTCACTTGAAGATAAAGCGCACTGAGACGTACAGCATCAAACATCTATTGCACGTACACCTGAACAAAACGGAGTTGTTGAAAGACGAAACCGAACGTTAATGGAAGCTGCAAGAACAATGTTAATCAATGCTAAACTTCCAGATTACTTGTGGGCAGAAGCTGTATCTACTGCATGCTATACTCAAAATCGTTCTATGATCACAAAACGCCACAACAAAACACCTTTCGAGCTTGTCCACAACCATAAACCGAATCTCAAACACTTTCATATATTTGGATCCCTTTGCTATCCGAATAATGACCGTGATGATTTTGGAAAGCTCAAAGCCAAAGCCGACATTGGAGTCTTTATTGGATATTGTGAGAATTCTAAAGGTTACCGGATCTGGAATCGTCATACAAAACAGGTGATGGAAACGATTCATGCTCATTTTGATGAACTTACGGAAATGGCTTCTGAGTATAACAGCTTAGAACCCGGTCACAACCGTTTAAACTTCCCTCAACCCCCATCATCAGCTGAACAAAGCCACCAACTTACTCATCAACAAATGGAAAGCTTATTTGCTCCTCTGTTCAGTGACGATATTGATGAACGTGCTCGAGGTGTATCCGTTGTTTCCGCTGCTCAACCTGATACTACTCTCATACCTGATACACCCGCTACAACAACTACTGTTGAAGAAGCACCACCAGTTGACTCCACCACAACAGTTAAACAAACCACTTCCAACAATGATGAACCGGCTGATGATATTCTGAATGAAGTACCCCCACCTGCAGATTTTGATCCAAATGCGTTCTTTAACCCGTTTGCTAATGACACTGCTGCACCTAATGTCGCGGAATCATCAACAAACCATTTGAATCCTCAGAATCTGCACAATGTATACCAACATCAACCCTCTACACATCGATGGACAAAATACCATCCTCTGGCAAATATTATTGGCAACCCGACTCAACCAGTCGTTACGAGACAACGTCTTCACACAGATGATGAACATTGCATTTATGCACTCACTGTCTGCCAATCTGAGCCTAAAAACATTAAAGACGCAATGACAAAAGACAACTGGATTGAATCCATGCAAGAAGAACTCAACCAATTCAAACGTCTTGAAGTATGGGAACTGGTTGAAAGACCAACAGGGGTCTACGTCATTGGTCTCAAATGGATTTGGAAAAACAAACTGGATGCTGAAGGGAACGTAATCCGAAACAAGTAACGTCTAGTTGCTAAGGGTTATCGTCAGGAAGAGGGAATAGACTTTGAAGAATCTTTTGCTCCGGTTGCTCGTCTTGAGGCTGTTCGGATATTTCTCACGTTCGCGGCTCATATGAATATGACGGTCTTTCAGATGGATGTCAAAGCTGCGTTTCTCAACGGACAACTGAAAGAAACGGTTTATGTCAGCCAACCAGAAGGATTCGTTGATCCCGAGTTCCCGAACCATGTCTACAAACTGAACAAAGCTCTTTATGGTCTCAAACAAGCTCCTCGGGCATGGTACGATAAGCTATCATCTTTCCTCATTGCTAATAATTTCACCAAAGGTTCGGTTGACCCTACTCTTTTTATACAATATCACGGGGCACATATCTTAATTGTTCAAATTTACGTGGATGACATCATTTTTGGGTCTACACATAAAAAGTACTCAATCGCTTTTGCAAAACTAATGAAGAAAAATTTTGAAATGTCCATGATGGGTGAACTTACGTTCTTTCTAGGACTACAAGTTCATCAATCACCCCGTGGTATTTTCTTGAGTCAGTCCAAATATGCCCTTGAATTGTTAAACAAATTTGGAATGAAAACCTGTGACACTTATGCCACACCAATGACTCATACAAAGAAGCTAGACGCTGCCTTACATGGGAAATTAGTTGACCCCACCAAATACCGAAGTATTATTGGGTCTCTAATGTACCTAACAGCTAGCAGACCTGATATTGTATTTGCCGTTTATCTATGCTCCCGTTATCAGTCGCGACCAACTGAAACCTACCTCTCTGAGGCTAAAAGAATCCTCCGATACATAAAGGAAACCATTAACTTGGGGATCTGGTATCCAAAGGATTCTGGTTTTGAACTAATCACTTTTTCAGAAGCTGACCACGCAGGTTGCTTAGATTCACGAAAAAGCACTTCAGGAGCACTACAATTTCTTGGTGATAAACTGGTGTCTTGGCAATCAAAGAAGCAGGATTGTACATCGCTGTCATCAACCGAAGCAGAATATGTAGCCATGTCCGCGTGTTGTGCTCAAGTCATCTGGATGAGAACACAACTCAAAGACTATGGTTACGTATTTGACAGAATCCCGATGTACTGCGACAATCGGAGTGCCATTGCGATCTCGTGCAACTCAGTTCAGCATTCGAAATCAAAGCACATCAATCTTTGGTATCATTTCATCAAGGACCACGTGGAACAGGGTACAGTTGAATTATACTTCGTGGGTACAGAATACCAATTGGCAGATCTTCTCACCAAAGCCTTGCCTCCCGCTAGGTTTAATGAGTTGGTCCACCGGATTGGTATGAGGTGTTTGACTCAAGAGGAATTGGATGACCTCTTAAAATAGTCTTAAAAACCTGTCAAACACCAAAATATCTTTTGTAAATACATTTTTCAAAAACAAAATACAAAAATATAAAACCTGATAAAACAGCAAAAATATTCTTCTAATCTATTTTTCTTTCAACATGGCAAGTACATTTCTTTCGTCAACACTTTAATCTTTCAAAATTCAGTATCTTTCTGATCAAGTGTTGAGGGGGAGAAAATAATCACTTAACTGTTTCAAAACATCTGTGTACTTGCATGTTATCATATCCCGGTTGTTTCTTTTATCAATGGTGGTGATAACGCCTAAAATGAACATGTTTTTAGTAGCGTTATTGTTAGTTTTGTGCATGATAATCGGCTATATTTACTCATAACTGTTGCAAAAGTGCAAAGATGCGTATTGTGCATGTATATGTAGCCAGGTATCACGAATAATGAAGAAATGAAGTTTTTATGCACATTTGGAAGATTCTCGAGGAAGGAAGTCAAGCTAGGAAGCTTTTGGATTCAATGATTGGGAAACAAAATGATTTCTAAGTATCTATGACAAGGAAAGATTAAGTTTTGCCTTGGAAATCATCAGCGAGAGCAAAGAATGAAGTGCATAGGAGAAAAGTCAACAAAAAGTCAAAATAGCACAAACCCAGCCGATCGGTCACAACCCGTAACCGGATCCGGCTGGGCGATTGGTCAAAATCCAACTGATTCGGTTGGAATAGAAACCGATCCGGTTTCTCACGCTGCAGTTACACAATGTTGCATTTATTGTTGCTTTAACTCCCCATAACCATTGGAGTCCGATCATTTCTTGACATTTACTTGTTGGGAACGTTTTTGGAGAGTTAAGCAAGCACATTTGGCTATTTAAAGAACCTAGTCCTAGTATACTAGGAGTGACACAACCAAAATTGTATTAGTTTACACCAAAACTAATACCAACCATATTATTTAGCCCAAAAGCTTAGTACTTACTGAAAAACGTCCAGGAGCAAGGAGGGAACAATTCTCATCCATAGTTTTGGTAGTTTGGAGTTGTACGGTGAATCTAGGTGATTGGAGGCGCGTGGTTGCTACAATCCACGAATTCTAATTCTTGTAATCACAAAAGTTTAGGTATTCTATGAACTTTGTTATGGAATTCTATTCTCTTGAATTGTTGGAATTACTTTGTTACTATTTGTGTTTAGTTATTATTATTATTATCATGGAGTAGTTTTGGAATATACTTGTGTGTTGGGATGTAGTTAATCATATTAGTGTTCTCAAAATGTGATGCATGTACATATGATCTTGTTTAAATGAGTTTGTTGGAAAAATACTAGTCTTGGTTTGATTTGTTGATAAAACATGTTTTAAGAAAAAGGACCGAAAGGATTTCTCTTGTGTTTTATTCCAAAAAGTGAAGTGACAAACTAGTATGGGGATATGGTGATTGACAACCACCATGTTTGCTTATTAAAACAAGACTAGGAACATTTTCATCACGAAGGGTCGAAAGATTCGTAAGAACAAATTTAATAAGAACATGTTGCAAACAAATGAAATTTCTATACGATAATCATTGGGATAAGGACCGAAAGGATTACCTAAATGTTTTTGTTCTTAGAATGATTTTTACAAACACATACCATGGTTGGGGAATCATTTGCTTATGATTTGTGCATCATATTAAGAGTATACACCAAACCTTCATGAATACTATTTATGATTGATTATAGACTACACACAAGTATATATATATTTCTTATTGAATTTCACTAGAACATAATTTTTTGAGGAAGCCTTGACAAACTTTCTTGTTGGAATCTTTTCAAACAAATCAATTTCATTCACAAAATCCCTTGGGACGATCTCGACTTACCAAACTTTGCTATTACGGACGAGTATACTTGCTCGTATGTGTTAATAGGTTAGACGGTTAAATCGTGTTTATAAATTTTTAAAACTTGCACCGACGTAGCACATCAAGTTTTTGGCGCCGCTGCCGGGGATTTTCTTTAATTTTCTTTAATTTTTTGTAAAATTGATAGTATTGGAATTAAATTTGTTTTTTTTTTTTAAAAAATTTTTGGTTACAAACTAACCGATTCGGTTGGTTATCCAACCGAATCCGGTTGGTGCTTCTGTGTAATTTTAGTTGCGATTTTATTGTTCTAGACTTCTTAGTTATTTGTCTTATGATTCATAGAGTAATTATGGTAATTTTAGATTATATTTGCAGATTATGTCTTTGTAGTTTAATTATTTCTTTGATTCATTTTCATTTTCTTTACATTTGTTATTTCTTAATTAATTAAGTTTTAGTTAACTATAGTTTTTATGGTTAATGATTAGATAGTAATATTTTTTCAATTATAAGTTTAATTATTTTAATGATAGATTTTAATTGGTAGTTTTATTAGTTTTAGTTTAATGAGTTTTATTATGTTATTAAATTGTTGGTTTATGAAGAGTTTTCTTTATTAACTAGAGTTTAGTACATCTTAATGATTCATTTATTGCATTAGATTCCGTTTGTTTTTTTAAAAAAATAATAATAAAAAAAAAATAATATATATTTTCGATCAAACCGATCGGTTGCAACCCGCAACCGGATCCGGTTCGAGTTTCTGTCTAAATTACTTTCAACTAACCGATTCGGTTGGTTATCCAACCGAATCCGGTTGGTGTTTCTGTGTTGATTTTTATTATTTTTAGGTCTTGAGTTCTAACTTGTGTTTTTAGTTTTGTTAAGTGTCTTACATTGTTTAGTCTATGTTTCTATAGTTTGTTCTTGTTTTTACTAACTCTAACGCTAATTTATTCGGATTTTGTTTTGTTTTGCTTAGTCAAGTTGTCTAGTAATATGGATAGTTTGAGCGAAATCTCGGAATACCTTCGTACTTTGGATGAAATGTTCAAGGATACCGGAAGTTCATTGGAAAAGATTGGAGGTATCTTGGAAGAAAGTAAGAAAGAATTGGGAATTGATACGGGTAATATGGAGGAAACTGGTGAAAATAAGGTTCAACTACCCAAGAAGGGAAGAGTCGTAGTGTTCACACAAGCACCTTTAACGATGTATGATTCGCCGCTAATGAGGTTTGGAACGCCTTGCCGTGTGGAAGGAATAAGTGCTTGGGACGCGTAACTTAATATGGCTTATGGAGAAAACTACATTTTCGAGAAGGTTCTTGACGAAATTGGTCATGTACGATTGGACTATGAAGCATATGGAAGAAGGATGGTCAAAAATCTGAAGGTCAATATTCATGGACATATTTTTGAAACTGATTTTGTTGTGTTAGAAGAACGGAATGCGGATGAACCTAATGTGTGTTTTGGTCGAGATTTTCTTGTCACGACTAAGTGTCAAGTGGATTTTGCAATGGTAGAAATGAGAATTAATATAACTGATTTAGAAGAAGGAAAAGGAGTAAACGAGATGCTAGTGGAAGTTTGTGCAAACATGGAAGAGAAAGAGGTGGAAGTAGTTAAGATGGGAAAGGCAAATCGGAAGAAACCGACATCAAACAAACTAACCCCAACAACAACCTCCACCACCAAAAATGACTCCACACCATCATCACCGACCACTACTTTCAAACCCTTAACCGACAAACAAAAAGAAGCTATTTTAGAGAACCTAGAACAAAAGTTTCTTGAGCTTAATGAAAAGAAACCAGTGATAGAAGTACTCCAAGATTATGTGCTTTACCGTAAGAAGTTGGATGCATTGATGCTAGCAAGGGCTAGGTTGGAAGAAAAGAATCTCACGGAGGAGGAGCGAGATCAAATTTTGTTTAGAGGCATGCCAAGGAAGGAAAAGGATTCGGGTAATTTTGTGTTGCCGATCAAAGTGAATGGGACTACACCTGTTTATGCTTTAGCCGATACGGGGTCGAGTGTTAATGTGATGCCGTATCCATTGTTTAAAACTTTGGGACTAAGTAATCCGCAACCTAATCATTCGAAGCTTACTATGGCGGATAATTCTCAAGCGAAGGCAATGGGAGAGGTGAAGAGTGTGAGAGTGCAAATTGGATATCAACCGTATTTGGCAGATTTCCTTGTCCTAGATATTCCGGTGGACAAGAGTTTACCACTACTATTGGGAAGACCATTCTTACGAACTTGTGGTGCAATTATAGACATGGGAAGAGGCACATTGACTATTGATGATGGGATTTCGAGGCAAACATACTACCCAAAACCAAGAGGACCAACTTTGGAATTTATGGAGGAGTTAGAGTTGATGGAAGCAGATGAGGATTTAACATGTTTTGAAGTGGGACGTGATGTCCAAGGTAACCCAATGTACGGACCGTTAGCTCCGCCTTATTTTGATATAGAGGACGAAATGGAACGTGCGTTAGCGGTAGAAGCTTTCTATAACCCATTCAAAAACATACTAGTTTACAAAAAGTTGACCGACTTTTTAGGTTCTTTACCGGTGCAACTTAAGAATTTGGAGTGGAGACCCGAAGGGTCGGGGACTTACAAGAGACAAACCGGAGATGGAGCATGGCATGTTAAGTTCGATATACTATGTCCGGACGGACGAAGATTCATGAGAAAATTCAAAACTTTTGAAACGTTCCGTGAGTTGACCGGAAAATTTCAAAGCGAAGATATTCTAAGACAAGAGTATTTTGAGGAATTTTGAGGAGAAGATAAGAGGCCGTAATAAACAAGCAATTATTGCTTGAATTTCATGAACTATTTCTTTTTGATTTGATGCATTTAGGATTTTTGTTTCTTATTTAATTTTTCATTTTATTTTTATGATTGAGGTGATTTGGTTTAAGCATTATAACTATGAGTTTTGAGATAAATTTTGGTTTAGTTCATTAGTATGATGAGTTGAGATTTTTAGATTGGATGATTGTTCAAAATTTCATATGGTGGATGAATGTTGTGTGAATTTTAGCAGGATTTTTGAGTAAAAATTGTTGCTTGGAAGGTAAATGCCTAAGTAACAGGTAAAAATGCAAAATTTGGCGAAATGCAAACCGAAACGGTTGTGTCCTTGACTGAACCGGTTGCAATTAAGTATAAAAACCAAAAAAAAAAATCACTTTTCCAGAAAAACACACACACACTAATTCTCCAGTGGGTTTTGCAAAAATTCGTCTAAGAGAAGCTGATTGAAGGTTGTTTAAGTTGTAGGAAAACATCATGGCACCCAAACAAGTAAGCATCTACAGTCAATTAACTCAATTAAGGTTTTATTAGAGCATTTGATTCGAATTGGATATTAGGTCACCAATTTAGGGGTTTTTGTTATAATTCGAATTAAGTTGTAATATTTTAAGATTGAGTGGGTAATTGATATAGGAGTGCATTGCAAGAAGAATTGGATTGATTGATTCAACATAGGATGAATAATAGATGATTGAATTTTCGGATTTAATTGGGTTGTGCTATTAAATCAAGATAAGTTGCAATTGGAGATTCCTTATGATAGATGATGCGTTTTTAGGAGTGATAGATGCCACATTATTGATTAGAAATAATGATTGAAGGATATAGGCTTATCAAGTTGAGTTCTAAGATGGTGATGAATGATGTTTGATGATTTGAAAAGCGAGTTTAGAGTAATTCAAGGATGTGGAAATCATTGAGGATGATAGAATGCGATCTAGGAGTGGTTTGGACTTAGAAAACTCGAGTGTAGAAGGGTTTTTAGAGGCAAAAGCCTTATGCAGGCTGCATAACCGATTCGGTTGCGCATTGCAACCGAACGGTTGGATTTTGGTCATTGAATAACCGATTCGGTTTCTCACGAACCGAATCCGGTTACGGTTTCTGTGTTTAAATTTTTGAAATTTTGAAATGGATCTTAGGAGGTTCCATGAACCTTCTTGTTTGTTCTAACACTCTCATAAGGTTTTTTATTTGTGATTTCTACAGAGAATTATTGTAGGTAGCTCGAGCGAGCAGGCAATTCCTATAAACCCGCTTGTTACGAAATTTTGTCAAAGGAATGAGAAGAAGAAGGATAAGTATAGTGTGAAGACGGAGGCAAATGCTAATTTAAAGTTCAAAAATCTCACCGACGGGGAGAAACATGCTTTTCGGGAAAGTTTGTCGAAACTGCAACATAGGACATGTTTGGTTCCGAGGGTGATTGATTGGGATTTATTTGAGGAATGTGATTGTGAAGATGAGTTAAGAGGAATGATGCGAACATCTTATGTATATCCAGGGGATGGAGATTCGTTCAATGATTTGTCATGGGAAAGAGCATTTAGCGTCAATGAAGAGGTCTATCGAGAATGGTGTATGGAGTTCTTTTCAACCATGTATTTTGAAAGAAAGGTGGATGTTCGGAACTTGATGAAGGAAATTTGTGTTTGGTTTAGGCTTTGTGGAAGGGATCATGCTTACACTTTGCCAGCTTTTGGCGTGGCTCTTGGTTTGTATGAGCCACATGAGGTTAATCATTGATTATTTGAAACTCACTTTTCTAGACTTCGGAGGTTTGAAAAAGACTACCCTAGTATTCCCGCTTATTGGAATCAAGTGGGAGATCCCTCCTGCGCTAGGAGGAATGCCTCAACCATCAGGAATCCATTGATGAGGATACTTCACAAGTTGATAGTGACCGGGCCATTTAATAGATTTGGAAGCAGGGACAAATGTCAGAAACAGGACTTATGGGTTAAGAAGTTGCTGGAGGAAACTAAGGACGGTAATGCAGTTTGGCAGATAGCCGAATATTTTTCTAGGAGAGCCCCGGGAATCAAGAGCAACAGTAACATTTGTGGAGGACAATTTGTGACAAAATTGGCGAAGAATCTTGGGTATTTTGTTGATGAAGAATTGGCTAAGTGTGGAGAGCCAAAGTATAGTGATACGTGGACTGCACAAGGTTTTGGTAATGCTTTGAATAGGAGATTGAAAACCTTAGGGTTATGGATTGAACCGAGACAACAACAACAACCACCACAACAGCAGGGGAATATACCAATGGAGAACATGCAAATGAGTACGTCCAGTAGTTTTGATTCGGGTTGGGGAGAGTGGAACCAACATTTAGATGAGATTCAATGTAGGGATGTATGGAGAGACTCGATGATGTTGAGAAACAACCACATCAATGATTATTCCATGCATATCTTTCAAAACATGGCTCGTGAAGCCAATTATGAGTTGCCACCCTACAATCCACCCAATGTTCCACCATATCCTTTCCCTTACACTTCTTATCCTGGACCCTATCCGTATCCATATCCTGGGTACGCACCATTTCCTGATCCAGTACCCCCATATGGTCGATTACCTGAAGTTGGTGGAGCAAGCCACGATGTTGGAGGATCATCATCAGGAGTTGGAGGAAAGAAGAAGAAGAGGAGAGTTCGTTCGGAGATTGTGGACGAAAACTACGTAACCGAAAGTGATGATGATGAGTATGATGATGAAGAAGGAGATGACATGAGCGAGGATGAAGAGTAATCGTGGATCATTCGTGAATTATGGTTTCAAAGACAATGGGTTATGATGTGTTAAACAATATTATTTCTATCTTTTTAGGATGATTAACATGCTTTGTTTGGTTTTATCTAGTTTTTAGTTGCATTTGTTTGTTTTGTGTATTGCGTGTTCCAGTTTTTGTTTGCAGGATGGATGTGTCGGAAGCTTATTGATGGTCAAATGTTTGGAGTTGGATAACTCACATGCTTTCTTATGACCCAATATGCATATTGCATATTCTATCCCGTGGTATCTTTTAACCATTTCTTTTTCCCATTTTCTTTACTTTGAAGTTCATTTTTATTACATTGAGGACAATGCAAAACTTAAGTATGGGGGAGGGAAGAAAATAGGAAAAATGATGCGCATTTTTATTGATTTTTAGATAACTTTTGGATGCAAGTGATTAGAAGAAATTCGCCCTTGATGGTCTAGTTGTTTTCACGCATTATTGATATTTTAAATATATAACTTGGAATTTCAATGGTAAAATGAGGATTTTTGAAATTTTTGGATTTGAACCAAATTACGGAAGTAATTCATTTTGGATTCGATAGCATTTTCTAGCATGCATAATAGCCTTTTTCCACACATTTGTGAGGTTTCTTTTTGTATAAAACACATCTTTTGTTTTATATTTGCTATGAGTGTGCCGGTGATTATGTCGATTCTAGAACTTGTACTAGTTATGCATTACGGTTAAAATCACTTTCGAGTGGTCTAAATATGTTCAAATGATAAGAGGCACCTTAGGAATTAAACCAAATGGCCTTCCGTTTACATTTAATGATATATTAGCTAACCACGTCGGTTAGTTAACCACCCATATGGACCCATTTGTTAGTGCTCATCTTTAGCACTAGATACCCTTAGTACACCCTTCCGAGCCAATCTTTTCGTTTTGATAAATTCAGAAAAATACAAAAATATTTTACACTTTCAAGCTTTAGCCAACCCTTTTCAAATCTATTGGTTTGTTGCTAGTTGTTTGGAATGTTGGATCGTTTTTGATGATTATGAAGAAGCTACACTTTGTTTATAGTGTGTACCATTCTCCATCATAGATGAAAGAGACGTCTTTCTTGATTTTTTTTTGGTGTATGCTTACACTAAGTGTGGGGGAACTTTGTTATAAAAAAAAATGGTTATAGCCAATGAGCTATATGAAGCATATTGATTAGCCAATGAGCTAAATTGAGTTATACATATTTGCGGAGATCGATATGAGAAGAGGTGAAATAATCATTTTCGGGATTGTGGTTTGTATGATAGCTAGCAACATGGAGGTTTAGACTTGATTTTATTTTTATTTTTACAGCAATTTCATAAACTATTCCATGCCTTATCCATACCTTTTATGAACCCTTAGCCTTAACGTTATAACCCGAATAAAAGTCCTCTTTGATGAATTTATTTTCTTTGTTTTGATACTTGTACAAGCTTATGGTAAAAAGCATTGATCATGACTAGGCATTGAGTGATTTACATATACCCACCAATATATGAGTGTTGAGTGAATTTTTTAAAATCATTCGTGAGGTGTTCTAGTTATGTTATCTAAAGTGTTTGGTTCATTTTTAAAATTTTCACATATTATAAGCAAGCCGATGATTATCTCTTTTGGGATAATTGTTACAATTTTAGAACCATGGTGTCAAAGACCATTGAAATCAATCTTTGCAAATGTTAGAGCTACTCGAGGGCGAGTAGAGCTTAAGTGTGGGGGAATTTGATAACGCCTAAAATGAACATGTTTTTAGTAGCGTTATTGTTAGTATTGTGCATGATAATCGGCTATATTTACTCATAACTATTGCAAAAGTGCAAAGATGCGTATTGTGCATGTATATGTAGCCAGGTATCACGAATAATGAAGAAATGAAGTTTTTATGCACATTTGGAAGATTCTCGAGGAAGGAAGTCAAGCTAGGAAGCTTTTGGATTCAATGATTGGGAAACAAAATGATTTCTAAGTATCTATGACAAGGAAAGATTAAGTTTTGCCTTGGAAATCATCAGCGAGAGCAAAGAATGAAGTGCATAGGAGAAAAGTCAACAAAAAGTCAAAACAGCACAAACCCAGCCGATCGGTCACAACCCGTAACCGGATCCGGCTGGGCGATTGGTCAAAATCCAACTGATTCGGTTGGAATAGAAACCGATCCGGTTTCTCACGCTGCAGTTACACAATGTTGCATTTATTGTTGCTTTAACTCCCCATAACCATTGGAGTCCGATCATTTCTTGACATTTACTTGTTGGGAACGTTTTTGGAGAGTTAAGCAAGCACATTTGGCTATTTAAAGAACCTAGTCCTAGTATACTAGGAGTGACACAACCAAAATTGTATTAGTTTACACCAAAACTAATACCAACCATATTATTTAGCCCAAAAGCTTAGTACTTACTGAAAAACGTCCAGGAGCAAGGAGGGAACAATTCTCATCCATAGTTTTGGTAGTTTGGAGTTGTACGGTGAATCTAGGTGATTGGAGGCGCGTGGTTGCTACAATCCACGAATTCTAATTCTTGTAATCACAAAAGTTTAGGTATTCTATGAACTTTGTTATGGAATTCTATTCTCTTGAATTGTTGGAATTACTTTGTTACTATTTGTGTTTAGTTATTATTATTATTATCATGGAGTAGTTTTGGAATATACTTGTGTGTTGGGATGTAGTTAATCATATTAGTGTTCTCAAAATGTGATGCATGTACATATGATCTTGTTTAAATGAGTTTGTTGGAAAAATACTAGTCTTGGTTTGATTTGTTGATAAAAACATGTTTTAAGAAAAAGGACCGAAAGGATTTCTCTTGTGTTTTATTCCAAAAAGTGAAGTGACAAACTAGTATGGGGATATGGTGATTGACAACCACCATGTTTGTTTATTAAAACAAGACTAGGAACATTTTCATCACGAAGGGTCGAAAGATTCGTAAGAACAAATTTAATAAGAACATGTTGCAAACAAATGGAATTTCTATAGGATAATCATTGGGATAAGGACCGAAAGGATTACCTAAATGTTTTTGTTCTTAGAATGATTTTTACAAACACATACCATGGTTGGGGAATCATTTGCTTATGATTTGTGCATCATATTAAGAGTATACACCAAACCTTCATGAATACTATTTATGATTGATTATAGACTACACACAAGTATATATATATATTTCTTATTGAATTTCACTAGAACATAATTATTTGAGGAAGCCTTGACAAGCTTTCTTGTTGGAATCTTTTCAAACAAATCAATTTCATTCACAAAATCCCTTGGGACGATCTCGACTTACCAAACTTTGCTATTACGGACGAGTATACTTGCTCGTATGTGTTAATAGGTTAGACGGTTAAATCGTGTTTATAAATTTTTAAAACTTGCACCGACGTAGCACATCAGGTGGCAAACTTTTCTGGTTAAATGACACTCCTCTGACTAAAATTTATAACCTTTCATTACTTTCCTAAGTCAAGGGGGAGTGTCGTCAAAGTTTCTTTCTTAAAATCTTTGTTTGATAACCAAAACGGAAGTTAAATGGTTTTGTATGAAAATGGAAAAGGTGGAGGGACCAAAACTGCCAAAAGTTTAAAGTTACTTTTAATAAAAACACTCCACCTAACATATTCATCACATTTATTACTCATAAACCTAACCAATCCTACGCACGAAATTCGTTCTTCAAATCTGTGTTTCTGATCATCAATTTGTAAGTTGTTTCATGATCTTAACATGTTTACAAACATAGGTTTTGATTTTTACACGAATCCAACGGTCAAATTTTCGTCTATGATTGTTTTTGTGTTCTACGCATAAGCGTATGAACTCATAATCAAGAATGGGTGTTTGTGGTTAAAAGGATTGTGTCAAAACATGTCTTTAACATCAATGACACTAATTTTATCCTCTAAATCCACCCAGAAACACGAATTGAAGATTTTTCAAAATTAGGGTTCTTAAGTCGAATTGGATGTTTTCAAATGTGAAGGTTTTTGGTCAGAAAGATTGTTGTGAATTATTTATATCATGTTGAATTAAAGATTTCCAGGCCCTATAACAACCCAGAAACACTAATTGATTAAAAAATTGGAAATTAGGGTTTAATGTTCTTGAGTTTGGGTATTTTTGATTCACCACGAATTGGATGTTAAAACTTGGGTTATAGACTCTCACAACACCTAAGACCTACCAGAAAACGTTTGGTGCAAATCCTATGGTTAGAAATCTTATGCGTAATTCATAAACATTAGGGTTTTGACTTACGCGTATAACTTTCTACGCGTAACCTGTTTAACATGTTTTCATTCCATGATTTGTTGTAAAATGAATATATGTGTTAAGATTGATGATATGATGATCTTATTTCAGGCTTGCTACGCATAAACCACAGAATCAATGTCTTTGTTACTCTACGCATAAGGATCACCTTACGCGTAGAAAGTTATGCGTAAGAGAAATTTTACGCGTAACTGTTACGTGTAAGGTTCTACAATGGGACTACGCGTATCCTGTAAAGGATATGCGTAAACAGTTACCTCTACGCATAAGGTCTACTCTTACGAGTAAGCCTTACGCGTAAGGTTTATATACGCCTACGCGTAAGCTCTACGCTTAAGATCCCCTTTTCCTACGCATAACATTTCTTACGCGTAAGTTAGGATCCTACGCATAAGCTTTCGTCTACGCGTATATCACTCCTGTTTACGCGTAACTTTGCCAAATCTACGCCTAAGCCTTGATAGACCTTCATTATGAATTGTTACGTGTGCAAACTTGTAAATAAATGAATCATAACGTCACGAATCCAATAATGTCACTAATATACTTAAACGTTTGATATGTTGTGAACTATAAGTGATAACATAAACTTTAAAACTTAAAGTTAACTAACTCACGAAAAGTTTCACGACGTCATTGGACTATTGGACAAACATGTGACTTAGGACTCGTAACAATCATTAACACTGTACATTCAATAATTAGACAATAAAACCTTCTGTTGACTAACATTATGTCTTTCGATATGTTGGTTCTTTTGGCTAATGTTATTTCAGATCACGACATGGCTGCTCAAATGAATGTGGATGCACCAGAAGTTCTCACAATTACTGACATCTTCCCTAAAGGCTATCCTAGAAAGATTGGAAAGAACAACCTTAGGGTTGACTTTGAAACCCTCACATGCTCAGAATCTTCTTGTCTCATTGTTGTGGATATTCTAAAGAATCATCCCTACCAGAACATGCTCTCACACTCTGCTACTGTACCGGAGATCTACATGCAACAATTCTGGAATTCAATGCAAAGGATCAAGGGTCAAAGTGCAGTGACTGTAACTCTCAATCACAAACAAGTCACCATCACTCATGCTGACTTACGAGCTGTTCTTCTCATTCCTGAAATCGAGCCAACTGACTTCTTTGCCACACCTACTGAGGAGATAGTTCTTCAATTCCTGATTGATATTGGCTATGATGAAGCTTCAGGAGTTATCTCTAAGCATTCTCATGTGGAGCTTAAGAACATTCCTCAACCGTGGAGAACCCTCTACATCATCATCACCAAATCGGTCTCTGGTCGTGATAGTGGCTATGAGCATCCCAAGCTCATGGAACTACAAATCTTCTGGTCATTAATCAACAAAAAAGACATCGAAATTGAAGCACTGTTATGGGAAGACATGATGTCATTTCACTAGAAACTTGGCTCAAAGATTACCTATGTCAGATACACAAAATTGTTGAGCCAGAGAGCACTTGGACTTCATCCCGATATTCCACAAAGGCTCAATGACCCAGACAATCACGATATGTTGACTGATCCTACCCTATCAGTCCGAATCAAGGAATCGCCAACAAAGAAATAGGGTGCTGTGTTACCTGATCACCTACTGACTAACGAAATCAAGAAGCTTGAAACGTACAAAAGGTATCGGGTAGCAGTAAGAGAAGGCAAAGTTGGTCATCTCGATGAAAAGCCTTCTGGAACACCTACTCGGAGAACCAGAAGAGGAAGTGTTGGAAGTGCAGTAAGCATAGAGAGTCAAAGGAATGTCCCAAAGAGGAAACCTGCTCCAAAGAAGAAAGTTCCCTCTCAGGAAGCTGTTCCTATTCCTACTCCTGAACCACCAAGAAAGCTATTGGACGAAAGCTCTGAAGATACACAATCAGACGAGGAGGTTCACTACTCTGAATCTGCAACCGAACCACCTCCCTCAGTAGCAAAACCTCCTAGTCCTCCAGCTGAACATGGAAAAGGAAAGACTCCTGTACTTGTGCCTTATGAAGAAAGCTCAGATGATGAAGAAGAGCAACTGGATACTTCATACAGGAAGAAGTTCAAAATCATTAGACTCCAACATGTTGCGAAGGAATTTGCAAAGGATCAAATGGGTGGCCCTGGAGGTTCAAGTGGTGCTGGCCACTCATAACCATCTCCTGATGTGGTTAATCGACCCGATAAGGGAGCTGGTGCCACCACTCTACTGCAACAACAACAACTTTTGGAGGATTCTATTGAGTATGAGATTGAGGAACCAGCAAAAGAAAAGACTGAGGAAATCCCTGCTGATGAAACAAAGACTGATGACAAGGCCATGTCTAAGGAGGAAACTTCTGAACCCCCTAAGGACCCCAAGTCTCCTCATGTCTCCTCCTCATCAGATTCATCATCTCACTCTTCACCACCACCATCTAAAAGATCAACCAAATCAACATCCAAATCAGTGAAGAAGCCAACTCGATCTTGGATTTCTCATGCTCATAAAAGAATTGGGAATGCTGTCAAACAAGTCAGAAAGAAAGACATACTCTACAGGAAGATGAATTTCTATGCTGATCAGATACAGTATATTCATGATGATCTCGACAAGATGCAAGATGAAAGGGAGTATGTCTAGAAGCTCATGAAAGATGATCTTCAAGGGAAAATGGATGAAATGATCAAAGGATACACTCACCAGTTCCTTATGGAGGTCGTTCCGAAACTGACAAAAGAGATGTATAACAGACAACTGTATCCAAATCTCTTGCATCTAGCCAAACAAGCCATGAAATCAACTCCGATGAATTTAAGCATCAATCCAGTTGAATCTACAATCTTCTCAGATGATGAATTGGTGAACCGGCTAGTAGCGCAAATGTCCAAACGCTCTACAACGTTTGCCTCACACGAAGCTAAACTGTTTGAAGCTCTACTGGAATACCAACTCAGGTCCTCATTCTGAAAAGAAGCTGTTAGGCCCAAACGTTCAAGAGATGATGAAGACAAAGATTAGGATAAGGATAAAGAGCCCAAACGCACAAAGAAGTCTGATGATTCATCCTCTATTCAGTATTCGATGCAACCTCCACCACAACGGACTCCTGCACAACAAAGGTCATCTCCTCGTTCTTCTACTGATAAACCTCAGGATTCTTCTGAATTACCACCCGAGACTCAGAAAACCGGTGATCACTTTGAGTATACGGGTGGTGACGATGAGGAAGTTCGTGAGCCCCTACAACAACCCACCTCTCCCAAACTAGTTCAGAAACCAGAATCCTCATCTAGGCCTAAGAAACAGAAGAAGAAGGCGCCCATGGCTGACGTCATATCATGGCTAGATGAAGATACAACAGAGGAATTTGAATGGTTTTCTACACTTGTCAATTCCACTCCCTACCCTGCTGAAGGTCAAGATCTGGTAGACGGTAATACTTTGGAGCATGCTAAGATTCTGCAAGAAAAGTTCCATGTGAAGAAGATGACGAAATCCGAGTTGAGGCGAATCAAGAATGAAGCTTTTCAACTGTGGAAAGATAGCTCAGAAAGTGCCATCGAGGTCGAATATCACCTTGAAAACATTGCTCGAGCTATGTCTAACAACATGGATTGGCTCAACCCAGAAGCAAACATCGACTTCACCAAACGGGACAACCCTCCATATTACACCGACTGGTCTAAACCTCTACCAACAATTGGCCAACCAGATGAACCTAGGATCCCATTCAGATATTTCTTCAACAAAGACTTGGAATTTCTTCTACACGGTGGCGATGGATCAAGGAAATACGCTACATCTTTGACACTTCCATTCCCAGCAGCCATATACTCAAACTGCATAGCTATCGAGGAAAGAGCTAATCACTTGTTCTCCAACAAAGTGGAAGCATACGACCGAGATGCAATGTACGGGATTCATCATTGGCCGGAACGCCGAAGAATCTACTACAGGAGCTGACAGGTTCAGAAGTCTCAACATGCAGTGTTCAGTACTAAGAATATCGTTGCCATCAAACACGCTGATCTTTCGACCAAATTGGACTACACTTTTCTCAAGAAGATTGTGGTCAAAAGGCAAGATGAATGGGATTATGCATTCTCTGAAGCTGACTTTGAGAATTTATCTATCAACGACATTGAAGACATGTACCTTGCCAAAGTACAGGGTCGCATGAGACAATTTTCAACCGAAGTACAACGTGAATTCATCAAGTCATTGCTCATCTTCATCGGACACATAGTCATCAAAGAACGTGTAGAAGATCTCCAACTTGCTGTTGAATCTTATCAGACCCGTGTCAACTTCACTCCACCACAGCTTGATCTTCCCGACATCAACCAGCTTCCACAATACACGCTCGTCAGCAAACCGTTCGGTGTTGTTTACCGCAGTGAACTTCAACGCAATTGCTTGATGGCGTGCAACGATCTTCACAAGTTTGGAGATCACACTTTGAAGATGGTTAGGGACGGATTAGCTTATCGGTTGAAGGATATACATCTAAAGATTGGGTCTCCTAAGCGATGGAATTCTCAGGATCGAAGGGATGTGCGGAGGATCATCAGAATGATTGATGAAAGGTTGTTTTGAAGGGATCAGTTTAGAACGTTGGAAAGCTTTGTTGGTGGTCGACCCAGGATTAACATCACCGGCTATCAATGCCCTGTTCACACTCCTGGCAACACCACTGCACTTCCTGGTACCCCTTGAACTGCTTCTTTCATTATAAATTTGGATGTGTGATTACTTATGTCTATGGTTTGTGCACACATTACAGTGTACAACCCGTAATTGTCAAGAAAGGACCCTGTGGTACGCTTCAGTGCCACAATCCTTATAAAAGGAGCGAAAGCTTCTTACTTTTGAGTAAAACCTATCAAACCTTTCATTTTTCAAGGTTTTGCTCAAAAGGACAAGTACTTCTCCGTATGATTTTCAAAACCTCAACCGGTTATATCACTTGTTGAGGGGGAGTATTTGAATTAAAACTTTGTTCACAAAATTGTTCATAGTGGTCATCTTCCCGCAACACTCGAAATGGTCATATTTATTCTCAACTTTTCAAAAATAACATTTTATATGCCATTTTTGAGGGGGAGAAAATTATGTGATAAGAAATATGTTGTGTAAATGCAAAATGAATCTTTGTGTAATAGACTTAACCAACGAATTGACGGTACTAAACTGTTAGTAACTCGAAAAGACTTGTCCTGGACGGGTAATAATTTCAAGCTAGTTCGCTAGTAATGTAAACGTGTCTCGCAAAGGACTTGTCCAAGTAGAAAGTACCATTCGAAATACTCTTGGTAGACATGAACTCTGACGGGTTTGACAATCTTTCGAGGTTTGTCTACACCTTCAAGGTAGTTATTAGAGCTAGTTGTCACCTAAAAGCTAACAATGTAACTCTTTAACTATGCAACGTAACCGTGTCTCGCGGGGGAGTGTCTATCTTGAGTTGATCAATTCAAAAGTGCGAGCTCTTCCCACACAGTGCAGATTTCCGTCAAAACTCTAAAGCACATGTGGAGGGGGAGTATTTCTGCTAAAAGATAAAACTCTCATAGTGGTTCAAACATGTTTTTCATTTACAAACCCTTTGAGAGATTTTCTTAAAAATTGGTTTTATGGCAACATAGGTTAGTCATGGAGTGATAAGGTGACTAAGGTTAGGAATAACCGTCCTATGATCCGCCAGAGCCGGAGGGATCTACCCAAGGACATCACAAATAGTTAGTACTTAGAAGTCCTTAGGTATGATTATAAAAAAGGATAAAATGAGAATCAGAGAAAGAAGGAGTTGAAGAATTAAAAAGAAATCCAATGAAAAGGGTGAAAAGAAATAGCCCTCCAAATTATTCAACTTAGGGCAGACACCGGGTTCAATTCATATGCTACTGGTTGTTACTTAGTGACACTGGTATTGAAGATTAATAGTCATCATGGACCCAGTGACGCATGCACTATACCTTCTTAGTCACTCAAGTTTCTCTCAAAAGAAGCTTGTTTCATTCTCACAGGGAACCCTACGTAAACTATTGGCTATCTCTTAGAGATCGCTGGTATTGAAGAAGGAGACCCTCTCCCTAGTCTCCGCTCAGGAAAACCAAAACACACTATTGAGTCTAGAGCCACGAGATTCATCAAAAGATCTCTTAGGTACACTTGACATTTCATCACTTAATGTTCAACAATAAGAACATCAGTGGTACGTTATCGAGTCCTTCACAGATCTTAGCAATCTGTCGAGAACATTCATGAAAGGTTCACAACTGTGATCCTCAGTGATTGAATGGAAACTCCTGCCAGGGTCAACATCAAACAGCCCTGACAGCAGGTCACTTCGGTAACTCCCCATGGATTACGCTTAGTGTGTCTCAAATGGTCTACAGTCGTGAGGTGATGCTTCGGTGTACCTCAACGACTCATCTGAACTGTAGATGTACTTCGGTACATCGCGTTATCTCACTTGTGGGACTCCAGTTCAGGAATGGCTTTTGTAAGAATTAGAGTTGTGTTTTCACACTATGCTGTTAACACTCTCGAAGTTCAAACTTGTAAGTGCCGGAATCCGCTTATTACTAACCGTTTGAAATGTTTTCTTCTTATGGAAGCTCCGGAGCGGGATGATCGTGCAGATTCTTCTCATGCTCAGGCCAACATCATCACTAATGGAAGTTCTATCCAAAAGCAACACAACAGTCAGAATGATTCTTCGTCAAATCAAAGAATCTACAAAGTTAAAGACTTAAAGAACTTCATCAATACTGAATTCCAACGTCAAAGAGCGTGTGAGCATGTTGAAGAATGACGTGGAGACACTGTAGCGGCAAAGCAGACCTGAGGCAGACTTGATGCAGACAACAACATACTATCACTTTCATCACAAAGAACAATGATCAAAGAACAAAGTTAAAAGATGACGTCAAAGCATAACTGTTCAAAGATAACTATCTCTCTACACTGGGGAGATTGTTCGAATCAAGCCAATTCTTCTCACAAGAAAGAAGAATGTCAGAAGACGTCAAGGCTACTATTACATCAACGCCTTCACCGTTTTTCATCACCAACACTTGAGGGGGAGATTGTTGGAATCACTCCTAAACGTTAATTCAAGTGTTAGTTTCTCATATGTAATAGGTAGCTTATTATGGCCTTTATGTTTGTTTAAGGTCAAGCTTATGTAGAAGGCCCATAAGCTTAGGCCCATGTCCAATAAGGAAAAGGGAAGGAGTGGGAGTGTTGCCCTAGCTCCTTGCCTATAAATACTATGTAATAACCCTGACTTGAGGGTTGGTTGTTCAAGTTATTCCTTTCACTCATGCCCTACGCATAACTATCTTACTATAACGTGTGTGTGTGTGTGTTTGGTTTATTGTTCAATCGCCTTTATCTCTTTCTATTAAGCTTGTGTTGTAAAACTAGTGACCTAACAGATCCCCATTATTAGCTACCTCTTTGGCTTTGATCCAATTATATGTCTTCTCCATTAAGCTCTTGTAGGTTGTGGGAAGGTCAGTGGATAGGAATTCCACCAGACTTCTGTTTCGTAGGCCATGCACAAAACCAGAGATGCGCTGGTCTTCGTGCAGACCCAGAATCTGCAAGGTTTCATTTGTGTATCTTGTAACGAAAGCCCTAGTGCTCTCGTTTTCCCTTTGCTTGATGTTGTGCACTGTCAAATGAGTCCTTGTGAACTTCTTCTGCTGGCTGAAGTGTGATCTAAACTTGGCCTTGAGATCATCCAAGTTTACTATGCTACCTGCTTTCTGCCCATTCCACCATATACAAGCGGAGTCTCGCAGGGTATACGTGAACATGTGGCAAGCAACAGGCATAACCCATTTCTGCATTCTAATATCCCCTTCGAACAGATGTAAGAAATTATCTGGGTCCCCCTTTCCATCATATGTACCAATGTGTGCAGGCATTTTCAACCCGTCAGGTAGAGGGTAGTCTTCTATCCATCTTACAAAAGGTGTTGTGGAACCCATAGGCTCCGAATAAAGGCAGTTGTAAGGTGGCATATAAGTGGGAACAGTATTGTATGGGTTATGGTTCGGAGGTACTCTGACATGATTTTGATTATCATAAGGAGGGTAAGCAGCAGGCATAAAAGATGGATGGTTTCCTACAGGGTACGGAGGGTATACCATGCGTTGCCCGTAGGGCATGTTCCCATAAGGTTGAGGAAAGCTAGGTTTACTAGTCTGCCCATTAGGTGGGGGATAGACCCCATGGGGATAAGATTGAGTCTAAAAAGGAGGGTACATACCATGAGGAGGAAGATTTCTTCCCCCATTCAATTGAGGTGGATTGCCTTCTACGCCGGATGCGTGAGAAGGCAGCAATAGAACCCCTGCTTCAGTTCTCCCCAAGTGGGCTGCCAAGAGTGGTGGCAAGTTAACCTCCGTAGTCTCTCTTCGGTGACTCCTTCCATTGGAGCCTTCCATCATTCCTTCCCTTCTTGTCGGAGCCCTCTCCGGAACATCTTCAAAACCCATCGATCTTCTACTCGGCCTTCGACTTCCTGTAGATCCTATCCTCAGCACTGAGCGTGTAGCCCCAAGAGCCGAGGGCCTAGTCTCCATCTCTATGTCTTCGTTATACTCATCACTAGAGTATTCCAACTCCATTCGCATCTCTACATTCTGAGTCTGCCTCCTTCGAGCCCTTAATAAGGACTCCAGTGCTTTGAGGTTAGCTTCGGCGAACGCAGGACTGATAACTGGTTCGGGGTTGGCTGATGTCAAAGCATCGTTATTGGGAGTTATTTCTAGATGAGATCGTGTGGTGAAAGTGGACGTGGTTATATTGGGAAGGTTGTTAGGATCGTTGACTGGTGTCAAGGTCGAGAAACCCGGAGGGAGAGTATCTTCTCTTCCTTGATTCATGTCGTAAAAGTAGTGAGTGTGATTGACTGGTTATAAGTTTGGAATAACGAGACCAATTGTAGTGGGTCCCACGGATGGCACCTCTGATTGTACAATAAATTGTACGACCAGGACTTCGATGGTGATCGAAGGGTATGAGGGGTATTATTCTTGCGCCAAACTTGTAGCCAATCTGCAATATAAAATAAAAGACACTTCGTTAAGTGATTGCACAGGGGTTTGACCCTACGAATCACCTCCGGCGTGCGAGTAAGTATGTGATATGTGTTGTAAGTAATGTAGAGAATGTGAAATGCTGTGTTGAGTGAACATACCATTGAAATGTCTTGTCCAACCTATTTATAGATATAGAAATAAGCTTGGAGAGTGTTTGCACATGTTTCGGAGATCATGGGGGCGTCCCATGATTTGTGGTAACCACTAGGGCTTCATCCCCACTCTCCCTGTCTTGGCGGAGAAACTAAGGAGATAGTAGGAACGTGGGGGAGACCAATTCAATGTTCTCCTTTGTCTTAGTGTTCCCAAGGTTAGACCCCGAAGGGCTTAGGCCTTTGATTGGCGACTTCCCAACTTGTAACCATATCAATGATGAACGGTTTTACGCCATCGATGACTTAGGAAGATAGACTAGGTCCTTCGTTATGAAAATTCGACTGAGGTTGAAGGGGAGTCCTTCGACCTGATCGAAGGGTACGTCATCACCACACAACTCTCTAAATTTGCAAAAATAAAAAGTCATTCCTATTACTTGCGATTACAAAAACAGTCCCTAGGTTAAATCTAAGATTGTTTCTTTGACAAACACTTGCGATTACATACATAATCTTCATGTTATATCCTAAATTGTTTGTGTGAATAAAAGTACATAAATAGTCCCTGTAGTTACCTACCGATTTCATAAACAATCACTGAGTTAAAATATAAGAAATGTTTGTGTAACCAAAAACAATTTCGCTTAAAATCCTGCACCCCGAGCGCGGGTAAAAAAAATCCTTGCTCTCCATATTTCCTTTCTACATGCCTCTTTACTTTCATTAGAGCATAGGTGTCACAATAGCCGAACTTACTTACTCGAAAAATGCTTATTCAGATGCGTCGATTTTTAGGAATTGAAAGATACCATTCGAGTTAATCCAATTAACACGAACACTTATTAGGGCCTGGTTTAAATTTTCAATTTATATATTTCATTGTTTTTTCTAAAACCTTATTTGGGTTAATCCGAACCCAGATAACTCTAACTTTTGTTAGTTGTTAAGGTCAAGTACGGGTAAGACTTTTTCTCTCTAAATTCCAAATAACCCTTATTCGGGTCGGTTTAACCTGAATATCTAGGGTGAGGGTGGTTCGATAAAACTCAATTTTTTCTTAATGTCAAAATCAAAAAGAAAATGTTTGATCTTTTATTTTCTAAAACTGTCTGGTTTCGATCACAGTTTGGTTTTTCTGTTGTTTGTTTAATTTTGGTTTGATTTCTTGATTTTCTAGTTTCTATTTAATATATCGAGGTTTAATATTTTTAAGATCAAAATTTAAATACATAATGATTTTTTTTACATTAAAGCATGCCTACCAATGGAAAGTTGCAGAAAAAATCAATTTGGGCAATTTAAATTTACGGTATCTAACTTTTTTATTTTTTCAATTTAATACATTGAAGTTCATTTTTTGTGCAATGTTATTTTTTTTTACTCTTTGAAAGAAGTTACGGATTACTATTTCAACCAAAAAAATGAGTTGTCAAAAAGTTGAAAATCTTGAAAAACCCTACATTGCACAAAATAGTAATTTTGATACCTTAAACTTGAGTTGTAACTTTTTTTCCGCGAAAAACAATTAACTATCTCACAAAGTATACTGTAAATCTATCTCACATGCTTTAGACAAGACGTGTACTGATGTGTTTCGAAATCTTTAGATTTATAATAACTAGTTCTACCGATTCTCTTATTGTCAAAACACACGGGTAAATGTATAACCCTCGTTTGTAGTAAAGAGTTTTGGTAAGAGCAGGTCGTTGCATAGGGACTCATATTATTCTATATATCGATTAACTACTTAGGATGATTTAGAAAACGTTTAGACAATTATGCAAGAACTAAATGAGATTCAAATATGATTATTTGTATAGTTACTATAACTCAGTGAATGACTAATGATAATGATCTCAATGATGAAGTAGGTTCAACCAATGAATAGTCATTTTTGTCAAAATAACATTTTCACGGATAACAATTTTGATTAAAGAATTATGTCTGCTAGTACTTAAACGTGTGGGTAATAAGCTCAAGGACTAATTTCAATACTAAAAACTCGATTTTTGTATAACTTAACAAGAGCGGATTTCTCCAACCAATTGATCAAGATACATAGATATACTTTAACAATTATATATTACCAATTGGTTCTTTCGAACTACCCCAATTGACAAGTATAATCAAAAGTGATAAAACAATGGAATAGAGCTTTAAACACAGCAAGGTCACAACATAAACAAGAAATCAAACGAGGTCATATCATAACCAAAACACTTTATTATATTAACATATCTTGTGGAAAACTAGAAGGGGGGTTGAAAAGTTTTGCCGATTTTAAGCTAGTTTCAAAAACATTTAGATTCGATGTTATGTGAAATCGTATGAATGAGGAGGTAGTATAGATCTATGAGTAATGCAAGTAAAGTAAGTAAAGTAAAGGATAGAAATGACACAACCGATTTATAGTGGTTCGGCTACAAGGAAACCTTACTTGCCCTACTCCACTCCCCGAGTCACCTACTCGAGAGTTCAAGCACTATGTCAACAAACTCCTTCAACTTGGCGGAGAAGCCTTCACAACATTGCTTACACCTTTTTCCTGTACAAAGCTAAATACCGAGTCCGTAACACGGAGGACCAAATCAACACTACTATAACACAAAAAATATGTGAAATATGAAATACAAGATCTTCGCTACAGAAATCTTGTGAAGGAACAAATCAATCAAGGACCCCTTGCTTGGATGACTTGTAGAATGCTCGTGATCTCGCCTTAGAGAATGACCTATATGAGAATCACAATAGAAGAAAGAAGAACAACTCTCTAGATTAAGTGATCTTTTGTTAGAAGAGTGTAAGAATATATGAGAGAGTTAGTAAGAAGAGGGGTGAGTAAAAATGAAGAAATGGCTCTCTATTTATTGGCAAATTCTTGCCACTGTTGCACGGATCCCACGGATCCCTTGCTTGAGGGATCCGTCTAGTATAACTCCAGGGATCCGTGAGACGCTCCTCTTTGCCCATGGATTTTGGGTTATGGGTCATGGGTTATGGTTTGAACCATGGGTATCTAAGTAGATACAATGTATCTAATAGATGCAATGCATCTAGTCAAATGGGTATGGGTTAACTCCATGGGTTATGGATATGCTCCATGGGTCATGGGTTGTGTTTTTTACCCATTCTAATAAACTATTACAATAAATTATATATTACAACAATTTGTATTAAATTACTATATGTAGATGCTTTATAAAAATAACATGTATCCTTATAGTTTTACTTATGATAACATTATATTTGTTATCAACAAAACACAAAGAGATCGCTAAATATTAATAAACGATTTTACGGTTTATTTGTATTAACAATCTCCCCCTTTTTGTTGATGACAAAATATAATGTTATGATGAGTAAAACTTAAGATTAGATGTATGTTTTGAAAGCATAAGTTTTACTTCTTCTCCCCCTTTTTGGCAAAACAAAAAGTGACCCTAATGAAGAAATAAAAATGTGGAAAAATAGTCCACGAATCTCTAACTCCCCCTAGAATGAGGCGTCAAGTGAGAAAAATAAAATTACCTACTAAGAAAAGGTTAGTAATAACATGCATAAATAATCTTGTGATTGACGAGAATCAAGATTGGGAGCCAAGGTATGTAAACAAAGCCTTGTAATAAAATAACAAAGTGTAGTGGTATTTATGCCACATACAAGCATGTAAAAGTAAGAACAAGACTTGTTCTAAAAATGACTCAAAACAAAATAATAAAAATAATAAAAATGATTCCTTCCATGCTTGCATAAGGTTATGGATGGAGGTTTTGGTGACTAATGATGTTGATGCGATCAAGGATGAGATTAAGTATGACTCGCATTTCTTCCCTAATTTCTATTGCAAGATCCCTAGTGGATTGGCAATGTTCACAATGTAAGTGATGTGGGTAATGAGTGCAGAAGTTTTCCGGGTTATTTTGATTTGTGAGATGCGGAAGTTGTGGTGGAAAAGTTGGAAAATACGGATCAAATTCCGGAATTTTCGGAAGTGGTGGTGGAAAAGAACCTAGATGTTCTTGTAGCACAATGGGAGCTAAAGGTGGTGAGGTTTCAAGGTCTTTTAAGATTGTGTTTGGAGATGTGGGAGGTGTCAAAAAGACTAGTTCTTTTTGCTTTCTTTGTTGAGATCTTGTTGGAGTCTTACGGAGTTCCAAAAGAGTGACCTTAGGTGAGGATTTGATGGGTGATGAAGTTGGTGTACTTGTTGGAGATGAAGGGGGTGCTATAATGGAAGAATTCTGTGGTGAATGAGTTGTTGGTGATGAATCATTTGATGATGGTTTTGTTAAGAAACAAGGCCGGATGCTAATCCGTGCGGATTTTCTAGATTTTGGTTGTGGTACTTTAGAAGGTGGGAGGACAAAATTTTGGATTTATTGAAAGGGATTGTTTGCACTAGGTTATTCATCTATGTTGGAAGATCTTTTGGATGAGATGATGATGTTTGTTTGTGAGGTTGAGAGTGATGAATATACAAGCATTTTGGGAATCCTATTTATAGAAAAATAATGCATTGTAATGAATGCTTGACCCAAAATGTGGATTAAAATCTAATGATTAGATATGAATTTAAGGCATGTGATCATGAGAACACAAGCATTAAGTAACATACTCCAAAAATATGATAAAAAAATGATGAAAAATATTGAAGTTTTCATCCAAAGTGAGAAAAATAGAAGATAAATTTAGCTTCTGTCTCATGGAATCCACGGATCCTTCCCTTGAGGGAACCATCCAGCATTAAGGCTGGGATCCGGGTACTGGTGACTCAGGCAGCTCAACATTTTTCCTTTTGGAAACATTTGTGCCTAGTGTGTGCCTATATGCAAACCATTTGGAGTTGCGGTTATCTCGACTCCTAAAAAGAAAGAAAAAATAAACTAGAAGTGAAAAAGCACACTATTATGTAAGATAACCCGAGTGCTCCTAATTCATTGTTGCTTAAATGAATGTACCCAAAAACACATATTAGTTATGTGTCCTCTTTAGCATTCAAATGACATGAGATGCAATGAAAACGGGTTTTTACTTTGTATTAATAATGAAAAAGCGATTTGTCCAAGACGTGAGAAAAGGCTTTTATGAAAGTGATACATGAAGAGGTATCCTTTTAGAAAAACATTTTGAAAATAGATTTCTTTGTGTGAGAAAAACATTTATTATTGAGTGAAAGAAAAAATAAATATGCAATTACGTGTTTGCAAAAGGTATTTGCCAAAAAAAATAAGAAAAATAAAAAAAATATGAAAGTACGTGTTATAGGTAAAACCTATCTTGGGTTTTGAAAATTCCTGTATTGCTTGTGAGTTGTATGTGAAATAGAGATCCTAGACTCAGAAAGAAGAAGGCTATTGTTTACATACCTTTAATTGTAGAGTTTAAAAACTAATTACGACGATTGTTCCATGAGACCAAGACCAAGACGAAGGAGGTTGAATTGTTCCTACTTCAATGGTTTGGTGAGGACGTCGGTTATGTTGTCTTCGGATGCTACCTTCTCAATAGAGATGTTCCCCTTTTGAACATTGTCTCTTAAGAAGTGATGATGAATCTCTATATGCTTGGTGCGAGAGTGCAATACCGGATTTTTGCTTAAGTCGATAGCACCTTTGTTGTCACATAGAATTGCTATGTCACTTAGATGAATGTCGTAGTCAACTAACGCTTGTTTCATCCATAGTGCTTGTTAGCATGCTTTGTCGGTGGAGACATATTCTTCTTCGGTTGTAGATATGGCCAATGCCGTTTGCTTCTTTGAAAACCAAGATGTTAAAAAACATCTCATAAAAGTACATACCCCACTTGTACTTTTTCGGTCAACATAATCACCTGCATGGTCAGAATCTGCATATACAATTGTTTCTACCCCCGTACCCTTAGGATACCACAATCCTAATTGAGTCGTACCCTTAATGTATCTAAATATCCTTTTGACGGCTTCTAGATGTGTTGTTTTAGGATCTTCTTGAAACCTAGCACATAGATAAACACTAAATCTGATAGCCGGCCGACTAGCCGTGAGGTAGAGAAGACTACCAATCATGCCATGGTATTTTGTGTTATCATTGGATTTGCCGTCTTCATCTTTTGTAAGTTTAGTGTCAGATGACATTGGTGTTCATATGGGTTTTGACTCTTCTAAACCAAATTTCTTTAGCATCCCCTTTATGTATTTAGATTGATTAAAGAAGATACCATCTTTTATTTGTTTGATTTGTAGACCAATAAAGAAACTAAGTTCTCCCACCATACTCATCTCGAACTCGTCATGCATGATTTTAGAGAAATCATCACACATGTCTTGACAAGTAGATCGGAATATAATATCATCTACATATATTTAAACAATGATTATATGTGACTCTCTTTTCTTAGTAAAAAGTGTGTTATCAACTAACCCCATGGTGTAGTTGTTTTTATTAAGAACGACTTAAGTCTATCATACCAAGCTTTTGGAGCTTGTTTAATACCATAAAGAGCTTTCTTTAACTTATACACATGTTTAGGTTTTTCAAAATCGATGAAGCCCGGAGGTTGAGCTACATATACTTCTTCATAAATAAAACCATTTAGAAAAGCACTTTTGACATCCATTTGATAAAGCTTAAGATCATTAGCACAAGCATAAGCAAGAAGTATTTTTATAGACTCTAATCTAGCCACGGGGGCATAGGTCTCATCAAATTCTATTCCTTCTTGTTGATTATACCCTTGGGCAACAAGTCTAGCTTTGTTTTTAGACACTACACCGTTTGCATCTAACTTATTTTTATATACCCATTTGGTTCCTATTATGGTTTGATTACAAGGTAGAGGGACGAGTGTCCAAACATTGTTAGAAACAAATTGATATAAATCTTCTTACATAGCCATTACCCAACTTTCATATTTTATGGCTTCTTGTGTATTCTTAGCTTTTATGGTTGAGACAAAACAAAATAGGCTACTTTGGTTTTGGACTTGAGACCTTAAGGTTCTTTCGTTTAACTTTCCTATGACCTTATCTGCGGGGTGATCTTTGGACTCTTTAATATTTATGATTTCATCATTTAAAGTTTCTTCTTCTTCGTTTGTCTTTTTCTTTATTACAATAGCTTTACTCTCGACAATCTCGTCATCGACAAGAGGTAGAGTAGGTTTGGGTGGACTCTCATTAAATTTTACGTTTAATGACTCTTCAACCTTCATTGTTTCTGTATTTAATATGACGTACGCTTTGCTATTAGGAGAGTAACCTAAAAAGATACCTTCGGTTGATTTAAGATCAAATTTTGTAAGGTAATCTTTAGTGTTAAGTAGAAAACATTTGCTACCAAAGACTCTAAAGTGATCTAACGTAGGATTTTTGCCTCGAAGTAACTCGTATGGAGTTTTACCTAAAAATGGTCTAATTAAGACTCGATTAAGTATGTACGTTGAAGTATCAACGGCATTGCACCAAAACTTTTGAGGTATGGATTGCTGTGCGACTCATTTCTTGTAGGGTTCTATTCTTTCTATCAACTAGCCCATTCGATTGTGGAGTGCGAGGAGCCGAGAAGTTAGGAGTAATACCATTAGCGCCACAGAAGGCTCCAAATTGCACTTCATTATCGAATTCCCTACCATAATCCGTTCTAATAGACACTATAGGACTTCCTAATTGTATTTGGATTTTCTTACTAAATATTTCAAAGTAATTGAACGTTTCAGTTTTGTTCTTTAAAAATTTAGTCCATGTGTAAATAGAGTAATCATCCGCTATAACCAAAGTGTAGTAGTTGCCTCTATAACTTTGGATAGCGGATGGACCAAATAAATCCATGTGTAGTAACTCTAGACATTTAGTTGTAGAGACCATGTTTTTAGCTTTGTGACTAGCATGGACTTGTTTTCCTACGTTACAAGCATCACAAAAGTGATGTTCACATTTTAATTTTGGTAGATCTCTTACTAGATCTTTGTATGATAGCGATTGAAGAAGTCGCATATTGGCATGACACAATCTTCGATGCCATAGGGTCGAAGTATCATCCATAGAAGTAAGACAAAGTTTGTCTTTAGGTTCATTACCAATTTTAATGATATAGACTCCATGTTTCCTAATTCCCCTACCTATAGTAATACCATTTTTAATATCTTACTATCGGTTTCGTTAAAAAGTACGTTGCACTTTTTATCAAATATTTGTCCTATACTTAAGAGGTTAAAGTTTAGGTTTTCTGTGTGATACACATCGTTAATGGTTAGATATTTGTTAGAAATCGTACCTTTACCGATGATTTTGCTTTTGCTATTTCCAAATACCACATTTCCTCCATTGAAGGATTCATAAGTGGAGAATAAATCTTTATTGCCGGTCATGTGCCTCGTGCACCCGCTATCCTTGATCCGCTCATCCGGATCTAGGTCGACCTTTAAGCACACCTTGTCATTTGCCATGAGACAAATTTCTTCATCCTCCTCCTCGCTCATTTCCCACGAACCGCTCACGAATGCTTTTTGATCATCACGTTTGGGACACTTACTAATAAAGTGGTTTGGGTCCCCACATTTAAAGCAAGCGCGATCATCCCTTACCTTCTCGTCCTCTTTGCTTTTCCAGAATCCTTTCTTGTCGTCATATGGTTGTTTGACGTATCTTCCTTTTCTTCTAAAGAACTTTTTGAAGTCCCTTACTGCCATGACATACTCCTCGTCATCACTATCCGAAGAGGAGTTCTCTTCATCGCTTTTGGACCTTCTTGGCTTTAACGGCAAGCGATTTGTGCTTCTCTTTCACTTTTGAGGCTTCGTAATATTTAGCAAGGACAAGCTCATAGAGACATAGACCTTTAAGTTGCCTATGAGTTCATCAAGGGTGAGGATTGTCAAGTCTTTTGATTCTTAGATTGCTTTCACCTTAGATGTCCACTTGGATGGAAGTGCCCTTAGATATTTCCTAACATGATTACGGCTAGAAAAAGATTCATCAAGTGCTTGTAAAGATGTAATTATAGTATTAAAGTTAACAAAAGAATGATCTATAGTTTCCTCATCCGATATTGAAAATTGTTCATATTGTTGAACAAATAAATCTATTTTATTGTTTTTCACTTGTTGATTACCTTGATGAGTTACAACTAAAGAATTCCAAATTTCTTTAGAGGTTTTAAGCATGGAGATTCTTTCAAATTCCTTTTTGGGTAACGCATTATATAAAACCATATTAGCTTCACTATTTTTGGAAAGCTTTTTCTTAATATCATCGGTGAGTTTATCATGACGTATGTTAACTAAGTTTCCATTTTCTTCTTTTGCAGTGGCTTCAAAATCGCCTTCAACAATTATGTACCAAAGATCAATATCTTTAGACTTTACATACGTTTCGAATATATTTTTCCAATATATAAAACCATTAGTTTCAAGTAGTGGAGTTCGTTGCATGGATTGCCCTTCCTTGTAATTTTCAGAACCCATAGTGATCGAAAAGTTTTGAAAATACGGTTTACTCTAAAACTTTTATAAACGTAGCTCTTGATGCCAATTGTGGAAAACTAGAAGGGGGATTGAATAGTTTTGCCGATTTTAAGTTAGTTTCAAAAACTTTTAGATTCGATATTATGTGAAATCATATGAATGAGGAGATAGTATAGATCTATGAGTAATGCAATTAAAGTAAGTAAAGTAAAGGATAGAAATGACACAACCGATTTATAGTGGTTCGGCTACAAGGACACCTTCCTTACCCTACTCCACTCCCCGAGTCACCTACTCAAGAGTTCAAGCACTATGTCAACAAACTCCTTCAACTTGGCGGAGAAGCCTTCTCAATGTTGCTTACTCATTTTTCCCGTACAAAGCTAAATACCGAGTCCGTAACACGGAGGACAAACCAACACTATTATTGTAACCACCCGCATTTTTAGGTTACTTTTCATTTTTGAGAATTTACTATTCACTTTTACTATTCACATTTACTATTCACTTTCACTATTCATTCCGTAAAATTTTTAATCCACATTCTTTTAAGATAAATTATTTTAGTAATAACCTGAGAGTTCGACCATCGTTAGATCATTTTCGCAAAAGTTATTAAGTAAACATCGTTTTAAAGTTTCGTTTTAGACGGTCCACCGTTTAAACATCACGCACATAAAGAAAATCAACTATGACAATTTTCCTCGCATCAGATAAATTTTTAGATCACTCATGATTAATTTGAGAATTTTTAAGATTTATTTTTATATTACCAAATAAGCCCAGCGCAGAACAAAACTAAACTTACGTTTTAAACAATTCTACTTACATCCGGGCTTAACGATTCCTGCACTGTGTTTCTAATATGTTTTTGACACTTTTATATTTTTTGGAAAAATCAAACATATTTCCCTCCTCCTTTGACCATAAAGGAATTAACCTTGTACGTTCTACATTTTTGCTTAAATCGCGTAACTTTTAAACTTCACGAATAACTGTAAAGTTATCCCGCGTATGACGAAAAACACATTTTGACATCTCATATCACTTTTAGACTAATTTTAGCCTACTCTAAATAAATCCACGGTCTTTTCCCTCAAATTTCGTTCTTTTCTGATAAACTGCGAATTACACGTTTTTTACCCGTATTTCCAGCTTTAAGCAGCGTTTTTGCACCCAATGAGACTTATCACCCATTTTATATTTTTAGATGGAGAATAATGATGAGTCTCATCATTCCTACAAGTTTCGTATTTTTACGATACCCGGTTTTACGTTTTATGGCTTCGGTTGGCATTTAACGGAACCAAAACTCACTCCGTAACCAAGATAATACCAAAACTAACCACCTAAGTCATCTTATCTTCACTTGGCCGACCTAAAGGGGGGGAGTCATCATTTTGGTGGCAAAATCCTAACCATGCTTCCTTTAGATCGTTACAAGTGTCCTAACTTAACCATGGTTAATATTTAACCCAATATATGGTTAACCAAACTTACCCTCCTATAAATAGCAAGTGATATGCATCCTAAGAACCCTCATAATCTGTTTTGGGTCATTCATATCACAAATAATACATATCTTCCATCATTTGATCTGTAAACTCCAAGTTTATGCAAGGAAGTTCCAAAGATCAAGCTACTACATCAAATCTCTAGCAAGTTTAAGTGATCTTCTTGAGTTTAGATCCACTCAAGTCACTTAGTACATCATCACCAACTCTTCAAGTTTGCAAGGGTGCCAAGGTGTGGAAAGCTAGCTCAATCCAAAGTCTTAAGTGATCAATCAAAGTTCTATCCTTACTAAGTTACTCCTTTCTTAAGTGAAAGCCAAAAGTTGTAAGCAACTTATCACCACCATCATCTCATCTTTATTATTCATAATATTAACTATTTCATGCTATATATATAGTTACTATGTTGATTCATGATGTACATATACTCAATCACTTGTTTTAATTCACATATTGTCATAAAAGTAACAAACTAGTAAACTAGTCATATTCTACACATGTGAGACCATTAAAATCAGTAACATATGGACTTTCTAACTTACATAATATGGTAGACAAGATAAAAAGGTAAACATATTAATTTGAATCACCCAAAACGGACAAACGAGTCAAAAGTTATAGACAAAAGAAGTTAGCGAAACCTAAACGCCAAAACTGCCATGTATAAGCTGTTAAGAGTTTTGCCGTTTTAAAGTGATACTTCTGGTCCGAATCATCAAAAAGTTAATACACGAAAGTTGTCCGGAACGACGTTTTCCTTCGGTTTCAAAGAAGCTCGGACCTTGTAAACGCATAAATAGGCCATAATCTTTCAAAAACAGAAACTGCCGTAAATATAGTCTCATAACTATACTTTTGTCACAACTAAAAGCATACCAAGAGGCCTAATGGCCATAAGCCAAGACCACGGCTACGGCTAAGGTCAAATCTAAGTCTCAAGACCATGGTAGTCAAGACCAAAGTCACGGCAAGGCCATGGCTAAAGCCTTAAGGCTTGTTTACCCAAGACTGTTAACTAAGGTGAGCATATTTATGAAAACGACGAGAACTTGTAAAAACTAGATACTTATTAAAAACATGATAAACTTTATGTTATAACAATCTTCACTCAAAACATATGTTGTATCTACTAAGTGCTACAAAAGTAGGGAGCTTCATGTGAGGGGTTTCATTTGAGTAAAACGTATCAACGAGTTGCTGGATTTACGATTTAAAGTGTCCTAGCTCCTCGAACGTTTACTGCATGACCTCTGAATTATGATGGCCCGAACGGTAGTACGATATCTATAAACTAAATACGTTTTCTCATAATAAATATCTTTCTATAAACATCAAATGATAATTGACTATATCATGATCAACATAGGAATATATATAGGATGGTTTATGTTTCCTTAAACATTATTCCAAACCTAAGTCGCAACATCCTATTTTAGGTTGCTCGTAGAAGTTCTCACGGCATATCCATCATTCTCATTATACATTTGATATCATTTACTCTGAGGTGAGTTCATAGCCCTACTTTCTATTACTTAATTATTTTACAAACCCTTGGGGGAGATACATGCTTTATTTTAAATCGAACACATTGCTTTCAAACTATACTTGAATATATTAGTTGCACTAAGTACACTATTGCCAAAGTCCCTATTATCATGAACCATTAATCACTTGCGAGTGAACGCGAATAATGTGGATAGATCTATCGGGAATGACAAATCCCGTTTGTGTTACCAGGTCCGGTAAACAAACGCACTCTATTTGAAGATCCATAGGTTTAATGGCAAATTAACTATTAGGGCATCGGTTACTATCATATGACAGCTGTTAACGTTTTCGGTATCATGAGCTTAGTGCAATAATATCTGTTTTGTTTTCAACATTATGGGTGTATAACAACGTAACCCACACAAACATTATGTGTTCAACTGATTTCCTAAACTCTATGAATTCACTCAACCTTTGTGTTGACAGTTTTAAGCATGTATTTCAGGTCCATAATGTCGGAAGCTGGCACGGAAGAGCAAGGACTAGATCAAGAAGGCTATAAATTTTATTCTCATTCAAAAACCCATTTAATGTATTTTGTAAACAATGGAACCAACTGGGACCTCATTTTTGTAAACTCTGATATTTATATAAATCGAATGAAAAATCTTTTAAAACGACTCCATTAGAGTTCGTTTTCTATTGTTATGACTGTTGTGCCATGAAGTAACACCTAGTTTGAATTCCGCTGCGTATCACGAAATTGGGGGTGTTACAACTATAACACAAAAAATATGTGAAATATGAAATACAAGATCTTCGCTACAGAAATCTTATGAAGGAACAAATTAATCAAGGACCCCTTGCGTGGATGACTTGTAAAATGCTCGTGATATCGCCTTAGAGAAGGACCTATATGAGAATCACAATAGAAGAAAGAAGAACAACTCTCTAGATCAATTGATCTTTTGTTAGAAGCGTGTAAGAATATAGAGAGTTAGTAAGAAGAGGAGTGAGTAAAAATGAAGAAATGGCTCTTTATTTATAGGTAAATTCTTGCCACTGTTGCACGGATCCCACGGATCCCTTGCTTAAGGGATCCATCTAGTATAACTCAAGGGATCCGTGAGACGCTCCTCTTTGCCCATGGGTTTTTGGGTTATGGATCATGGGTCATGGGTTATGGTTTGAACCATGGGTATCTAACTAGATACAATGTATCTAATAGATGCAATGCATCTAGTCAAATGGGTATGGGTTAACTCCATGGGTTATGGATATGCTCTATGGGTATGGGTCATGGGTTGTGGTTTTTACCTATCCTAATAAACTATTACAACAAATGATTTATTACAACAATTTGTATTAAATGACTATATGTAGATTCTTTACAATAATAACATGTATCCTTATAGTTTTACTTATGATATCATTATATTTGTTATCAACAAAACATAAAAAGATCGCTAAATATTAATAAACGTTTTTACGGTTTATTTGTATTAACATATCCAAACAACCATAAGGAGTTTAGCCTAATGTGGCTTTAGTAATTATGCTTATAGTGATGGATTCGATTGTAAAGAGAGACATACGCCCTGAATGATTATAATGACTGAACTACCGTCACTAGTGATCAATATAACAATACCGAGGTCGTACTTCAACGTATGTAAAAGTTTGCTTCACTTGCCCACTCCAATTGTTGTAATTCGAATGAGATTAGGTTAACAAAGCTTTCTTAATACTTGGAATGAGAGTTGTACCAATTGAGACGGTGATGTGTTTCGTATTGTATACGTAATTCTATGTTATTAATTTTTAAATTTATATTTAGCCGACTTAACCTATAACAAACATTAACGAGCAGTATACCCGATCAGTGTAGCCTAGTTGGTAAGTAGAGTGCCAATCACTAAGAATGGAACGTTAACACTTAGATATCTATCAGTATTTTAATCCTAAAGTTAGTCTAATTAAACCTAATCTAACGCAAAGGGGGTTTTCAGCCTCTGAGACTGGCACGATGTTTAGATTAAGTAAAACTGTAACTAAGGCGATTGACATACACGTACACAGATTAGAATACAGATAGCAGATATGTCACACCCCCAATTTACCTGTTTTGCAGCGGAATGGAATTCCTGGGGATAGACTGTCATAGCACCACAATCACAGCTATATTGAACGACCTAAAGTGTCGTTTTAAAAACACATCGTTGGATATTTAATAAAAGCATTCAGAGTTACAACATAGGTCCCAAAAGTTTATAAAGTTTGCGGAAATACAAATATACTACAAGTCCAAACGATGTTTTTGAAAGAAAGTGCCATAATGTACAATGATATAAGTCGACGCCGCGACTCAAAAGGGTGGTTCCTTAACCATGCCATGATGATAATGCCTTAGTTACCTGAAAATACATTGCTAAAACGGTCAACAATAATGTTGGTGAGAAATCATAGGTTTATGTAAATGTTTTATACGACTACGCAAGTATAGACCAGGTATGACAATCATGTCACAGAAAAATGTTACAATTGCAATAAGTCCATGACACCGAAACTAGACTGTTCATAATGTATGCCCCAACAGAGTGTTTGCCAGACAACTCAATAATGTTATTAAATGAAATGCATCCGTATGACTAGTTGGGATTCACCAACCCGGATGGAGGCGTCACCCTCGATAGATCTATCCACTCACCCTCGCTTCTATGATTAACGGTTCATGTTCAGGAAATGGGGACTTTCAATTGGCATGTGGTAACTTAAGCAATGTAAATGAATTTAACATACTTGGTATCGTAATAAAAATGTTGTGCAATGTATTCTCCCCCGTAGGTTTGAAAATAATTAAACATGTACGACGGGGCTATGAAAACTCACTTGATAAACTGGTATGATGACAAGAGTGAGTACACTGAGGTATAGTGTGATACTTTAATCTGGACCTATTACGAATGATATGATATGTAATGAGTTATGATGTAATGATATGCATGCATTTCGTATGTTATTTATACCATTTGTGAGTTTTGAAAATAATACTTATCGTCGAAAAGTACTCTTTTGACGTCTTGACCACTCTTAAATTACTTTGCAAGTATTTACGTCAAAATGTCATCCTACAATAGTTTATTAATGATTTATTATGAAATTTTAACTTTTCGTCGTAAAATAAAGTCGTCGGAAATTTCATGAGAGTGACAAAAATGACTTCGAAAAACTAGTCGTAAAATGGTGTACGTCGAACGTTAGGAAACGAACTCGACGGTTTTGGAAAGCTTGTATCAAAATCTAGAAGTTTTAGTACAGGAGTTTTCGTCATAGATGTCTCGAATATAAAGATAATAGAGGTTAAATATGGTGATTTTGTCCAAATGTTGTGTAAAAAGTGAGTTTCGGCAAAGTTTAAGCAACCGTAAATAATTTATTACAACTCCGCTATACAAACGGTTGGTCGTTTTGAAAAATATGCTTGATGATCTCGATTTTATTAGAAGACATCTCGTTACAAAAAGTTCTACGTCATAGTTAAAAACAGCCTTCAACATGGTCGTTTTGGTTTACCGTAACACTTGTCTCGTAAAAATAATATAGTTTTTCTAAAAATATAGTTACGGCAATTTTGTGAAAACGTGTATATCTTAGTCGTTTCAAATCCGTTTTCTACGTATTATACGTCCTTAGCTTCGTATCAAAGTATACTAATATATTTTTGATAAGTCGAAATAATTTGTGAAGCTTAAGACTCGTTTTTGACTCGTACAAACCAAAAATAGCTTGCTGAAATTTTCAGAAAGTATATATTTCGTCGTCAAACTTGAAAAATTCATAACTTCTTCGTTATAACTCCGTTTTAATCCGTTCAAGCGGCCACGGATTCGTTTTAAAGTATATTTTCTAAATATCTAGGCCAAAAATTCGTGCCTACTGTCGGATTTTCCAGAAAAACAAAACAAGATCAGACCACTTTTATAACTTGTTGAAAATAGTTTTTCTCGAACTAAACCTATTCTAATCCCTTCAAAACAACTCCAAAGCTATTCTAATCCTACCATACACCTTCTTAGGGTGTCATGGGTTCCTAGACATCATCAAGACCAATATATAACAAGGGAATAATTATAGGATGACTTTTATATATCAAACTCTTAAAATCAATGTAAAAATGGTATAACTAAACATAAGTCTTGCATGCTTGCACAAAATATGAAGAAATAAATATGAAATGAAAAGGAAAGATGTAAAATGATAGTAATATGCTTACAAGCTACTATGATGAGGTGATAAGAACAAGGATTAACCTAAACACCCTAAGTTTTTATTTCAAAACCTTAATAAGAGTGTAATCTAGATTGTTGTAACACTTGAGCTTGAAAGATTTTTGATCCCTTGTATCTCCTTGGTATAACCGGTTTTGAAGAGGAAGAACAAAGATAGAGAGAACTTTACTACTTGGTGAATTATTTGAGTTAAATGAATGAGTGAAATGAAAGAGTATGGATCTATATAATCAATGAAGAAAAAATACACCAACTAATTAATGCTACCCCCCCTTGGTCGGCCAAGGGGGGAGGTATTTGTCAAAAATACTTTTTTTTTTCTTTTATATAATGTGTATAAGTATTGTAATAAGTGTAGGAAAATGTATAAGTAAAATGTAACTTGTAAGATTATATATATATTAGTGTATTTAAGGTAGTTTTAGGTAAAAGTAATTTTTAATAGATCAAAATAAAGTATAATGAGATCATAAAAACTGTAAAAATACATTCCTTGTAAAATTTTAGTGATATAATAATTTTCGTGTAGTTTTTAAGAAAAACGTCGTAATAATATAAATTTAACGATTTATATACAAAATAAATTTAAAACACTAGGTAAACTCAAAATATAGTTTTTATAAACTAAATGTAAGTATAAAAATATATCGGGATCATTTTTAGAAGTAACGGATTAAATGTTAAAAATAATAACTCACGCGATAACGTTTATTTAATATAAAATTTACGCGTTTAAGGTGAAATGCAATGTCATGAATGAACTAACATGATGCAAATGATGTTAATGAAATGTAGACTAAACTTAGTCCATATGAAATGTTCGTGATGATATGATCATGAATTCGCCGCTAAACCTTTAAGGTTACGCGAATTTGGAACACGCAAACCTAGTTTACGATAAATGTTGAAATTGTGAAGCATGAATTGTTTCGAGAAATGACCTGAAAGTACGGGTTGTCACATTCGCCCATCCAAAATGGAATTCAGTCCCTGAATTCAATCGTTGTTAGGTCTAACGGTGTTGTCGGTGAAAAGATGAGGATACTTGAGGCGCATCTGGTCTTCCCGTTCCCAAGTAAACTCAGGACCTCTTCGAGAATTCCAGCGAACCTTCACGATAGGAATACGACTCTGTTTCAACTGCTTGACCTCGCGGTCCATGATTTCTACAGGTTCCTCCACAAAATTGAGTTTATCGTCTAGTTGAACTTCTTCCAATGGAATAACGAGTGATTCGTCCGATAGACATTTCTTCAGGTTTGAAACGTGAAACGTGTTGTGTACATGACTGAGTTCTGACGGAAGATCAAGTCGATAAGCTACAGGACCAATTCTGCCCAAAATCTTGAATGGTCCAATGTACCTCGGGTTCAACTTCCCGCGTTTTCCAAATCGTACCACGCCCTTCCAAGGCGATACTTTCAACATAACTTTGTCACCCACTTGAAATTCTAATGCTTTGCGTCTAACATCCGCGTAACTTTTCTGTCGGCTTCTGGCAGTTCTGAGTCTATCTCGAATTTGTATTATCTTTTCTGTTGTTTCCCGTACCATTTCTGGACCAGTGAGTTGTGCGTCTCCAACCTCGGCCCAACAAACAGGTGATCGGCACTTTCGACCATAGAGTGCCTCGAATGGTGCCATCTTTATACTGGTGTCATAACTATTGTTGTACGAGAATTCTATCAATGGCAAATGGTTAGCCCAACCATTTCCAAAATCAATCACACATGCCCTCAGCATATCTTCTAACGTTTGAATTGTCCTTTCACTTTGACCGTCGGTTTGTGGGTGATATGATGTGCTCATCTCTAATCTGGTTCCAAATGAATCTTGCAATGACTTCCAGAAGTTTGAAGTGAATCGACTATCTCTGTCGGAAATGATAGAAATTGGTGCACCGTGCCTCGAGACTATTTCCTTGACATAAAGTCTAGTGAGTTGTTCCATGGAATAAGTCTCTCTAATTGGTATGAAATGGGCTGATTTGGTAAGGCGATCAACAATTACCCAAATAGCGTCGTAACCTCCCGATGTCTTAGGAAGTTTTGTAACAAAGTCCATTGTAATGCGTTCCCATTTCCATTGAGGAATTTCTGGTTGTTGGAGTAATCCTGAAGGCTTCTGATATTCGACTTTTACCTTAGAGCAGGTAAGGAATTTGCTAACGTACGTGGCAATTTCCGCTTTCATGTTCGGCCACCAATAAAGTTTCTTGAGATCTTGATACATCTTATCCGATCCTGGGTGAATAGAATACTTTGAATTATGCGACTCATGCATAATCAATTCTCGTATTCCGCCATACAATGGAACCCACATTCTATCCTTAAAACATAATACTCCATCTGCTCTCTTTACAAAACCATTTGCGTTCTCGGGCATACCATAAAGCTTTTCACTTGGTCGGTTTTCCTCCTTAAGTGCCTCGATCTGTGCTTCGTGGATTTTCGATGGGAGAGGCGAATTAATCGTCATTCCTAATGATCGAACTCTTAAAGGTTTGGGCCTCTCTTTCCGACTAAGAGCATCAGCCACAACATTGGCTTTTCCCGGGTGATACTTGATTTCACAATCATAGTCGCTGAGTAACTCCAACCAACGACGTTGCCTCATATTAAGCTCCTTCTGATCAAGAATATATTGTAAACTCTTGTGGTCAGTAAACACTGTGCACTTTGTACCGTAAAGGTAGTGTCTCCAAATCTTGAGTGCAAAAACTACGGCCCCTAACTCGAGATCATGAGTGGTGTAATTCTTCTCATGAACCTTAAGTTGTCGAGAAGCATACGCTATCACCTTCTCGTTTTGCATTAAAACAGCCCCAAGTCCTTTATGCGAAGCATCGCAATATACAACAAAGTTCTCAATTCCTTCGGGTAGTGCCAAAATTGGCGCACTGCAAAGTTTTTGCTTCAACAACTGAAAAGCAGCTTCTTGTTTCTTTCCCCATTCGTACTTCTTGTTTTTCTGTGTCAACTTAGTCAAAGGTCTAGCTATCTTTGAAAAACCTTCGATGAACCTTCGGTAATACCCGGCTAGTCCTAGAAATTGTCGAATTTCTGTAGGATTTGTTGGAGTAGCCCAATCTTTCACGGCTTCAATCTTTGCGGGATCAACTTGTAGTCCTTGACTATCAATGACGTGACCAAGAAATTGCACTTTGTGATTCCAAAAATCACACTTCGAAAATTTGGCATACAACTTCTCATTCTTGAGTAGCCTTAAAATCGTCCTTAAATGCTCTTCGTGCTCTTCTTTGCTCTTTGAGTAAATCAATATGTCGTCGATGAACACTATCACAAACTTGTCCAAATACGGTTTACATACTCTATTCATGAGATCCATGAATACCGCAGGTGCATTAGTCAATCCGAACGGCATCACTTGAAACTCGTAGTGACCGTAACGTGTTCTAAACGCTGTTTTCGGAATATCCTCCTCCCGAACTCTAAGTTGATGGTAACCCGACCGGAGATCAATCTTTGAGTAAATACTAGAACCTTGCAACTGATCGAATAAGTCATCAATTCTGGGGAGTGGGTAACGATTCTTCACCGTTAACTTGTTCAGCTCTCTATAATCTATACACATTCTGAAGGATCCATCTTTCTTCTTCACAAACAAGACCGGTGCTCCCCAAGGCGAGGAACTCGGCCTAATGAATCCTTTGTCTAGAAGCTCTTGCAATTGATTAGACAACTCTTGCATTTCGGATGGTGCTAGACGGTAAGGTGCTCGCGCAATTGGTGCAGCTCCGGGTACTAAGTCAATATGAAATTCTACTTGACGTGCCGGTGGAAGTCCTGGTAAGTCTTCGGGAAAGACTTCAGAAAATTCTCGGACAATTGGTACATCTTCAAGTCGCTTCTCCTCCGACTTCTTCTCGGTTATATGGGCTAAGAAAGCAAAACAACCTTTCTTTATGTACTTCTCCGTTTTGATGCACGATATGATACTGAGTCTAGTTCCACTTCGTTCCCCACGAATAATCAAAGTTTCGCCGTTGTAAGGAAGATGAACAACTTTTTCATCACAAATGATTTTTGCACGATGTTTGGATAACCAATCCATGCCGATGACGACGTCGAAACTACCAAGTTCTACGGGCATAAGGTCTATGTTGAAGGGATGATTTATAAAATTGAATGTGCAACCACGGACAATGGTGTTGGTGCTAACTAAGTTACCATTAGCTAATTCAACGATGTATGATATGTCTAAGGTGGTTGGTTTAATGTTGAGTAAAGGTGCAAATGTAGTGGACACAAAACTTTTATCGGCACCCGAATCAAATAAAACTGATGCGTAACGATTATTGAGAAGGAACGTACCCGTGATAACATTCGGGTCCTCCCTAGCTTCGCCACCTCCAATGACGTAGGCCCTTCCTTGCGCCATTCCTCCTTGATTCTGATTTCCTTGGTTCCTTCCCTTATTACATTCAGACTTGTAGTGCCCCCGTTCTCCGCAACCAAAACATGTAACTTGTTGCGACTTGCAATCCCTAGTTCGGTGACCAACTTTCTTACAATTCTCACATGGATCAGGACATCGACCCGGTTTGTGATGACTCAAACACCTGTCACATTTCGGCAAAACCCCCGAATACCCTTTTCCTTCCTTCGGACCTGCAGCATAAGCCTTTACAACCTCTTGCCTCTTGGGTGGTTGTTGGGTAGCATTTCTACCTCTGGTGTTGTCCCACTTCCGTTTGTTGTTGTTGCTATTGTTGTTGTTGTAGTTGGCTCGGTTATTGTTGTAATTGAAGCGGTTGTTGGGATTGTTGTTGTTTCGGTTGGTGTTGGTGTACTTACCTCTCTTCACCACCTGTGCCATAAGCTTCTGAGTCACTCTAATAGATTCCTCGATTGTTTGTGGATCAAACGAAGTCACATCTCCTTGAATAACCTCGGGAAGTCCCCCGATGAAAGCCTCTAGTAACTTCTCGTTATCCGAAACCATAGACGGGCATAACGCGGCCAATTCTTGGAATCTCCGAATGTAAGTGTCAATATCATACCCAATAGTTACTAGTTCATAGAATTCTGTCTCCAACTTTTTCACTTCCGTACGAGGACAAAATTTCTTAGTTACCAAACCCTTGAATTGCTCCCAAGTAAGCTTGAAAGCATTCTCCATTCCCATCGGTTGAGCATATGAGTTCCACCACGACAATGCTCCATCAAGTAATGTACTCGTAGCAAACTTGACCTTACTATCATCCGGGCAATTACATAACAAGAACACGGACTCCAATTTCTCGAACCATCGCACCATGGCAGTGGCTCCTTCAGTCCCTCTAAACTTAGTGGGATCTCCACTTTTGAAATCCTTGTACGAACAGTTCTTAACTCCGGATCCTCCTGCATTTCCGGTAGCAGCAGCAAGCCTAGCGGCTTCAGCAGCAGCCGCGGCCTCAGCAGCAGCAGCCACTGTTTCCCTTTCAATTCTTAGAGCATCGGCTATGCTATCATTCACCAACTTTTGAATAGCCGCTTCGGTCATTTCCGGTGTGGCTTTCTTCGGCGCCATAACTCTTCAAAATCACAAGATGAAACAATTATGAGAACTCGTAAGTAGAAACAACCATCACACAAATATATCCACAACCACAACATGCATAAAGTAAATGGAATCACAACGGAACAATAACGAAATATCACAAATATAATCACAACACACGTGGATAATATACATGAAAATTTCGGCCTACATGGACCGATATCATAGATAATAAAAACCATTCCTACATAGTAGAGTCAATACTTGATACATTTGTTTGTACAACAACCAAAAGACAACAAGTTCTTTAAACTACGTCACACACCTCGTGACTAGGATAATAATGGTCAAAACTATACATGATAAAAGTCTACACATGGCACCTCATGGTGCTCCGCCGGCTCGATTCTGAAGATCTCGAACCTGAGTAGTCAAGCTAGCAACCAAACTCCTCAACTCTCCAATCTGACCCTGCAAAGTAACAATACTCTCCCTGTTCTCTATCTGCCTATTCTCTAAACCCTGATGAGCTAAATCAATAGAAACCCTGCCTATCACCAGGCCCTCGACCTCCTCCGCAATGGTCTCAACCCTATCTAACGACAGTTCCTCCAACTGCCGCGTCAACCTATCTATCTGAATCTGCTGACTATCTATACGAACTCCTAACTCCTCAGTAGAAGGCTGTCGAGCAGCTGCAGCCTTAGAGCTCTCGCCTAACTCGAACCTAACAGGTGGCTCGGGTTCTGTAGATGGTGGTGTAGGGATGTCAAAACGAGCACGCTTTTTGAGCGGCAAGTCTGATGTAGGCAAAGGATCCCTAAGAAAATACGATGAGGATGATGATGATGATGATGGTAGTAGTGGTGATGGTGGGTGTATCGGGTCGTGAGCAGGGCTAACATGTGGAGTAGGTGCGACTTCGCCCTCCTCAAAGGGTTCAGTCTCCGTGTCAGTCATAATAGGTGGAAAGGCTGGAGTAGAGCCAATCGAAGATAAGATCTCAGTGGAGTGCGATGAGACATCATCCATGTTAGGGTTAGCTGGAACATCTTCCGTGCTAGTGTCCGATGATATAGTGATGGGATGTGAATCTGAAGACATCTCTGTGACAACCGATGTGAAATGAAAGTAAATAACTCGGATAAAGTGTAAATGAATCCACCTGAAAAGTGAATATGCACTATGATGAAATGATGAGATGCTATGATAATGTAGCTATAGTCTAGGGTCAATGATGCAACCTAGTTCTCTATAACTGTAGCTCTGGTACCAATCTGTCACACCCCCAATTTACCTGTTTTGCAGCGGAATGGAATTCCTGGGGATAGACTGTCATAGCACCACAATCACAGCTATATTGAACGACCTAAAGTGTCGTTTTAAAAACACATCGTTGGATATTTAATAAAAGCATTCAGAGTTACAACATAGGTCCCAAAAGTTTATAAAGTTTGCGGAAATACAAATATATTACAAGTCCAAACGATGTTTTTGAAAGAAAGTGCCATAATGTACAATGATATAAGTCGACGCCGCGACTCAAAAGGGTGGTTCCTTAACCATGCCATGATGATAATGCCTTAGTTACCTGAAAATACATTGCTAAAACGGTCAACAATAATGTTGGTGAGAAATCATAGGTTTATGTAAATGTTTTATACGACTACGCAAGTATAGACCAGGTATGACAATCATGTCACAGAAAAATGTTACAATTGCAATAAGTCCATGACACCGAAACTAGACTGTTCATAATGTATGCCCCAACAGAGTGTTTGCCAGACAACTCAATAATGTTATTAAATGAAATGCATCCGTATGACTAGTTGGGATTCACCAACCCGGATGGAGGCGTCACCCTCGATAGATCTATCCACTCACCCTCGCTTCTATGATTAACGGTTCATGTTCAGGAAATGGGGACTTTCAATTGGCATGTGGTAACTTAAGCAATGTAAATGAATTTAACATACTTGGTATCGTAATAAAAATGTTGTGCAATGTATTCTCCCCCGTAGGTTTGAAAATAATTAAACATGTACGACGGGGCTATGAAAACTCACTTGATAAACTGGTATGATGACAAGAGTGAGTACACTGAGGTATAGCGTGATACTTTAATCTGGACCTATTACGAATGATATGATATGTAATGAGTTATGATGTAATGATATGCATGCATTTCGTATGTTATTTATACCATTTGTGAGTTTTGAAAATAATACTTATCGTCGAAAAGTACTCTTTTGACGTCTTGACCACTCTTAAATTACTTTGCAAGTATTTACGTCAAAATGTCATCCTACAATAGTTTATTAATGATTTATTATGAAATTTTAACTTTTCGTCGTAAAATAAAGTCGTCGGAAATTTCATGAGAGTGACAAAAATGACTTCGAAAAACTAGTCGTAAAATGGTGTACGTCGAACGTTAGGAAACGAACTCGATGGTTTTCGAAAGCTTGTATCAAAATCTAGAAGTTTTAGTACAGGAGTTTTCGTCATAGAGGTCTCGAATATAAAGATAATAGAGGTTAAATATGGTGATTTTGTCCAAATGTTGTGTAAAAAGTGAGTTTCGGCAAAGTTTAAGCAACCGTAAATAATTTATTACAACTCCGCTATACAAACGGTTGGTCGTTTTGAAAAATATGCTTGATGATCTCGATTTTATTAGAAGACATCTCGTTACAAAAAGTTCTACGTCATAGTTAAAAACAGCCTTCAACATGGTCGTTTTGGTTTACCGTAACACTTGTCTCGTAAAAATAATATAGTTTTTCTAAAAATATAGTTACGGCAATTTTGTGAAAACGTGTATATCTTAGTCGTTTCAAATCCGTTTTCTACGTATTATACGTCCTTAGCTTCGTATCAAAGTATACTAATATATTTTTGATAAGTCGAAATAATTTGTGAAGCTTAAGACTCGTTTTTGACTCGTACAAACCAAAAATAGCTTGCTGAAATTTTCAGAAAGTATATATTTCGTCGTCAAACTTGAAAAATTCATAACTTCTTCGTTATAACTCCGTTTTAATCCGTTCAAGCGGCCACGGATTCGTTTTAAAGTATATTTTCTAAATATCTAGGCCAAAAATTCGTGCCTACTGTCGGATTTTCCAGAAAAACAAAACAAGATCAGACCACTTTTATAACTTGTCGAAAATAGTTTTTCTCGAACTAAACCTATTCTAATCCCTTCAAAACAACTCCAAAGCTATTCTAATCCTACCATACACCTTCTTAGGGTGTCATGGGTTCCTAGACATCATCAAGACCAATATATAACAAGGGAATAATTATAGGATGACTTTTATATATCAAACTCTTAAAATCAATGTAAAAATGGTATAACTAAACATAAGTCTTGCATGCTTGCACAAAATATGAAGAAATAAATATGAAATGAAAAGGAAAGATGTAAAATGATAGTAATATGCTTACAAGCTACTATGATGAGGTGATAAGAACAAGGATTAACCTAAACACCCTAGGTTTTTATTTCAAAACCTTAATAAGAGTGTAATCTAGATTGTTGTAACACTTGAGCTTGAAAGATTTTTGATCCCTTGTATCTCCTTGGTATAACCGGTTTTGAAGAGGAAGAACAAAGATAGAGAGAACTTTACTACTTGGTGAATTATTTGAGTTAAATGAATGAGTGAAATGAAAGAGTATGGATCTATATAATCAATGAAGAAAAAATACACCAACTAATTAATGCTACCCCCCCTTGGTCGGCCAAGGGGGGAGGTATTTGTCAAAAATACTTTTTTTTTCTTTTATATAATGTGTATAAGTATTGTAATAAGTGTAGGAAAATGTATAAGTAAAATGTAACTTGTAAGATTATATATATATTAGTGTATTTAAGGTAGTTTTAGGTAAAAGTAATTTTTAATAGATCAAAATAAAGTATAATGAGATCATAAAAATTGTAAAAATACATTCCTTGTAAAATTTTAGTGATATAATAATTTTCGTGTAGTTTTTAAGAAAAACGTCGTAATAATATAAATTTAACGATTTATATACAAAATAAATTTAAAACACTAGGTAAACTCAAAATATAGTTTTTATAAACTAAATGTAAGTATAAAAATATATCGGGATCATTTTTAGAAGTAACGGATTAAATGTTAAAAATAATAACTCACGCGATAACGTTTATTTAATATAAAATTTACGCGTTTAAGGTGAAATGCAATGTCATGAATGAACTAACATGATGCAAATGATGTTAATGAAATGTAGACTAAACTTAGTCCATATGAAATGTTCGTGATGATATGATCATGAATTCGCCGCTAAACCTTTAAGGTTACGCGAATTTGGAACACGCAAACCTAGTTTACGATAAATGTTGAAATTGTGAAGCATGAATTGTTTCGAGAAATGACCTGAAAGTACGGGTTGTCACAAGATAAGAGGCATGGCCGATAGTAAAGTAGCTTTATTCGCTTAATTGCTTAGTTATATATGACGAGTACTAATTTTGGTCTTTCTCGTTGGTTGTTCACTTGTCTGTGTATATCGTTCCTAAGCCTAGATGCTTCTAGATCTCTAGATTTTTTCTCTAAGTCTTTCAACAAACTAATCATGTCACGATTAATTAAACCTGCATTAAGACCACCTTAATGATTACTAAGTTTATGTATTGATTCTGTGTAGGAGATGTTTGAACAAAAGCTATGCATAACCAAAATACACACTAATGACCATCCGTTGTTTGAGGAATCAAGGATTTGCGCCAGCGATCTATTGAGTCGGTGTAGGAGAGGTTTGAACAAAAGCTATGCATAACCTTATCACATTTAACCCATTTTACCGCTTTAAACTAGTTACTCCTTAACTTTAGCGGTGGAGATGTGTATCCTTGCCAAGCTTATGATAGAATATTCGTCACGACTGAGAAATTGAGCGAATTATTTAAATGTTACCACAATAGATTAGTTTAGTGATTTGAGTGATTTCATTTTCCTATTTCATGAGGTGTTTGGTTATGCAATTTAGACTAAAGAACGAATGCTTAATTATAAAAGATCCTAATCCTTTAGGATACATTTTCATAAGATAATCTAAAGGTTTACTTGAGGAAAAGTAAAGTTCAAGTGAGGGGATATCTTATAATATCAAATAACAACAGTTTATTGGCATCATTTATCCTATATATATATTGCTTGTTTCGTATTATTTTATATGAGAATTGTTACTTAATCGCTTACTTTTGTAAATCTTAGTTGAAAACAAGCATTTGGTGAAAGTTAGCTATTTTGGACGTAAAATGGAGCAAACCGGATCATATTGGTAAAGTATACTAAAGTGAAGGAAGATACGCCGTATCATTCTAGATAGATACGTCATACATCAACACTTAGACGAATGTGAAGACCATTTCCTGACTTTGAAGAATACGCTGCTTGGAATTCTTCCATGCGCCGTATATGAAACCTTGGTTAACACAAAGATTAGACTTACCTGGTCAAGATACGCTGCATAACTACTTCAACATGTGTCGTATCACCCTGAAGACTTCACCAAGAAATACCAAGATCACAAGATACATGCGCCATATCAAGACTGAATATCCGCCGTATCATATGGCGGTGTACAAATATTCCAGAATAAAATAATCTTGGACCCCACGCGAAGTTGCCTAGATACGGCGTATCGAGTAAACTGATACGCCGTATCGATGCCGTTTCCAGAAAGTATAAATACCGGAACAACAGCCTCATTCGACACATATATATACAGGAACGAATTCCACAAAAAAGAGGCGACGACCAGACCACACTAGGCACAGCCATAAGAGGATTCAGAGGCATAAGTAGGTCTTGTCAGTTCTTCATTTTATAAGTAGATTTCACTTTATTTCTATTAGTACTCTTTAATCCATCAGGATTGCGTACCTTGTCTCCAACGTTTGACTCGCATTTAATACAAGCTTTCTCATCGATTATAAGTTTATTTGATGTTTATTTGGATGTTCATGTGTATGCTTTGATTACCTCTTGATTATCGCGGCTTGTTTTTGTTGCCATACGCCTCCCACAATTACTTCATTAACATATTAGGATAGTTGATGTAAGCCCTAACGGGATAAATAATTTAACTAAGTAATCATTAAGTTTGCACTTAATACAGATTCGGAATTATCTGTGACAGAGCTTTTCGGTAATAATACTTAAAACTAAATCTAGGGTATTTAGCTAAGCTAAACGTAGGAAAGAATACGCCCACACGAACAACCAACGAGAAAGATCAGAATTAGTACTCATCTTATATAGCTAAGAAATTAAGTGAATATAATCTACTTTACTATCGGACATGCCTCTTATTTGTCATCTGTTTTCTATCTGTATATGTGTGTGTCTATCGCCTTGTTACTTTTAGTTTACTTAATCTAAACATCATGCCAGTCTCTCAGGCTGAAAACCCCCTTTGCGTTAGATTAGGTTTAATTAGAGTAACTTTAGTATCAAAATATTGATAGATATTTAAGTGTTAGCATTCCACTCTCAGTGATCGACACTCTGCTTACCAACTAAGCTACAATGATCGGGTATACTGCTCGTTAATGTTTGTTATAGGTTAAGTCGGCCAAATATAAATGTAAAACTTGATAATAATAATAATTTACCTATACACAACGAAACACATCAATGATGATGTTGAAATGAATGATGAAGGAACTTCCCGTGCTCGTTCTCCCTCACCAACCACTTACTTTCGTGATCTCGATATGAGGGACTTCACAACTACCACCGATCCTACTTTCCAAAACACCAATATAAGCTCAATAATTCGAAGGCAAACAACGATCATGAATCAACAAGTGTCGATGCATGAGCAAACAATCGGGGGTCTAAGTAAATCGGGAAGGCGATCAAATGCATCGGCAAATCGATCAAGAAGCTTGGAAGGAGGGATGATTAGCATGCTTTTAAAACAATTATCTAATGCTTATTAATACACTAACTTAAAATGGGTTATTGGCTAAGGCCTTATTACACTAAATACTTGACTTAACTAGTTTTTATGATCGCTAAATTTTGTTAGTTATCTTTGGGTGTGTGGTTCAATTTTTCCACCCGACGGTTTTTTGTCAAGCATAATTCTTGGTTAATCTCTCTTATGTGCACGATTAGGTGTTAATTTCCCTACATATTTTTTATTTATTTATCTTGAATGATTATGCATGTTCTCATGCATGCTTAATAGTGGCTTAAATGTAGCACATCACATGTTTATGTTTGATGCTAGTTGTAGCATAAGTTAGGAATTTCATGTGATTATTCCTTAGTGAATTGAGGCACTAGGATTTGCTACAAATAGTTCCCCTAAAACACTCCCTTAGGTTTCCCAAAATAGTGCAGAAATGGTAAATTCGATCCCAGCAGGTCACGATACCACTAATTGTGCCACGGCACCACTAAAAATATTGGTACCGTGGGTGATTTAGTGGTACCGTCCCCTGGGAATTACGAATTTCCCTATTTTCTTTAACTTTTTTACTTCCTTTCCCTTAGATTCTATAAACTTTAGGTTAATTCTAACACTTTTCACTTCCCAAAACTCCTTACACCTTATTATACTTAGTATTCTTCCAGAAATCACCAACTTGCATGCATTAGATTTGGCTATTTAAGCTCTTCTCATGCATTCATCCTCATCTCAACAATCAACTAATCACTTAATCCTCAAACACACAATATCTTCCACCATTGCCACCACTTCAACCAACCTTGCCAAGAAGCCAATAATATCCACCAAACCAACTAAAGAAGTTATCTTCATTTACCTCACACTTGATGATAATGAGGAGATCCAAACACCACCACATTCAATCAACTTAAATCAATCCATTTCTACACCAAATGCTCCTTCAAACACCTTATCAACAAGAGCCAATTCATCCTCCTCCACTAACCTTAGGACAACAACACACTCATCACCACTTAGCTCTCCTCATCCCTTAGCTCTAACATTCACTCTATCACCAACAAGTCCACTTGATTTTACCTACTCACCACCATCTTTCACCTCTCCATCACCACAACCACTCATGGGCTACCTCATTCTCTACCCACTTTAACTACATAGCCTAAGTAGTCCATGTTGTCACCATAATCGCAATCTCATCTTCACCCTTCGAGATGAAATGCATGCCATGTTTTCCTATGTGGAGCATCTTTTGATACCACCACAAAAACCAATCATACCAACTCCTCCACCATCCAATGCCCCTTCTAGCTAAACATTTGGATGTTTAGTTTTAATGACTAAAAGATTTGGAACCCTTTTGTGCAAGGAGCAAATCCTAGGGCCTCTTGTGTCACTAAGGATGTTTATGTGCCTTCTCTAGTTGTAGTTTATGAAGCTTGTATGGTTGTACTACTCTAATGTCTTATGGTGTAATCATAGTTTATATGTGATAGTTTGTTTTCACTTATAAATGGGCATGTTTATCTTTTGTTTTAATGATATTGGTTGTATCACTTTTTTTTTGGCTATTTTTTTTTGCTACTTATGTTACACTTTGCAAATGTATGGTTGATACTTGTTAGATATGGCATAATTGTCGTCTAACTTGTTTTTGTAGCAAGAACCATTTTTCGATTCCTTGGTGCCCTCCAAACGAGGGGGAGCACACATTAAAGGGGAGCCTTAGCGTCTTCTCGACAATCTTTTTGCTTCGATAAAAAGGGGGAGAAATGGGATATAAACTCAAAAACTTGCCAAAATTAATTTTCACCAAAAATGAGTTTATGTTTTCGTCATCATCAAAAAATGGGAGATCGTTAATACAAATAATTTCTAAAAATGTTATTTCTATTTTTCGACATCTCTACGTTTTGATGATTACATAATGTAAAATACTTTACGTCAAAATTAACGTAAACAAGTTTTTAGTCGAAATATCATGTTTCTATGCAAATTACTCTAGGTAAGAACAAACAAATTTACAACTTGACAAGTGATCAAAGAATTGAATTTGTGTTCTAAAACTTACATTTTAAAAGTGACAAAATATTTTTTTCAAAAATATACTTGACAAATTATTTTTGAAAAGAAAAGAAATCTTTTAATTGGAAAAATACATTTGAATGATTCAACAGTTATCCCCCCCCCCCCCCTCCCTAAACAGCTCCAATCTTCCCCAAATAAATCTTCAACACTAAAAATAGAATGTGGAGCGTTTTGGTCCCCACGGTATCGTTGAATACCGACGGTACCACTAAATTTAGTGGTACCGTCCCATGTTCATGGTACCGTCCGTACTATAACGGCTATTTTTCTTTTGCCTATAAATACCTGATCATGTCTCAGATTTTCCCCATCCATTTTCACACATAACTTTCTGAGTTCAAACCCTCAAACACATTTGCAATTCCTTGATCATTTAGATAGTTTTCTTTTGTTTAAGAGTGATCCTCTCATCCAACCAAGTGATCACCTTCATTCCTCTACTTGTGCAAGAGAAGAACACAAAGTATCAAGAAGATACAAGGTGTTATAGTTTAGTGTAGTGCACTCGTAACGCTTATTACGCACTTGTTGTATCTAGGCGTACATCAAATCTCTCATCTTTGTGTTAGCTTGTGCGTGTGTAGATCATTGTGATCTTATAGAGATCTCGTGTAGCTTGTGTTGATAGTGTGTAGATCAAGTGGATCAAGGGTGATCGTGTGGTATGTGTGATTAGTAAGGATCAAGTGGATCGTGTGAGATTGGTACTAGCTAGATTAGTACTCGATATTTAGCTTAGTGTAGAAAATTGTGATAAGCGACATTGTGTGGTTTTCTCCGCCTGAAGGGAGGTTGTTGACATAGTGCCTGAAACTCTTGAATTGGATACTCGAGGAGTGGAGTAGGGCGAAGAAGAACTACTATAAATCATCGTGTCTTGGGTTTGATCTTTCTATCTCTTAACTCTTCCTTTTGATTTACATTTAGTAGTCTTAGTTCTCTCATTTTTGCATACACATCAAGTTGCACTTGCGTGATTTCTTAACGAATCGAATCGAAGTTTTCACAAATAAAACTATTCAACCCCCCTTCTAGTTTTTCACAAAATCTAAGCTAGACATTTCATCAAACACTTTGTGTGCAACAAATATGAGTAAAACGTCACCTTTAACGGGTGATATCTTATTCATATGACATCAGATTTGAGTGATTCAAAAACCTGTGTAAAGAAGAAACCAAAGTCTACAGCTTTCGTGTTATAAGTATTTTATGATTCAACAATTTTGAAGGCTAAAAATAAGGTCGAAAATGGCAAGAAACATCAAGAAAATCAAGACTCAATGAATATGCAAAAAAAAGTTTCGAAATAATTAACAAAATTTATACCAAATTAAAGAGAATCAATTTTTAAAAATTATGGTGAAATCGGTTTTCTTTAAAAGTTTGCCGTTAAGAGATATGTGCATTTGAAATTTGAGGTAGAAAATTAAAACGGGTCAAAAGATCATTATACCCCTGATCGGTTTTTTTAAATAAAATAGAGTAGTAGACACGTGTCGCTCTCTCTCTCTCTCTCTCTATATATATATATATATATATATATATATATATATATATATATATTTATATATATATATATATATATATATATATATATATATATATATATATATATATATATATATATATATATATATATATATATATATATATATATATGACTTTCTATATTTTTTAAATTTATCTACTTTGCAATAAATCCCATGCCTATTATGAAATAGGTGATATAAGGTGTGAAATATTGCTTTTAAAAACAATAAAACTTGAAACTAGTGAATGTAAAATGACACCTAAAGAATATGCAAACAAAAATATTATTATTGTCTTAAATGTACTTTATATAAAGTATTTAAGTTGTGGGGTTTACCAAAAATAAATAATGTGCAATCATAGAGTGACATGAATTTTTAACTTGAAATATTTTTTATCTATTTTTTTTTATATGAATTTTTAGTTTTTACATTTTTTGATTGTTTATTTTATTTTTGATCAAATTTTTTACAATTTTAACCTTAATTCGAATTAATACAAACTTGATTCGTCAAAATATATACTTTTGAAGTGACTGTTTGACGGGTAAGAGAGCGTGAGAGTCTTTGTATATGCGGGAATAATGATGTCAATATGGTGTTGCGTGAAAGCTACAGGAAACTCAAACAAACACATATAACGAACACATATACATTCAGAGTATTGTAAAACGAATTCACTAAGCGAGTAGGAATTGCGAGGAGAGTTGTATTACCAATTCATTCACTATATATATAACAGTATAACTATATTTTTCGTCGTTGTTATGCGTGAGTATCAAGCTAGTAACTATTTATGTAATTAACAGTTTTGGAAACTCTTACACTCTTGAAAAAAAGCTAGTTATTCTAAATTTTAAACTGAGTGCCGATGAATTCCAAGAGCCCTTATACAAGCATCTGAAAAATGAATTACAGAATTTCTTACGACAATATACTTTTTACTTTGACATATGTTATTATAAAGATATAAGATTTCCAATAATATATCGAATTTTTAATGTAATCAAATAAAGTGCTCAAATTATTCTACTACCTAAAATGTCGACAAAGTTTAACATAAATTAGTGGGAAGCTAGATCGCATCTTAAGGCCCAAGTATGTATGCAAGCTTCCATGCAAATATGTTTCCTAACGCCCTATAAACAATTTAATTGGTAGCCATCAATGGCCCCCTATTCTTTTTAATACTACACTGAACTACCAACATACACTCAAACACTAATTAACATTTAATGAAGATATCCATATGGGTTTCTCCATTTTCATCTTAACATTTCCAAACATAAAAAGAGTAACACAAATCCCAGTTTGCATACATTCCTATATCAAGAAGGTAAGGCTTGAAAGTTGACAAGTGCCTAAGTTCTTGCACATGAAAGAGGCAAGACTTTAAAGTGCTTATTGCATAGTTTTGTTTTTTACAAAAAATGGAGGGAGAAGAAGGGAAATCATTGGTGGAAACACCAACATGGGCTGTTGCTAGTGTGGTTTCAGTTATGGTTCTTGTTGGATTCTTCATCAATAAAGCTCTTGGTCACATTGAGAAGGTAAAGAGTAAACAAAATTAGAACTCTAAATGCATTTTCAGGGTGTTTGGTATCACATTTTGTATAAGATTACATGGCTTAGTCATTGCTTTTTCATAGCATAGACAATCTGACTCTTGCTTTTCTCTTTTGAGTAAGTTTGAGAGTAGCTTATTTAAACTAATTATCTGATTAGTCTATACTCTATAGTGTTATTTATTTACGAACTTGTATGATCTTCTTGTTTTCTCTTGTTAATCATGATGTGTTGGGTATGTACTATATTTACATTCACATTTGTTTTTACAAACTTGACTAAATTATGTCTCACACATACAGTGGTTGTACAGAACAAAGAGGAAAGCTCTTATTGCTGCTTTGGACAAGATCAAAGAAGGTAAGAAACTATAAAGAACAGCTATATGTTTAATTAGTTTATCGATGTTTAAAACATGTTTGTTGTGATTGTATTAAATTTGGGATGTTTGTGAGCAGAACTAATGCTGTTTGCTGTTCTATCATTGCTGATGGGTCATTGGATTGTTTATGCTGCCAAGATTTGTGTTAAATCATCAGCTATTAGCAGCCGGTTTTATCCATGTTCAGTTCAAAAAAGTGGTGTAGAGCCACTACAACATCAAATAAATAGTTATTCAAATTACTCGATTCCCAGACAGCTTTTGAGCCAGTATAAACACAGTGAATTCTGCCCTGAGGTGGGTTGTACTTCCTCTTTTTATTCCACATTAATCCTATTGATAAGATGATGCTCCGATGTTCACTTTGAACGTGATTATTGTGACTTTAATTATAAGATTCAGATAATCAAACAAATTTGAGATTAAATGTCACAGAAAGTTAGGTACTATCACATTAATCTTAATTCTTAATAATGACTATTTTTCCTTCCAATTTCTTACTTGATCTGCATTCAAACCCGATTAGTTCAAGAAGGCCATAACTTGTTTGAGAAACTAAGTGTTCAACGAGTCCTCCTCCCATAAGAAGCTCAAATACAAAGTGCCCAACATGTTGCAAAATTTCCCTTTGGTCCAAGTGCCATTAATACAAATTGGTCCACAACACTACTTTAAATATGTGTACCAAATTACCAATTGTGATGAATCTCGATTTTCTATACAATCTATTTTTTCCTCTTTAAGGTTATGGATCTTAGTGACCACATGTATACAACATAGTGCTTGCCATCAAGATAAAAGTAGCTCATAAAGTGTATATTACTTGCCCCACGATGCTTGTTCATTTGCCTGATAACTTTGAAAGATTTGCCTTTCTTGAATTATTGGGTGCACTAATGGGTGAATGACAAATATTCATTCGCTCACGGTGTCGTTTATTTAAATGTAAATTACTGATAATGCTACATATTTTGGTGTATATCGGAGTTCTAGTTTTTATTAGTTATATATTTTCAGTTCCTCTATTTGATAAGAATGGGAAGTAGATAAACCCATCGACCTCTGAATATGAACTTAATCGATGGTGAAATCTGTAGTAGCATACAACTAGAGACTTATAAGGTCTTCAAATTTTTCATCCAATATCAATGCACGAGTTGTTACAAACAACAAACCCCACAGTAGGTTGTTACATTTGCCCTACTGATCTATACAGTCTGGTCAAGTAAAAAATATGATGTTAAGTAGATATAAAGAGATTATGTTCAAATATACCATTATAAAATGGAGCTCTCTTTTGAATTTGTTTTTGCATACATTTAATCCTTTTACTTGAGCTCACAAACGATTTCAATCACTGACTATATGTACCACTCTTTACTTTCCAGGGTAGTTCATCATTTGCTTCAAAAGAAAGTCTTGAGCAGCTTCACCGTTTCTTGTTTGTTCTGGGTGTAACACATGTTTCTTACAGCTTCTTTGCAATTGCTCTCGCCATGATTAAGGTTTCCATGATCTTTTTTCAATGTATCTAGTATTATTTTCTACTATATCTTTGGTCTAGTACCTTCATCCTTTTCTTCGCACTACAACATTTTCAACTTTTAACTAGAAGAATGCTATTTCTTGATATAATTAGTATTTTTCTTCATCTTTTAATATAAATGCTGTATTTCAATATATTTAGTATTTTTCAATATATTTAGTCTTTTACTTCATCTTTTGTCCAAAAATCGTTCTTTTTTCGATATATTTAGTCTCTTCCTTCATATATTGCCTAAAAGACGTTCTTTTCCGCTCTTCTCAGATCTACAGCTGGAGAATTTGGGAAAACCAAGCCATGTCAGTGCCTCACCCTCATCCACAAGGTGCAGAATTGGCCTTGATATTATTTCAACTGCGTCTGTTTCGCTTACTGTTTGAGTATTACTCTTTAATTCACATGTTTGATCCTCGGATGTGATAGGAATGACAAGAGTATCTACCTTTATTTATCGCAACACGGCTCATCCATGGAGCCAACACAATTTCCTCGTTTGGCTGGTAAACTCACACTCCAATATAAATCTTAATATCAAATTTTCACATTTCTATTAGAGGCAAGTGATCATTGTCTTACTATTTATAGAAAGTTTATCCGACTATTTCTGATGAAAATTGCTACATTGAATAATTTTTTCTTCAGCTGTGTTTCTGCCGTCAGATTTGGACTTCTATAAGTAGAACAGATTACCGGGCGTTAAGATTGGGATTCATAATAGTAAGATATTATTGCAAATTCTGTTTAGATTATTGAATTACATGTAACTTATAAGTGGAACTTATATATCTTTTCTCATAAACTCATATTTTCAGACTCATAATTTACCACTATCATATGATTTTCATAAATATATGCTTCGAAGCATGGAGGAAGAGTTTCGAGATATAGTTGGGATAAGGTATAAATGACCTTCTATGCCCTATATTATGTCATTTCATCCTACTTCTTTGTTCTATTCACAGACTTCTTCGATTATCTTCGTCACTGTCTTTTGGTCAACAGCATTCATTTGTCAGAAGAAAGCAATTTTTCTCTGATTTTATGGGGATCTAGCTGTCTTTCTTATAACACTTATGTTAATTTAGAATATAATCTTCTTTGCATTGCAGCATTCCGCTCTGGATTTTCGCCATTGCGTGCATGTTTCTAGGTTTTCATGGTAATTTTTGTGTGCATGAGGTTCTCATCAGTCATCAAACCACAAATAGGGCATTTTTGTCACACATAATGATACTTTTTCATTTGTAGGTACATATATCTACTTCTGGATGTCATTCCTTCCAGCAATCGTAATTACTCACTCGCTATACATTCTCATTTTACATACATCGAAAAAAAACACTCTTTTCTAATGGATTTTCTTTAATTCTTAAATGAACAAAAGTTCATCGTCCTTGTGGGTACTAAATTGCATCGTATTGTAATAAAATTGGCGGTTGAAACCAAGAACACGAGTCAAAATCAAAGTCAAAGGATGGAACTTCATCACATTAACTTGAGGGATGAGCTTTTCTGGTTTGGAAGGCCGAGGCTTCTATTACGACTGATACAGTTCATATCTTTCCAGGTGATCCAAGTAAAACAATCAATACTATCTGGAATATTAATATTTTTCTGTTAAATTTCAGCTAAATAATGGCTGTTTGCAGAATGCTTTTGAAATGGCTACATGTCTTTGGTCCCTGGTAAGTCCATTCTTCAACCATATGATACCAAAATAATACGAATGTGATTATGAATCTTCAACCATTCTTCAACCATTGGAGATTGGAGAATACGAATATGATTATGAATCTGTGAGCAATTGAAATTCTTGTTCTCTTTTATTTGCAGTGGGAGGTGAATGAGACGTCCTGTTTTACAAAAAGCCACAGCTTTCTTGTGATTCGCTTGACGTTTGGGTAAGTTCCTGATCAAAAGCTTGTTTTTTGTCATATTCTGCCAAAAAACAACAATGGTTTTACACTCCCATCTCATGGTTTTTGTAGGATTGTTTCGCAGTTTTGGTGTAGTTTCATCACATTTCCTCTCTATGTCATTGTTACTCAGGCATGTTCTAAAACTACCTTCCTTTTTTGTGTGTGTCTGACAGGTTGTCTGTCTATTTGTCATGTTTTCATATATTCTCTGTGATGCTTTGCAGATGGGGTCTAGGTTCAAGAAAACCATTGTGTCTGAAAACGTAAGAGAGTCACTGCACACATGGCGAAGGAGGGTGAAGGCAAAACACCGGCATGATCACACTTTTACCCTTCTCCCAGCAACATCGTCAACCATGTCTTTGGAATCAATGGTAGATGATGACTATCATGATGAGGATGATCATGATCACGAGGAGGAGGAGGACGAGGACAAGGACGATCATGATGATGATGAGATTGTGGCGATATCAAGTCCACACGCTTTCTTAGAAGAAAGTGAAAGTAAAGATCGTGAAGTTTTGAAACTCGAAGAAAACGTCCATTCAGTTCCAGTTAGGCATGATGAGGATGGCTGTGATGAGAAAGATATTTCATCCAGTTCACATATATTTAAACCCATCACCTAGAGATTATAGGTTTGTAATATACCAACAACCAAGTCATTGCAATATGGTGTGTATGAATTCTTATTATGAAGCAATATGATTGCAGATATGGAATGCATCATCAATTGGGTTGTTGAAAATGGATCCGGTGGAGTTAGTTCACAACTAGATTGAGGATTGATATCCTTCTTAAATAAGTATCAAAACCCTAATCTATGTGTGTTTCTTAAATGTTTTCTTTGGTTTGAAAAATGGCTGCTAAACGTGGGCTATGATTGGCACATGAGATTATGGAGAGATCTTATTTTTTTTCAAAAAATAAGCTAACTAAAAATTAATCTTCGTTTGGCAGACATAACTTATAAGAGATTATTAAAAAAAATAATCTTTCATAATCTCTGAGAATAAAAGGTTACTTCATGTAGCTTATATAAATAATCTCTTTTTACAATCTTTTTCCAGCAACAGCAACAGCATCAACAACAGCACAATCTACTTTTGCCAACATTCCCGTAGAGATACCATATTTATAATTTAAACAAGCTGCACGCGACAATTCTAACGACCTTATCCACCAGAGCATGGCGTGTGGGCTTAATTCACGCATCGTGGCATCATACCACCATCACTACTACAAAAATGGACATAAAGCCCCCTTAATAGAGCCCGGTATTAGTAAAACACGGGCTCTAAAGGGATTCCGGGTTGTGAAAAAGGATATAGAGCCATGTTTTTTCTTAAAAAACCAAGCTCTATGTTGAAATCGTTAAAGCCGTGATTTTGGCTTAAAAATCGAGCTCAATTCCTCGTATAGAGCCATGTTCTCTTTAACAAAACCGACTTTATGTTCAAAACCATTAGAGCCCGTTTTCTTTCACAAAACCGGGCTATATTCCTCTACCCACCAACAACTCCTAAACAAAATCAACCTCCTCAGCTCGTCAACGGTCACAACCCATAACAAGCACATTTATTACCCTTTTTCCCTTTTTTTCAAAACCTTTGCATATATTTTTACCATTTTTTTCAAACCTTCATTAGTTGTCTCCATAAGTTTAAATGATCAAATTTTGTTCAATTTCAAATCATATATAAAGGTATTTAACACTTCTTATACTTACCTATTGTATATACTATTCCTCTTTTCATACATCCAAATGTACATGACTTGGAACCAACTATAAATATGTTTAGATATATGAATCTTTGGTTTGTTAACTTGTAATTTCTTTATATTTGTAGGACCATTTTTCGGAAATAATTTGCCACACGAAACATGCTACTAGCTTAATTGACCCGCAAGTAATATGTCTTTTTATGATTTTCCGAACCACTAATAACGTTATGACATTCATTTAGTAATATTAAAGTATAAAAGATTCTCTCTCAGTGAAATACTTGTCCGGTATTAATCTAACAGAGATTAATTTTCGATTGCCCCCATTTTAGGATTTATTGCCTTTTAAATAATGCATCTTATTTAGGATGTGAATGTTGTTAACTTATTGAGTACTTAAGGAAAAGTCGATATGATTTCTCTTAGTTCTACAAGTTTGTATTTTATGCACATATTTAGGGATTTTAGGAAATGTACTAGATAGATCGAAATTCTAGATGGATCGAAGTAGATGGATATACAAGATAGATCAAAATTCAGAGGAATAGTTTACCAGGCTGTCAGAATTTATTAGAGTTGTCGAGGATGATCGGGAAAAGAAAGGAAAATTAAGAATATCTTGTCTGTGTAAAGACTGTAACCATATACTTACGTATATTGACTCTATTGAAATAAGAGGACATCTGATATCAATTGGGTTTACGGAACGGTATACTTGTTGGTCCTGGCATAGTGAATTATTACCCGAGAGTGAAACAGTTGATTCTCATCATAGCGAGGATGATGACGATGATTTATATGACAAAGGTCATGATAGCTTAGATGACATGTTACATGATTTGGAGGGTGATATAGATGACTATAATCATGCCAAATTTTAAGAATTGTTTGTCGATCTGGAAAAACTATGGGTGTAAAAAAGACAACACTATGTACAGTGTTGAGAATGTTCGACATAAGGTAGCTAATGGTTGGAGTGATAAAGGTTTTACATATATGTTAGAGCTTGTGCATGAATTACTCTCCGAAGATAGTGAGTTGCCCATTTCAGTATACAAAGCAAAAAAAATAGTTTGTCCAATGGGATTAGAAATCAAAAAATACACGCATGTCGCAATGATTGTGTATTGTATATGAATGAAACACAAGACATGCATAAATGCATAAATGCCATGTTTGTAATTCATCAAGGTATAAGGAAAAAACTAAAACATAAATTAATAGTGATGTGACAGAATCCATGCTAAATTATTATGGTATTTTCCCATTATACCTAGGCTAAAATGATTATTTGCTAATTCCAAATATGCAAAGTTGTTCCGTTGGCATGCCGAAGAGCGTAAAAAATATAGAAAAATAAGACATGTGGCTAATTCACCTCAATAGAAAAATACTGATAATATTAATAAATTTGGAGATGAGATTATACGGTTTGGACTTAGCTCAGATGGAATAAACCATTTGGAAACATGAGTAGTCGTCACAACACGTGGCTAGTTCTTTTATGCGTCTACAATCTTTCACATGAAACAAAAGTACATCATAACGTCATTGTTAATTCAAGGTCCAAAACAGCTGGGAAACGACATTGATGTGTATTTGGAGCCTGTAACACCCCAAAAAAATGGTTTGCAGCGGAAGAAAAGATTTTTGGGATGCTACTCAATTGGATCATAACACAAAGTGAAAATAATAGCTTTTTCCTAAAATATTTTATTTATTGTAGTAAAACAAAGTTTACAAAGTTGAATTATTGCGGAAAAATGGCCCATTAATAAAATGTGGTCCCCGTACGTAAATCAGAGTCATCTATGACCATGCCATGCCAATGCCCAAGCGCCTCCAGAGTTAGCTATCGCCTTTGCATCCTGAAAATACATGCTAAAAGGTCAACACAACGGTTGAGTGAATTCGTAGGTTTAGTGATAAAGCAGTTGATCACAAGATATATCAGTTTGTAAAATCGACAATGTACGCATACAAAGTCTTAGTTAACCTGGGCTAAGATGTTATACGCCCAAAATGGAAAGTTGATATTATTGCCCTAAGCTCATGACACCAAGACTCAACTGCATCACCTAATTACTGGTGTACGTAATAAATTTGCCCCCCAGGAGGTAATTGCCAATTACCTAAGAGATTCAAATATGGTGCGCCCCAGTTATTTCCGATAATCGAGACGGGGTCATTAATCCCCATAGTACTATCCACAATATTTGCGTTCACTCGCAAGTGACTAATGGTTCATGATGAAGGGGCCTTTTGGCTAACAACTTAGGCATAATAATAATAATATCAAGAGAACAGTAAATAGTTTTCAAGCAATTATGATCATAAAAGTAGTAGTAGCATGTATTCTCCCAAAAGGAGTTTATAAAACAGTTAAAAGAGTAAAAGTGTGGCTATGAACTCACCTTAGTGAAACAGTCTGAATAGAATGAAATCAAACGGTAAAAGTATGTGGCACCGACACACGACCTATAATAGTATGGCAAGTCTTAGTTTATTGTTTTTATCCATGACTTAATGTATTGAAAATGAGTCTAAGTGTTCTCAAGTAGTTGTGTTTATTGTTGCTTGTGTGGTTAGGTTTAAATAAGTTTTGAAACGTTTGTAAGTTTTGGCTCTTGGAAAGTGCTTACGTATATAAATATATGAAAGTAGTCATGACGAATAAGTCTCTGGTTTGAAAAACCGAATGACAAAGTACGGTAAAACTATTCGTACGTAAAGTGGTTGTGATAAGTATACGTCGTCGGTAAATAATAAATACTTATGCTAAGTATTTATAATATAAGTGTTTACGTTGTACGGTAGTATATATGCATATGTATATATATTTGTGGTTATATTAGTGGATGATAAATTAGAAAATATTTATATCATGTTTGTTATAAATAATGTTATATTATTTAGTTTTTTTATTTTTGCCGAGATCATGAAAATAGACTAAGTATAGGAATAAAAAAAAAATCAGGCATGACCCGGTCGTAAATATTAGTTTTCTTTAATAAATCAAGTGTTGCAAAAATACCCATGTCAATATATAGTTTACATCATAGCTTAACTAATTAAATATGTTTTGCATTACTTTTTGTTGGAAAGATAACAATTAACTCTTAATAATCCAAAAATATTAAATGTGCCACAAATCAAAATTAATGGAGGAAAAATGACAGGCACATGGTTCGAACGCTTAACCTCTCAAGTAAAAAGACACGCTACAACCAACAGAATAACCCATCTTTTGCTTAAATTTACCCTAACAGTTTATATATATTGAATTGTAGTACTGTGATTTCATTGCATATATATATATAACAGATTAACAGTGAGTATATATTTGTGATTTGCATTTGTGTTAGTCGAATCTAATCATGTTTTCAAGGTTAATATGGTGTGTTAACATTTAAACAAGTTACAAGCTCGAGTCTTATTTGTTGGGCTCGAGTGGGTCTCGGCCCAACTCCTAGTCGACCCAAAAAAATGAACTCAAAACATAATTTGTAAATCAAGTTCGATAAGTTAAAAATCAAGTATTTGATAGTCGAATAATCCTTTAAACCGAAGTAAGAAAGTATGCACTTCTCCAATATTGAGCCATTATTTATGTTTTCCCTTAGATCTACAGGCAAAAGTTCAATATAGATCCAAAATTTACCATAGATCCAATGAACCAATAATAGCCATTCATTTTTTTATTATGATAAACTTTCACCCTTTTTTAAAAAATTAAATATCTCGCAAACCGTTAATCGTTACGCGATAAAAATTATACCATCGCGACGAGAATTAAATTATCTTTCTATAGATATGCACTACTATATATTTTTAACCATTTTTTTTTTCAAAATTTCGGTCAACAAAAATCATATATGATTTATGAAAATCATATATGATTCGATTTTTACGAATCATATATGATTTTTGAGAATCATATATGATTCGTAAAAATCAAATATGATTCATAAAAATCGAATCATACATGATTTTTTAAAATCATATATGATTCGTAAAAATCATATATGATTTTTCGGACGGATTTTTTGAAAAAAAATGTTTGTCGAAAATATATAAAAGTGCATATCTATAGAAAGATAATTTAATTCTCGTCGCGATGGTGTATTTTTTATATTTTGAAAATTTACCGTTTGTAAGATATGTTGTTTTAAAAAAAAAGGTGAAAAATGATTTTTTATTAATTTAAATAAAAGATGGAGGGTTATGATTGGTTCATTTGTTCTATGGCAAATATGGGTTCTATATTGATCTCAACTCCAATATTCTCCTTATGGTTTCTCTTTGTAAAAAGTTGCTCCAATAGTTCATAAAAGTATATATGAATCGATTTGTACTAAATCAAGCCCTAGCTTGTTTCTCTTGTGATTATTAAAGCTTAACAAGATTATTTATCCCCAAACAAGCTCAAAATACAGCTACTCATCATGTTTATATGTGTATGTCGAGTTGTATAAAGTTCAAAGACAAGGGTATGACTTTTCAACGCTTAAAGATAGTTACTTATTATTAGATATTAGCATGATTAACATCTAAATTAAACAAGAGAAAACATAAAATTAGTAAATTTGAAATCCTTACAGTGGGATGTTTGTGGATCGAGTTGAAAGAAAGCCAAGAACCCAAAATATCAATTTAACTTCCAAAATACTAACCAACCCAAGATACTTCTCAAGCTTGTTTCAAAACCTTTAGAAATCAATGTGTTTGAAAAAATTTGAAGACATGTGTGTGTAGGAACTGGACACACACCTTGTGTCAGTGATATTTTGTATTATATTAATAATCACGCGGAATTTACTTAGTAATACTTAGAAGACAGATTATATGATGTATTGTAAGTGAACACAGATTAAACACAAAACTAAGCTCCAATATTATTAATGAATAATACGAGTGATCTTGCTTATCACTAGGGTTACACCTTGAATCTTATGTGAATGATATGTATGTAAGTAAGTGCCTAAGACAATGACCTAGGAACTCCTTTTATAGTACAAGGAGTCCTTTACAAGATAAGTATAAAACTAACAATATAGAATATACAAAAGATCTTTTCTATACTTATCTAAGCACGTTTTCCTAACAATTATCTAATAGCAGTGTTAATAATGTGCCAGCAGTGGTAATACGTTTCCACTGCTAGTGCAATACTTAGCAGTGTCTTCCACAGCTATCAGTGATAACTGTTATTATTATTCCCAACAATCATCCCCTAAACTTATGATTTCTCTGCAAATCAATAAGTTTCTTCAATATTCATTATCTTTAAGGATTTGGGGAATTCTTTCAAACACTTCATCTTTTTCTCAATGCTTGAATAGCTCTTGAACATTGATCTTGAAGCCTGTGTAACAATGCTCTGACTTTCTCACTATCTTCATAAACTCTTATAGTAGTACACAGCATCACAATGAGAGTTCCAGCTCTGAGTGGATATTCTTTCTCAGCAAGCATGAATGCATCTACTCCATTTGCTGTAGAAACATGATGAACTTCACATGAATCATAGTAGAACCATTTAGTACCAGGACATGAACATGAGAATTTCCAGAAATCATCATTAACATCTGGTTCATAAAGCCTTCTAAGATTAACCCATAACTGCATCTCCCTTCATATCTTTGAGATCTTCAGCATTAAACCTTTCTTGAACTAACTTCCATAGTGTATCAAGATCATCTCTGTCAAAAGCTTTTATGAGATCTTCAAACTGAATAAATGATGAAGTTTCACCACCTAGCCTTGTAATCTTCCATGTTGAAGCAAAGTTGCTAGCAGTAAACACTTCCCAGTCAATGATAGGATGTCTAACTTGCAGTGGTTCAAGGTAGAAATATTCTTCTTCAATCACAATCATATCAGTCAGTTGTTCTTCAGTGAACTTCTCAGTTGGAACTTCTTGTTCTTCAGCAAACTTTGTCTTCTTAAAAGTCTGAGAATCACTGTCTTTGGCCTTTCTCTTCAAATCAGGATACCTTCTTGCTTCTTCTTCAGAGTTCATTGGAATGAAATCTTTATCTTGTCTTTGAACTCTGTAGTAGATACTTTCAACTTTATCATCAGGTATTCCTTTGAATTGATGTCTTTTCCAGCCACCAACATTGCAACACTAAGTCTTCATGTATGCAATAACTTGTGCTTTAGTTGGTTGCCTTGGTTTCTTTTGACCTTTTCTGACTGAACCAATTACCTCTTGAAGTGCTTGATTATTCTTCATCTGAATAAAGTCCTTTAACTGAGCTGTTCTTTGTTCTTCAGTTAAAGACTTATCTGCAACTAGGTCAATTGCTTTCTTCTTGATCACTAGATCATTTGCAATCAAGAACTAAATTTCTTCTTCAGTAGGTACATAACTGAACTCTGGAGTCTTCTCTCTGAATATTGTAGGTTGAAAAGTGGAAAGTGGATCTTCCATTCTATCCAGCCTTTTAGCCTCCATAAAGCTTGCAATCTCCAATTCTTCAAGCTTTTTCTTCTCAGCAACTTCATCTTCATTAATCTTTCTTGCAACTTCAGCATCATGAGCAATCTGAATTTGTACTTTCTTTGAAACCTTTCTTCTTTTTTGCTCCTTGCTTTGCATAACAGCTTTACCTTTGACTTCCTTCAGTTTATCAATTTCTTCACTTGCAGTGGCAATATCATGTCCAGCAGTGGGAATATTTGGCTCTGCAGTGGAAATTGGATCAGTGGTAAAATCATCAGTTGCAATACTAAAAATGTCTTGATCCAGTTGCTCTTCTTGAGTATCTGCTCCCTCTTCACCTTTACTAGAAACACCTTCATCTTCAAAATCAATTCTCCTCCCATGAGTTCCAGCATCTGTTTTCCTCCCCTGTTTGGGAGAATTTCCCAAATCTTGATTAAAATCAGCTGAATCACCATCATTAGGTGAGGATGAAGATGATGTTACGAGCTTTGCAGTTTTCCTTTGCTTTAACCCCTGCAACTCTTCCTTCAAGGTATGAATCTCCTCCTTCAAAGATGTAATATCCTTGGCATGCTGCTCCTTAAGTTGTGCCAAGTCTTGTTCCAGAGATTTAACCTGCTTTGCTAATGTTGTACAAATTTCCATTAATTCCATAGGTTTCCCACTGCCCTCAACACTTCCAACTGTGTAACCTGTTGGGAGAGGTGAATCATAGGGCATTGGTTCAGGTTCCTCCCTAGTTGGACTAGATTGAAGCCTGGAACCACCACTGCTTGTGCTTAAACCAAAAGGATCAGGTACATGCTGTGTTGTAATGGGAGGAGTTGGCTGTTTTTGCCTCCTCTCATAGGTGTGAGAAACTGGTGGAGTATAATCAATGTGTGGAACAGTGATTATGGGTGTAGTTTGTACTTGTGAAATCTTTGCAAGCATTTGAGGAAAGAGAGGTGTAAAATCCATATTGCCATCTTTATTCATATTTTGAAAAACTTTAGGCTTAAGGCAACGAATTTTATAAGTTCTTTTATGGGGTTGCAATTGAAACTCATTTAGCACTGCTTGCACAAACCTTGGATACATTAAAAATTTTGTTGAACTCTTTACATTGCCAGTCATACTTGTAAAAATATATTTTGACCAGTTAAAAATCTTATCAGTGGCTAGACAAACCAAAGGGTAAGCCATGGTTGAACTAAATTGCTCATAAGATATTTTCTTTGGACTAAGACAATGTAAAAGAGTATGTATCAAAAATCTCCAGTGGGGACAAAAACCACTCTTTTTAAACGTAGCCTTTTTATCAGTGGTATCATACCCCATGGATGATAAATTTTCATGTATTTCTGGCATAGGTAATGTGATGATACCATTGAGATCATCCAATTGGAGAACTCTCCTCAAAGATGCCTCAATAACATCAATAATTACCCCATCCACAGTGGCTCTTAGAGCATCCACTGTTTCATGTGTATATCTATTCTCAAGTGTTATGGACTGAGCAGAAGTCCCAAACTGTTTGATTTGAGAGATATAGATTGTGGGATTTAAAAGTAAAGCATACCTTATATGGGTAGTATTGAGAAAGTCCACAATCTGATGAAAAACAAGGCCACTCTTCTCGTTTGATTTTTCTAAGTAGGCCACTTGGTTGTGCTCATCTGCAAATTGTAATGGTGCCATAGAAACTTTTGATGAAAAAGATATTATGTCAGTAAGAATTGAAGGAATAACTAGCTAATTGAGCCAAAAGATATATAAAGGTAGGGTTTAAGAGTTTTGCGCAAGAAAGATTATCTGAGGAAAGTATTTATCTTTGGGGGATAAATATCAAATAGGAAAGTAGATAATCTTCTAAAAAGTTACCCTATATATATGGAAAACAATTTTTCTTCAACGGCTAGTAAAAAAAAATTAGTTACTGACACAACAGTTGTAACGGCTAGATCAACAGTGGTAAAAATACTACTGTCAGTGGAAACTGTGAACTAGCAGTGGTAATTTTTCACAAAAATTTGCAAAGAGCAGTGGTAAAGAAAAACATATAAAAATAGACTGCTCTTATAATAGTTTTTAGCAAACTAACAGCTATCAACGGATTTGATATGTCTTTACCATGAGCCGTTTGCTATAGACTAGCCAACTCTTAATCATAAAGAATATGGTGAGTTGATAACCATATAGTTTTTGGTAAACTATCAACCATAAACGGATTTGTCAAGTCTTTACCAGTAGCCGTTTGCTCTGGACTAGTTGATTCTTATGTGGATTAGACATGGTGAATCGATAACCATTTGTTGTGTATCTCAGTTATACACCTTTTAAGATCAACTCCCATCTATGCTGCATAAAAGTTATTGAACAAGCAAAAACACAAGCACAAAAACATATACAAACTTATACAACAATGTTAGTACCTAGAGACTTCCACTCAACACCAAATACCATTAGACACAAAAAGTTTATGGATTTAGCATTCCAATACTTGTTACCAAGTACTGAAATCTACCCACATCAAGACCTTTTGTTAATAAATCAGCATAGTTGTCATCAGTATGGATGTTGACAACTTGAATTAGTCATTTTTCATAACAGTCTCTTATGAAATGGTGTCTAATTTCAATATGTTTAGTCTTTGAGTGTTGAACTGGATTCTTAATAATGCAAATGGTACTGCTATTGTCAATATGAATGATGGTATTTATGAAATTGTACCCATAGTCCAAAAGTTGATTCTGAAGCCATAGAACTTGAGCACAGCAACTTGCAGCAGCCACATACTCTACCTCAGTTGATGAATTAGCCACCATTGTTTGTTTCTTGTACTGCCATGACACTAATCTGTTGCCAAGAAATTAGCATCCACCTGTTGTAGATTTTCTATCCAAACTAGCTCCAGCATAGTCACTATCTAAGTAAGTAACCAAATCTAGAGGAGATTCTCTAGGGTACCATAATCCCAGAGTGGGAAATGCTTTAAGATATCTGAAAATCTTCTTCACAGCAGTCAAGTGAGAGAATCTGGGAGTGACTTGAAACCTTGCACATGCACACACTGCAAACATAATATATGGTCTAGATGATGTAAGATACATCAAAGAACTAATCATAGACCTGTACATGGGTACATCAACTGCTTCACCACTATTTTCCTTCAAGAGTTGATGTGTAGCTTTATCTGCAGGGGTGCTGGATGACTTTGCATCAGTGAACTTGAACTTCCTTAGTATCTCAGCCACATATTTATCTTGATTGATGAAAATACCATCTGGCCTTTGTTGTACTTGAAGTCTCAAGAAGAATGTGAGTTCACCCATAGAACTCATCTTGAATTCTTCCTTCATTAGCTTCTCAAATTCTTTGCACATCTATGTCTTTGTAGATCCAAAAATGATATCATCAACATATACCTAAACTAACAAGATATCATTCTTGTCTTTCTTGATGAACAAAGTTTGATCCACTCTGCCTCTATGAAACCCATTATCAAGTAGATAAGTAGTCAAGGTCTCATACTATTTTCTTGGTGCCTGATGCAAGCCATACAAAGCTTTACCCACCCTGTATACTTTGTTTGGATATTCAGGGTCTTCAAAGCCTGGAGGTTGTGACACATATACATCCTCATCAATCTGCCCATATAGAAAAGCACTCTTTACATCCATTTGATAGACTTTAAAGCCCATAAAGGATGCATAAGCTAAGAACAGCCTGATTGCTTCAATTCGTGCAACTGGGGCAAACACTTCTTCATAGTCAATACCCTCCTCCTGAGTGTATCCTTGAGCCACAAGCCTAGCTTTGTTTCTGATAACAATTCCTCTTGCATCCTTCTTATTTCTGAACACCCATTTAGTACCTATTACCTTCTTGCCAGAAGGTAAATCACAAAGCACCCAAACCTTTTGAAGCTTGAATTGGAGCAACTCTTCTTGCATTGCTTCCACCCAGCTTTTATCTTCAAGTGCCTTGTATACATTCTTTGGCTCCATTTGTGACAGAAAGCACATAAAGAGACATTCATTCTTGCCTTCATGAGTCTTAGATTCATATATTTCACTAAGGAATCTATGAATATCAGGCAATTTGTTTGTCTTCTAGTCTTTACTGGTGAATTAACAGCCCCAATCACATTTTCAAGAGGATGTGATTTATGAATTGAAGTATGGGGAGTCTGAGGAATTGCAATCTCATTTGGCATATTAGAGATTTCAACATCATTGGCTTGAGCTTCCTCTGTAACTGGAGTTGTAATTTCCACTTCCGATGTTGCAGTGGAAAATTCTGGCCTAGCAGTGGAATCTGAATTTCCACTGCTTTTAGGATCTTTAGTGTTCATGTTGCTATCTTCTTCTTTACCAGAATCATTAGAAGGATGAGCATCTCCAGTCCTTGAAATAACATTATTGTCTGCAAAGTCCCAAAGTGGCAAACTGAATTCATCTTGATCTTCTGCTTGATCTTTGCTTGGTTCATCATCATCAAGAAACTCTTCTGAACCTGAAAAATCATAAGTAGATGTGCCTGTAGAGATAGGCACATAATTCATAGTATTGGTTAGAGTATCAAGATCAAACAGCCTTTCTGGACCAGTTCCTTTGACATTCACTTTGTTCTCCAGGAACTCAACAAGCAAATTTTCTTTAATCTTTTGGGTTCTTAAGTTGAATACTCTGAAAGCTTTACTGACCATGGAATACCCAACAGAATACCCTTCATCAGCTTTTTCTTCAAATTTGCCCAGATAATCTATGGTATTGAGAATAGATACATGACATCCAAATGGTCTCATGAAGTCAAGGATAGGTGGTCTACCCCTAAATAACTCATAAGGTGTCTTGTTCTTTTTTTTACCACTAAAACCCTGTTTTGCACATAACATGCAGTGTTAACTGCTTCAGCCCAAAAAGTGATTGGCAATTTTAAATCTGCCAACATGGTTCTAGCAGCCTCTATAAGTGTCCTGTTCCTCCTCTCAGCAACACCATTTTGTTGAGGAGTTCTAGCAACACTAAATTCTCTTTTAATACCTTTATCTCTGCAAAAATCATCCATAACTCTATTCTTAAACTCTGTCCCATTGTCACACCTGATGATTTTCACTTTGAAATCATATTGGTTTTCTACTTGTGTGATAAAGGTCTTAAGGATGCCAGTTGTTTCATCCTTTGTATTAAGAAAGAAAACCCATGTAAACCTGCTGAAATCATCAGTTACAACAAGACAATACTTTTTAAGATTTAAGCTGCTCACAGATGTAGGACCAAACAAGTCCATATGTAACATTTGTAGTGGGTGAGCAATAGAGTTAACCAACTTTGATCTGCAAGAAGCTCTGTGTTGTTTGCCTTTAAGACAAGCCACACAGGTTTGATCATTCTCAAATCTTTTCTGAGGCAAACCTCTTACCAAACCATCTTTGACAATCTTGTTAATGGTTTTGAAGTTAACATGACCAAGTCTTATATGCCATAACATGGATTCATCCACTGTGGCCTTTGCAATCAAGCAAGCATAATCATCTTTAGCAACAATGTTGTTTATATCAAAGCTATATAAGTTGCCTTTTCTAGGAATCTTAAGAAGAATCTGACTTTAATCAGGCATCTTAAAATCCTTAGAGAGAACAAAATACATAGCTTTGGTAAAAAGAACATTGTTCTTCTTGTCACACATTTGTGACACACTAAAAATATTATACTTAAGCTCTTTTACATAGTACACAGGTTCAAAGTCTAAGTTACCAGTTTTGATTATCCCTTTACCAGCAACTTTTCCATTAACTCCACCTCCAAAGCTGACATATTGTCCATCATAATGTTCAAAATTTGAGAGATAGGACTTGTTGCCAGTCATGTGCCTTGAACACCCACTATCTGTGTAATCTTAATCTGATCTTTTTGTCTTTGGATGTTCCTGCACATATAAGTAAAGAGTTAGTTTCTTTTGGGGACCCAAGCCATGATTGACATGGATCTGCCTCGTGTATCAATATAGTTATATCGATCAAAGGTCATTGATACACCATTGGTATTGGTTGATGAGGTTATTCCTTTAGGTTTCCATTCCCAACGAGCTAAGGTCTTCACAACATTTCCCATGTCCACCTTTTTCTTGTTTACAACCCTTGCATTGGGAACTTTTGAATGAGCAGTGGAAACTGCTGGTTTGGTTTTAGGTACCTACTGTTGGTTATAATGAACCTTTTTATTTTGAAAAGTTCTTTTCCCTGTTTGTGCAGATTTTGCAAAAGTTGTTTTGGATTTTGCACTTGTAATAGGTGACTTAGGGTGAGCAGTGTTAACAGTCTTTGCAGTGGCAAAAGTTTTGAGGCCACTTCTTAGTTGAACGGCTCTTGGGATCATTTTGCTGTGTGAATTAGGGTGCAAATTATTTTGAAAGCTGTTAGACTCCACCCTTTTATTCCCATGGACTTCCCTTCTCCCAACATGATAGTCACAATAAGCATGTAAATAATCAAAACTACCACATATATAGCATGCTTTATTGTACATCACAAAATCACTACCTAGTTGTTGAGATTTAACATGATTCCAACTCCTCTGGTTACCCCTAGGAGCTGTAGGCTTGTTCCTATACATCTCAGCATGCCTTACAGTTGATCTAGGTTTATTAGCTTGTTTCCTAGGTTCCTCTGTAACAGTATTAACAACTTTTGGGATAGAAGCCTCTACATTCTTTTTAACATTCTCATCAGTATTAACAACTTTTGGGATAGAAGCCTCTACATTCTTTTTAACATTCTCATCAACAACTGATGAGTCACTAGCACTTTCAAAAACATCAGTTTCATGCTTAACCTTTTCCTCACTTTTCACAAATGTGTCCTTTAGAGGACCATATTCACGTTGAAGTTCCTGAAAATCTTCTAAGCTTGTATGAGCTAAATCTATGCCTGGAGGTGATGGAACACCTCTTAGTGGTGGTGGAACAGTATGATATCCCATACCTGACTTAGCTTTACTCATAATTTGAGCATTCCAAATTTTATCAATTGACTTAGACTGATAATAGCATGTGTCTACAGTTAAATTGACATTTTCATTTATCTTTTTAAGTTTTTCAAGCTCTTCTTGGTATGCCTCATTCACAGCTGTCTTATGATCTACCTCTCTTCTAAGAAGAATTATATCATCATTATATTTTGACTCATTTTCTCTATAGTGCTCTAGTTGTTTTTCTAATATAGCTATAGCTCTCCTAAGGTTTGGCATAGTATAATTAGCAGTATACAACTCTTGTCTTTCATTAGAATATAGATCATTAAGCCTTTCAACTTCTCTAGCAGCCCTACATGTTTTAGAACAACTTTCAAAGTTTTGTACCTCAGAGTCAGAGAAAGCCATGAGAGCAAATTCAGTAGACACAAGAGCAGCATCTGAAGGTTCTTCCTCTTGTTCATCAGCCATGAAACTCCAATCATAGCTCACACCATCAATTGCCAACATTGCCTTTGGTTATTCCACAGTTGGTTCTTTCTTTTGCTTGTACCAAGTAGACTTGTTGTCCTTCATCCTTGGTCTTTTGCATTCCCTAGCAAAATGCCCCAACTTGTGACAATTGAAACACTCTACTTTCTTTTTGTCAAAGCCTGCAGTTTCACCACCATTGATGTGAATAGGCTTGCCAGTCTTCTTGTAGAATTTCCTAGCCCTCATGCTAAGAAGAGCTATTTGCCATTTAATATCCATCTCCTCCAAGTCATCTTCATCAATTTTCTCTATGTCTTCATGAGTTAATATAGAGCCATTAACTTGAGTGGAGATAAAAGCATAAAAGGTAGGATCTCCAATACCAGCAATCTTTTTCTTTGAACCTGCAGTGGTAACGCTAACATTACCAGTGGAAACTGTAGAACCAGCAGTGGCAATATCATCATCACAGTCATCTTCAGAATCATCACTTTCAACAGAGGTTGACATCAAAGCCAAACTGCTTGAGCTTGTACCAAGTTTCCCAGCCTTCTTCAATCTTTGTTCAATAAGTTTGAAGTTGTTGTAAAGATCATTAAGCTTCATAGTTTCAATATCTGGTTTATTTTCCCAGACAGTAACATTAGTATGAAACTCTGAAGGCAAACTTCTTAGAAACTTTAAATTTAGGTCTTCCTTTTCTACCTCAATGCCAAACACAGTTAGTTGTGTAACAATCTTCTGGAGTTTGGTGAAGATGCTATCAAGAGAATCACTGCTTGAAGCAGAGAAGTTTTCATAACTTTGCTTCAACAATGTCTTTTGAGTCTTCTTTGTAGCATCATTACCACCAAACACTGAGAAAATCTCTTCAAAAAGTTCTTTAGCTGTCTTGAACTTGCTGAATGCTATGATCTGGTCTCTAGGGAGAGTCATCAACAACAAACTTCTAGCCTTTAGATCATTCTTCTTCAGTGCTTTTTCAATATTAGTCTCAGGCACAGAAACTGTCACAACATCTGTGTCACCAACCTTCTGAGTACTAGTTACAGGCTTGAAAGAATCACCAGTTAAGATGATCTCCTATAGAGCATAGTCTTGAATGAGAAAGTATTGCTCAATCATTATCCTCCACATCTCAAACTCATTAAGTTTGAGCTTAGGAAGTCTTGGAGTAGAAGAGTTGGACTGGTTGTTTTCCATCTCCATTGAATTGAGTGAGTAGGTTAAGTGTATTCCTTGGATCATCTAAATCAAAATATCAGAACCTTGCTCTGATACCACATGTTGGAACTGGACACACACCTTGTGTCAGTGATATTTTGTATTATATTAATAAGCACACGGAATTTACTTAGTAATACTTAGAAAACAGATTATATGATGTATTGTAAGTGAACACAGATTAAACGCAAAACTAAGCTCCAATATTATTAATGAATAATACGAGTGATCTTGCTTATCACTAGGGTTACACCTTGAAGCTTATGTGAATGATATGTATGTAAGTAAGTACCTAAGACAATGACCTAGGACCTCCTTTTATAGTACAAGGAGTCCTTTACAAGATAAGTATAAAGCTAACAATATAGAATATACACAAGATCCTTTCTATACTTATCTAAACACGTTTTCCTAACAATTATCTAATAGCAGTGGTAATAATGTGCCAGCAGTGGTAATACGTTTCCACTGCTAGTGCAATACTTAGCAGTGTCTTCCACAACTATCAGTGATAACTGTTATTATTATTCCCAACAGTGTGTGTATTGTGTTGGTGTGTTCGGTTATAAAGAAGAAAAAGAATCTCATTTAGATCCAATAGTCTAGTGGTTAACAAGGTGTATGGACATTATATGTTATTAACTAGTTTATAATGTGCAAAGTAGCATTTTCACATCTTTTAACATAAACATGTGACACTATGAGTTGTAATTTGGGTGGTAACATGTATAGGATGAGACAAAGATTATTTTAAATTTTTGTTATCTATTTCGTGTCCCGTTCGAGCTTAAATATGGGTCGCGGTGTCCTGGTTTGACACTTTTTTTTAGCAAACGTGTAATATACAATGTTGAGCATGTTTTTATAAAAGTAAAAATTAAAATATTAATTCTAACTCAGGAAAATATTTATTTTAACTTTAGTCATAATTAAAGGTGTGTCGGTACGCGTGCGGGCTCGTTTATCGAGGTAGCCTCTCATTGTCGTGTTTTGTTCATCAGTAATTATCAGGAAGTAACTAACTTGCATCATTTGATCATCACTGTCACCCGTTGTTGCACAAATCAATTAAAAAGTAAAAATTTATACGTGAAAATGCATCAGATGGTTTAATTAGATCTTAATAAACGATTACTTCATTTTAAAGTTGAATAATGATTTGAAAATTTACGGGTGGCTACAGAGCCGTTGATTGAAGACATGAAAGAATTGTGGGATACAGGCGTTGAAGTGTATGGTGCGTACATGAAGGAAACTTTTCTATTTGGGCCATGAATTTTTGCACCATAATGATTTTCCTGCATACGGTAACTTGTTAGGATATGGTACAAAAGGATATAAGGCATGCCCTGTTTGTGAAGATGATACCTACTAAAGGTGGTTGCCAAATTGTAAAAAGATGGTATATATGGGAAATCGAAGGTCATTTTAGAAGAATCACCCGTACCGTAAACAAAAACATTTGTTTGACAATAACACTGAGTTAGGAGTCTTACGACAACCATTGGATGGAGAAGTTGTACTATCCCGAGTTAAAGAAGTAAAGAATGTGTTTGAAGAACAAAAGAGAACCATTCCGACCAACATACGAAAAAAAAAATGTGTATTTTTTTATTTGCCATATTGGAAGCATTTGCAAGTTCGACATTGTATTCATGTTATTCACATTGAGAAAAATGTTTGTGACACCTTAATAGGATTATTGTTAAATATTTTGGGAAAAACAAAAGACGGGGTTAATTTCGAAAGGATATGGTTGAAATGGGAATAAGACCATAGTTTTCTCTAGTTGAAAGAGAAGGAAGTCGTATGTATCTCCCGACATCTTGTTATACCATGTCAAAGGCCAAGAAAACCAAATTTTGTCAATGCTTGCATACAGTTGAGGTTCCATCCAGATATTCTTCAAATGTTTAAGAAGTTAGTTTCGATGGTTGACTTGAAGTTTCTTGGTATGAAGTCGCACGATCATCATATTTTAATTACACAACTTATCCCAATTGCAATTCGTGGAATATTGCCAAACCGCGTTTGGCACACGATCACAAAGCTTTACCTATTTTTCAACATGATTCATTCAAAAAGGATTGATCCACAAGTGTTAGATGAATGATAGAGTGATAATATCCTCACCCTTTGCTAACTCGAGATGCATTTTCCACCTTCCTTTTTTAATGTCACGGTTCATTTGGTATCTCATATTGTAGGAGAAATAAAGGCTTGTGGTCCTGTGTTTCTACAGTACATGTTTCCGTTTGAGAAATACATGGGTTTCTTAAAAGGATATGTTAGGAATCGATATCGACTAGATGCGAGTATTATTCAAGGATATGCTACCGAGGAGGTAATTGAGTTTTGTATAGACTATATGAAAGATGCCCCCAATATTGGTATCCCACAATCTCGACATGAGGGTAGACTTCAAGAGGTTGGGACTATTGGGAGGAGTTTGGAAGTGCCAAATCGAGATGATTTATATTGCGCACATTTTACCGTTTTAGAACACATGACTTGTGTTGCTCCACATATACATGAGAAACATATTTGCAACATAATTTGCAGATGCTTGTTAAAACTTAATTTAGTTTGTACAACTAATATTTTGAATGATGTTCATGTTTTTATTTAGATCTAGATCGTACTTAGAGCTATCATAACGCATGTACTCGATTGCTTGTTCTTAATACTTTTGCATTATAAGTGTATTATATATTTTCTAATAATATATGTTTGGTAGGAGGTTAACAAATGCCAATTTTTTCTCTTCTACGGACTAAGAAGGTTCTTTGTGCTATAGGGATGGTGTATCCGGCTAAGCAAGTGCATGGAAAGTCAGTGCTACAGGGGCATGCAAAGGTGCATGTAGAGAATGTTGAAAACGATTACAAGGACTACATTCTTCCAGTCCCAACCAAAGAGTTTATTAAAATAGGACAACCTGTTCTTAGTTTAATTCAATGGCCCAAGAAGTATACTGAACTCACTAAGGTAAATTGATCTACATAAGATTCCCTTCTTATAATATTGTAGTAGCATTTAGTCACTATAATAATTGTACTCTGTTATCAAGCCTCCAACCAAATAGGAAACAAGAAAATTTTGGCAACAAATACCTCCACCTAAATTGCAACCAAGCAAATTACGGCAACAAATACCTCCGCCCAAACTGCAACCAAGAAAATTGTGGCAACAAATAAAGAATCTTATACCCGAAAAAAACATCGCCAACTTTCTCTAGACAAGAAGGACCATCCAATAATATAACGGCAACTGCATCGACCAAAAGTGCACGTCCACTCAATTCGGTACGTGCATTCATGTGTGGTATGCTTCACATGTTTTAGTTTGAGTCTAAATGGCTATTGTATTAATAGGTTGAACATAAGTTTTAGAATCTTATTAATACTTAGAGGTAGCAATTTGTGCCCGAAATAAAAAAAAGGCCTAATTTGTAAAGATTTTGGAACATTTAACCCCTTCTTTTCTGAAATTGTGACAACTCGTAAATTCCTCGATATGTCGTAATTGGAGAAACATGAAGTAGAACGATCGTTTTAACTAATTTGAGATACGAGTCGTATTATACATTGTTTTTATTGGAAATATTATTCTGAGAACATTGGCGTAACTCTCGAGTCGCGAATCCCTCGTTTACTAGTCCAAACGAGTCCCGAACCTAATATATCAAAAATTTTACAAAGTTACAACTAGGGTCCTTGTGATAGCTTACATTTTCGCCCCTATACTTTCTATTTTACAAGTTTAATCCCTCCTGGTGGTATAAATACCCCACCTCCTCACCCTTTCCCTCATTTGCACATTCCCTTTGTCTATCTACAAATCACACACACAACTTATTCTTCCTCTCTCTAACAATAAAATCCGGCCACCCATAATTAGGGTTCCGGCGCCGTCACTTTTTCCGGCTAAAACTCCGGCGACCACCAAATGTTACACCACCTCTTCTAATCAATAGATCGGGGTCTTGTGACCCCGTTTATGCTTCGTATGTGCCCTCAAACGCCCATACGTGCTCTAAATCTTTAAAATAAGATTCAAAATACCTAGGGTTTCGTGGTAAATCGTGTGCAAGGGTCCGAGCTAGTTGGTAACGAGTTGTACTCGTGCGAGACACCAACGAAATGTAACACCCCCAAATTTGGCACAACTGAAGCATTCGGGTCGTGGGATGCTACTAATTGGTATCATGACACAAATTATAGAACAACGGTTTTACCTTAAGAAAAATTATAAACAAATATATAGAGTTTACATTATTCAAAATTAGTGCGGAAATACAGGCCCATAATAATAATAAAGCGGTCCCAAAAATATCCAAGTATCCTATGACCATTGCATGCCAGGCCAAAAGCCTCCAAAGTAAGTTGTCGCGATAAACCTGAAAGTACATGCTAAAAATGCCAACACGAGGTTGGTGAGTTCATAGGTTGAAATAAAGTAGTAAATCAGTTTTGCTGTGCAATGATAAACCAGTAGGACATATGTATAAGTAAGAGTGTTGAGCAAGTAGTAAAATGAAATGCAATCCAGGTAATGTAATCCACATCATGAAATCCGACCACCACGTGGTCCCGTGCACAATAGGAATCCAATCAGTTATTATCGCAAACCAGCTGGAGCTAAACTGTTGGATAAATGAAATCTGTCAACCAGTCCCAAAGACTGTTGGCTAAATGTAATCATGGATATCCAACCAGTCCCGAAGACTGTTGGCTAAATGAAATCTGTCAACCACTACAAACACTCATGCACACAATTACATACACATATATGTCCAAAATGAAATAATATGAATTTAGCACAACGAAAGAAATAATGTTATTGTAATGATAATTGAATAGCTGAAAAAGTTATTTAGCGAAGCAAATAAAGTTTTCAAGAATCAAGTCATTTGCAAATATTGGAATTTAGTAAACAAGCATGTATTCTCCCCAAAAATATTTTCAAAACAAGTAAATTAGGGGCCATGAACTCACCTCAGTCCGAAGCAATGCAATAATCATAACTAACACGACTGGCATCAAGGAGCATAACACAACAGTGTCGAAAGTACAGGTGCAATGGTACAACATCGGCACAACCTAATAGGAATATGCTATCTCAGAATAAATCTCGCAAAGCAAATGAATTTCCGAAAAATAACGTGTTTCGGTTTTCGTGGAATACTCGCATCGTTAGTTTCAGAAGTCCATTATCAAATATCTCAAAAGTTTAGTTTTAACGTCTCGTGTGGTGGTAAGAAAACAAAGACTCGATATACAACTCCCGCTAAAAGAGAATAAATGAAAAGACATAAACCTAGAATGTATCCCACATGCACAATATGAAAATAGACAAATAAGGAACAATTAGAAAATAATGAAAAGATAAATAGATGGTTGGGTTTTGATCATTTACCTAATAAATCCATAAATTTACATTAAGTACAATTCGTTTTATTTTCGGTTTTAAATCAAAAGTATTTTATAAATAACGATGAAATACAATTCGTTTATCAAAACACGTTTCGATTATTAGTTAATCTGGTTAAATGAGTTAAAATAATTAAAAGGTTTTATTAGTCCGTTTTGATGGTAATTATTATTCCGGTTGTATGTTTATTGATTATCGATACAAGTCCAAATGATCCAATTATCAGTCCAATATTAAATCCCGAATATGCCAAATCAAAGTCCAAGTCCCAAGTAATATTCTCAATGTCCAAAACGTACCACGATCGTAAGGTCAAAATAAATAGTTCATGTTAGTTCAAATGTCCAATATAAGTTTCAAGAGTTTAAGTCGTATCTTGATGTTTATAATTCGCTAAGCATTATGCTTAAGTTTTAAAAACAAAACTCGTGACTATAATATATAGTTAGGCTAAAGCGGAAACTGACTCGTGGCCAAAACTGGTCACGACCCGAGACCAAACCAATCAAGCAAACACAAACGACACATCATCACAACGCAAGCAGATCCGAGACCCTATGGTTTGTTATCGCAACCGTATACCAAAACTCCAACAAATCAAACACCCCCAACAAATCTGTAACTAAATCGATAAGCAAAATAAACCCGAACCATACATAAACATCACGACACCTTAAATAACACTACCCGCACTCGAATTAATCAAGACGCCATATAACAGACTCTACTCTCCACATGGAACCGAGAACAGAAAGGAAATCACTTGACCGTTTTGTTATATTTCTTTACCATACGAAACTCCTAACGCAATTTTCAAAACTTGTTAAATTGTTTTCATCTCATTTTCAAAAATTATTTATAATGAGAGTTTTATTGAAAGAAGTACAAGATGAGTTTTTACGATGTCATACCTAGAAGACGAAGGAGAGAAACAGAGCTACGAGGTGTAAATGGTGTGGCTGTGGTGATTCCTGATCTAAAACAGATCCAAACGAAACCCTACATTGGGACCTTCGCTTTAAACCGCATAAAACGGACCCTTGGACTCTTCTTAGCATGATGATGAGGATGGTGATGGAGGCGGCGGATAGTAGTCAAGAGGTGATGGTGACTGTCGTGGTGTGATGGGAGTGGTAGTGGTTTTATGATGGCGGCCAGTGGTGAGCGACAACAAGGTGGTGGTGTGAGGTGGATGGTTACTATGGCGATGTGAGGTGATGGTAGTAGTGGCTTGGCCGGAGCTATGTCCTGAACAGATGAAGGGGCGGCTGCAGATAAGTTGGGAGGAGGAGGGAAAATTGTTTTAGGGTTTGTGTAAAAACAACAAGAACCCTAGATGTATAATATATACACAAAACTAAAAAGGAAAAAAAATGTGCAAGGTTATTAGAAGTAAAAGGGGCGGGGTGAAACTATACCACAGGGACCATAAGCGAAATTTTAGTAAACTTTTGCAAATATTAGGCCCGGGGCATAATTGGGCAAGTATACACTCGAATTAAATTACGTAAATAACACCATCGGGTTCGAAATAATTTTTCCATTAAAAACGAGTATTTACTTGACTAGTTTTCTCGTAATTAAATATAATAGTCAAATCAAGAAGTTAAATTAACTTTATGATTTACGAGACAATTCTTTGTTTTCTATTCAAATTGGCTCGGGAAAAATCCGAAATGGAAAAAAGTAATAATAAATATAAATCGTTATTAAAATAGTTTATTGAAAATTTACCGGCTGCTACAGTCTACCTTCCTTAAAAGGAATCGCGTCCTCGCGATTCAATTCATATCATTCGATAGCGTAAAGTCTCAGGAGGGATGATGATACGGGCAACCAGTAAGGGGATCTTATCATATGAAACAAATAGGGTAACTTGTACAATGATGAGACAGTGTCGAGACTTGGTAAATTTTTATCTCTAGTTCAAGCAGGGGTGTAGGCTTCACTCATAAAGTTTGGTTCAGTCACGACAGGAAATCTTAGTTGCTCAGTTTATGAGGTAATAGCATAAAATATTTTCCAAGTGAGTAAATAGGTTATAAAATGGTTCGTAGAACGGTTTAGAGGGTAAAAATAAATTTATTGTTTATAAAATAGCGATATGGTCAAAAATTTTGATTTCATGCCTGACTAGTAAAGTTTTTTTTTCTGTAGGCTGGTCGCAAAACATTGTATAGGGTGATTCAAAACAGTTTGTACGCTAATAGCGGCACAATTATCATGATATGAGGGGGTAGTAAAGATTACTGGTGTTCTCGAGGGATGATCGAAAAATTAGGCCTCTGTTCCCGAGGTCACGGTTTAGGTTACCCCTTAAAAACCCAAGGGTTCTGTCGATCGCAGAATCTCTGTCGAAATGAGAGTTTAGCAAATCCGAAGTACGACTCTGAAGGAGAGGTTAATGGTACTAGTAAATCAGTTAGTTGCCTTAGCAGTGTACTTAGTACACAACACGAAAAGGTACAGCATTCAAATCCAAGTCATAGTTCCAAACGGAAACCCGATTACAAAACGATATCAATTCAAGGTCTAAATAAAAGTGAACGTCTACGGCTCCAAACGGTCATGCTAAAAGCATACACGTCGATAGTGCGCAAGGTATATCATCACAAGGACAACATCGATGGAACAACATCGATCGAAGATAAGGCTTAAGGTAGAGGCGTCTGCAACAAGGCTATAAACAAAGTAGGGCTACGGGGATAAGCGATTTCCAAATTCAACGAGACCCAAGGTCACAAGATATATCACTCCAAATTCAAATGTAGCCGAGGCCATTCTCAAAAACATTTCAATAAGCTCGATGAATTTGTTACAACTTCAAGCAATCCGAAAACAAACTTGTGACCAATCAGGTCTATCTCGACGTGATACAAAACAAGGTTAGACGGTTTCAACGATTTCAAAAGTAACCCGAAGTCATATCATGACCAGGCGGTAAAGCGTTCCACACAAGAGAAAGAATATCACGATAAACAAGAATTGTGATGCCATTGTGTCGTGTGTAGGGGTAAACTTTTATAAAAATCGATGCTCGATTACACCAAAAACTTTACCCTTTTCTGAAATCAACCAAAAACCAACCGGACATAATACTATTATAACTACTTCAAGTATCGCAAAATTCACCTCTGAGTCGAACATAGGTGATCAGGCTATGTCCCACTGTCCCTGGCTAAATATAGCTGATCAGTCTATATTTACTCGAGGTTCAATGAATTTTGATATACTTGAGTAAGTTACTCTAGCATCATGTCTTTCACTTCCCAAAATCCATTTTCAAAAAACTAAAACAAGTATCCAAACTCAAAGTCAAAAGATGAGATTGCGTGTAGAAAGTGGTGCAACACTACAATAAGTGTTATGCGTAAGCATAAGTATGTCGAAGATACCTATAGCCCATAGCGAAAAATAAATGGATGCAAACAATCAATACTAAGACACACATCTCATCAAATATATTAGAAACCAAAGTCACAAGTGAGGCATCAGCTTGGCAGGCAGGCACGTGTCGGTCATAGGGTTAAGTATTTTTGAAAAAGTGGTTATAGTTTAGGTTTTAAAATTTTACCCAGTTCCCTATAACCTTGGCTTTGATACCAACTGTAACACCCCCAAATTTGGCACAGCAGAAGCATTCGGGTCGTGGGATGCTACTAATTGGTATCATGACACAAAGTATAGAACACCGGTTTTACTTTAAGAAAAATTATAAGCAAATATATAGAGTTTACATTATTCAAAATTAGTGTGGAAATACAAGCCCATAATAATATTAAAGCGGTCCCAAAAATGTCCAAGTATCCTATGACCATGGAATGCCAGGCCAAAAGCCTCCAAAGTAAGTTGTCACGATAAACCTGAAAATACATGCTAAAAATGTCAACACGAGGTTGGTGAGTTCATAGGTTTGAAATAAAGTAGTAAATCAGTTTTGCTGTGCAATAATAAACTAGTAGGACATATGTATAAGTAATAGTGTTGAGCAAGTAGTAAAATGAAATGCAATCCAGGTAATGTAATCCACATCATGAAATCCGACCACCACGTGGTCCCGTGCACAATAGGAATTCAATCAGTTATTAACGCAAACCAACTAGAGCTAAACTATTGGATAAATGAAATCTGTCAACCAGTCCCAAAACTGTTGGCTAAATGTAATCATGGATATCCAACCAGTCTCGAAGACTGTTGGCTAAATGAAATCTGTCAACCACTACAAACACTCATGCACACAATTACATACACATATATGTCCAAAATGAAATAATATGAATTTAGCACAGTGAAAAGAAATAATGTTATTGTAATGATAATTGAATAACTGAATAAGTTATTTAGCGAAGCAAATAAAGTTTTCAAGAATCAAGTCATTTGCAAATATTGGAATTTAGTAAAAAAGCATGTATTCTCTCCCAAAAATATTTTCAAAACAATTAAAGTAGGGCCATGAACTCACGTCAGTCCGAAGCAATGCAAGAATCATAACTAACATGACTGGCATCAAGGAGCATAACATAACAGTGTCGAAAGTACAGGTACAATGGTACAACATCGGCACAACCTAATAGGAATATGCTATCTCAGAATAAATCTAGCAAAGCAAATGAATTTCCGAAAAATAACGTGTTTCGGTTTTCGTGGAATACTCGCATCGTTAGTTTCAGAAGTCCATTATCAAATATTTTAAAAGTTTAGTTTTAACGTCTCGTGTGGTGGTAAGAAAACAAAGACTCGATATTCAACTCCCGCTAAAAGAGAATAAATGAAAAGACATAAACCTAAAACGTATCCCAAATGCACAATATGAAAATAGACAAATAAGGAACAATTAGCAAATAATGAAAAGATAAATAGATGGTTGGGTTTTGATCATTTACCCGATAAATCCATAAATTTACATTAAGTACGATTCGTTTTATTTTCGGTTTTAAATCAAAAGTATTTTATAAATAACGATGAAATACAATTCGTTTATCAAAACACATTTCGATTATTTGTTAATCTGGTTAAATGAGTTATAATAATTAAAAGGTTTTATTAGTCCGTTTTGATGGTAATTATTATTCCGGTTGTATGTTTATTGATTATCGATACAAGTCCAAATGATCCAATTATCAGTCCAATATTAAATCCCGAATATGTCAAATCAAAGTCCAAGTCCCAAGTAATATTCTCAATGTCCGAAACGTACCACGATCGTAAGGTCAAAATAAATAGTTCATGTTAGTTCAAATATCCAATATAAGTTTCAAGAGTTTAAGTCGTATCTTGATATTTATAATTCGCTAAGCATTATGTTTAAGTTTTAAAAACAAAACTCGTGACCATAATATATAGTTAGGCTAAAGCGGAAACTGACTCATGGCCAAAACTGGTCACTACCCGAGACCAACCCAATCAAGCAAACACAAACGACACATCCTCACAACGCAAGCATATCCGAGACCCTATGGTTTGTTATCACAACCGTATACCAAAAATCCAACAAATCAAACACCTCTAACAAATCTTTAACTAAATCGATAAGCAAAATAAACCCGAACCATACACAAACATCACGACACCATAAACAACACTACCCGCACTCGAATTAATCAAGACGCCATATAACAGACTCTACTCTCCACATGGAACCGAGAACAGAAAGGATATCACTTGACAATTTTGTTATATTTCTTTACCACACGAAACTCCTAATGCATGTTTTCAAAACTTGTTAAATTGTTTTCATCTCATTTTTAAATCCACGCAACCTAAACAATTTATTTATAATCAGAGTTTTATTGAAAGAAGTACAGGATGAGTTTTTACGATGTCATACCTAGAAGACGAAGGAGAGAAACAGAGGTACGAGGTGTAAATGGTGTGGCTGTGGTGGTTCCTGATCTAAAACAGATCCAAACGAAACCCTACATTGGGACCTTCACTTTAAACCGCATAAAATAGACCCTTGGACTCTTCTTAGCATGATGATGAGGATGGTTATGGAGGCGACGGATAGTAGTCAAGAGGTGATGGTGACTGTCGTGGTGTGATGGGAGTGGTAGTGGTGTTATGATGGCGGCCAGTGGTGAGCGACAGCAAGGTGGTGGCGTGAGGTGGATGGTTACTATGGCGATGTGAGGTGATGGTAGTAGTGGCGTGGCCGGAGCTATGGCCTGAACAGATGAAGGGGGAGGCTGCAAATAAGTTGGGAAATGGAGGAAAAATTGTTTTAAGGTTTGTGTAAAAATAGTAAGAACCCTAGATGTATAATATATACACAAAACTAAAAAGGAAAAAAAATGTGCAAGGTTATTAGAAGTAAATAGGGCAGGGTGAAACTATACCACAAGGACCATAAGCGAAATTTTAGTAAACTTTTGCAAATATTAGGCTCGGGGCTTAATTGGGCAAGTATACACTCGAATTAAATTACGTAAATAACACCATCGCGTTCGAAATAATTATTCCATTAAAAACGAGTATTTACTTGACTAGTTTTCTCGTAATTAAATATAATAGTCAAATCAAGAAGTTAAATTAACTTTATGATTTACGCGATAACTCTTTGTTTTCGATTCAAATTGGCTCGGGAAAAATCCGAAATGGAAAACAAATAATAATAAATATAATTCGTTATTAAAATAGTTTGTTGAAAATTTACCGGGTGCTACACGAAACGACCTCCACAGCCTCGTCTCTCTTTTTACTTCTCGGTAAAAATTCACCTCGTCTCATTGTGTTTATTTTCTATTTTTCCAAATGTATACATATATATTATAATTGTTTTCATGGACATAAAGGACTTAAACGAATTCAAAATGTTATAAAAAGGAGATTTTAAAACTGAAATGGAAACAATTCTTGAAAACGTTTTAACATGGGATTCGTGTGGTATTGAGATTTCAAGTGGTCTGATTTGGTTGTGTGTTTCGTGTCCTATTCTGACCTTCGAGTTAACTCAATGAGTCGAATGGACTCACTGAGTCGAAACAGTGAGGTAAGTCACGAGTCGGGTCAACTCTTTGGGTTGGTGGTCATCTTGGTTCTCGGGTCAGCCTAGTGGGTGACGGGTCAAGGCAGAAAAAAGGGTGTTTGTTTGTTGTTGTTTGTGTTATCGAGTCAAACCCGTTTCATTTTCAAGTCCGTGTGGTTTTGATTTATTAAGTGATGTTATAATTGTTGTTAGTTTGACTAAGCGATAATATGTAGTAGTATGAAATGGTGTTTGACGGGTCATATGTGTTACATTTGTGGTACAAGTCGAACTATGTAACGAGTATTACTTTAATTGGACTCGGTAAAGTAGTAAAAATTATTGTAACCAGAAATATTGAAACTAGTAAGTTGGCAAGTGGTGTAGACAATGAGATAATTGGGAACATGTAACGAGTTAAATATGTAATAATAGCGAATACTAAGAAATGATTAAAGATGCGAGTAAACGGGTACAACTTGTAATATATATGTATATATATATATATATATATATATATATATATATATATATATATATATATATATATATATATATATATATAACTATACATATATACTTAGTGACTCAGTTGTGTAGCAAATCAATGATATAACGATATCGGAACAACACTAACGGGGTAAACAATATTGAACGTAAGTTAACAACGAATGAACTTATAAAACGGTGTAATAAACATTAAGAACTAACACGTGATTAGTAAAGGGATATCATATATGTCATATTTCGTTATAATTATAAGAATTAACTATCTTTTATAAATTAGAGTACATTTGATATACGAGTTATATTGGTTTGGCAATAAGCCTATGTATTCCACTCACATTTTAAATGATAATGAGATATATAACTATATATTATTAACGGATATGGTTTATTTAATTATAAACCTTTATTAAAGACGATAATAACTTGTATTTTATAGATAAAAGATAACTTTTCTAAACTCGTCGGAAAGATTATTTTGATATGATAATCTATTAGAATCATAAGGATTTGGGGACGTTGAATAAAGGAGAATGTCATTTATAAAATACTTTATGGTATAACTTATATGAAGTATTTTATTGTAAACTTGTATAAATTACGAGTAACGAATGTGACACCTTTATTAATCAAGTGATAAATGGAAACTTATCTTTATTATGAACATGTACGTTTGGGGTTACTGGGTAAATTAATGAAGTTACTAATTGACCTATTTATGTGTCATAAATAGTTGTCGTCAATTCCTAGTCTTTGAATAGCTAGAGTATTGTCAGTATTTCTTGACTTTGTCAATGTCTTTACCTTTTTGGCGTGCGCTCTGGTTAGTATGTCTCGACTATGTCGACGTCTTTTCTCCTCTTTCGCGTGAGTTGTGCGTCGCGTCTATGTTTCTTACCACCACACGAAACGTTAAAACTAAACTTTTGAGATATTAATTATAAACTTTTGGGAACGATAATGGACTTTTAAAAGTAACAACATGAATGATCCACGAAAACTACAACACGTTACTTTCTATCGACTTCTTTATCGTATGAGCTGTATTTTAAGATAATCGTATACGCATTAGGTTGCGTCACTTCTATTCTATTATACTCGTCGTACACTCATCTTGATGCCGTGGAGATAAGCTTTAGATGTCAGTCGTGTCAATAGTGAATAGTGCATTGTTGTGGCTAAGGTGAGTTTCATAGCCTCTCTTTTCAAAGGTTTTCATAGCAATTTTGGGGGAGAATACATGCTGCTTTTAACGAAATATAACTGGATATGTGAAAATTATTTGGGAATGACTGTTGTTTAGTATATTTGATTTGTGATTGATACCTTATGTGTTTGTGCGAATGCAAACTATTTCTTGGACCAGTCACTATGATTTTGAATTGCTAATGTGTTGATTAGGAAAGGTTAGACATGCGACATTTGTTGACTTACACTAGGGTAGCATTCCTATGCTATAACACGATGCCTTGCTAAGGATAGACCGACCTAGACCAAGGTAGCTTGTGTTCTAAGCCTTGCTACGACTGCGCTGGCTAGAGTCGCTTGGGGCCCTGGTGAGATCTCGATTGTGTTGTGGATTATATATTGGATTGATTATGGATTGGATGATTATTGATTGGATTGATTATTGATTGGAATGTGTATTATAGATCTGTCTTAGTCGCACATAGCAACTAAACTTTATCAGGTCCACTATTACTTTTGTAACTAAACTCTATGAACTCACCGGTGTAAGCTGACCTTTTTAGCATGTGTTCTCAGGTTTAAGGCGATAGCTCACTATTGGAAGACGCTTGGCAAGGGGCATTGTCATAGGTGACTCTGATGAATAATCTGGACCGTTTTAATTATATTTTAGGCCTATTTCCGCACTACTTTCATTAATGTAAACTTAATGTTTTCAATTAATGAATCTTATTATAAATAAATGGGACAAATACCATTTTTTTGTTCCTTATGTTGTGATACCAAGATAGTAGCACCCAAAAGGTTCATATGCTTCCGCTGGATCCTATTTTCAGGGTGTTACAGATTAGTATAAGAGCCAAGGTTATAGAGAACTGGGTATATTTTGAAAACCTAGATTATAACCACTTTTTCGAAAACATAACCCTATGACCGCCACGTGCCTGCCTGCCAAGCTGAAGCCTCGCGTATGACTAGTTTAAGGATGTAGATGATTGAGAACACATTAAACGAATTGACTGATGAGATAATTGATGAGATGTTTATGGCTTATTTGATGACTTGTTTGAAGGGATACTTGTCGAATGTGTGCCATGTTAGTAGGCGATTTAAGTCTTCCTATCTTAGTAGTTATTTATAAGCATTTCACATGCTTATACACACACAGTAAGCATGTCCTCATGCTTACGCACACCCCATAAGCATTTCCATATGCTTATGCACGAACTATAAGCATGTCCTCATGCTTATACCCGCACGGAAAGCATGTCCTCATGCTTACGCACACACTATGCCTTTCACAGAGACTGGAGTCCTAAACCTTGGATCTATAACACTTAGCTTATATTAAGGAGTTGCCTTGGGTAGTTCCAAAACAACAAAGAGAAAACTTTGTATGAATACACACAAGTATGCGGAATCTACTGGAGTATACTAAGAAGACTAAAGTAAACCAATGAACATAGAATGTAACAACCAATGCTTCAATATTATTAATCAATAATACGAATACTCCCAAAGTAGCAGGGTTACGCAATTTCCTTGTGTAATCTCACCACTAGATTTAGAGCTTGCACGCTAGTAGTAGCTGTGGGAATGATTTGGGATGTAGAAGACATGGTGCTAGTATAACTAAGTTGGGGAGTCACGAACGAGACCTTTTGTCTCGTGAACGTGAGTTCCATGGTTAGGTTTTGATGAACACGTGGCTAAAACGTGTTTAAAGCTAATAAAACATGTTAACTAGTGTGTTGGTATCCTGTGTTGTGTCATGTTCATGTGTTTTTGCATTTTTATCATTCTTATGTGTTCTTGGTCATAACTAGTTGATGGATTATAAGGGTTTTGATGATGTTGAAGGGTACACAGTCTCATGTCACAATTTTGGGTTGAGACTTTCGCAAACCGTTGTTTTGTTCTTAAGTATTGTCAAACAAGTGATAGTCAATTTTGATTTTAATAATGGGTTCATGTCCGCTAGTGTTATAATAATGTACGGAACCAGTAAGTGTTTCCAGATAATAAGTTGGACTAACGTGTAATTATTTGGTTAACGGTGAATCATTGGTACGCATTAGTTATTTGGAATTGGACGATATTTTAGTTAATAACCTTTATTGAATAACAAATTAATTGTAGTGATTTGGGTAATTGGTAAGTTATTAACAAACATTAGAATTGATACTCGCTAATCGGTTATGTTTGTGAATTGAAAGAGTCGTTTGGTAGTGTGTTTGGATGGCGAAATTATATGGGATTGTTTGGAGTTGTGAAATTGTTTATTTTGGACTTAATAGTATATAAGTCAACTTTGCGCAACGTCGGTGTTTTCGTGACTTTTTAGTCTCGATTGACCTCGACAACGCCGTAACATGGTCTTTAGTATTTACTGGACAATATGATGTGTAAAAGCCGAGAGTCATGACTCGGACTTGTGAACTCGAAACGGATAATGACTCGAACCTTATATTGAAATCTGACGTAAGATATATAAACACAAGTAAATAAAACTAGAAAATATAGATAATAAATGGTTTTTGTATTAAACATTCGATAACAAGACTCGCCTTGTTATTCGGCATTTTAAAAGGGAACCAACGTCTAAAAATAGAAATGTCTTGTAATTAATGAGTCATTAAAAGTTTCGAGGGCACATTTATCGAAATGTGCCATTTATGAGTATTTAGTACTATTTATGTGTTGTGCATGGGTTACGGATGACATAACATTAATAGCGTCAATCCACGTGGATAGCGGACTTATTCGATTGACAAATCTAATAAGCGCCCGTTATGTACGTAGGATAACGTTATTAATGGGTGAATTATCCTTATGACTCGTTAGGATGTGACTGATTTTTTTTGGATAATAAGAGACGTGAATAAATGGTTGAGTTTATCGAGTTGACGAACTCAATAAGACCTAAATTTTTATTTTGAAACTTATTAAACTATAAAGCTTATCGCTTAGACGTCTCATTGTGTCGTTATGAGTCGCATTGTGGTCATTTGAGTGCATTCATGGTGTCTTGTCGAGTCGATACCACACACATGATGATACCTAACGCTAGTAACTAAATGGTGAAACAACATATTTTTGGGGTAGATAATACTGAAGTTGGGAAAATATATTAAGAATTGGTTTATATTAATTAGTTGTGCCTTGCTTGATAAAAATTCATTAAGCCTCGTGTGAATATAGACTGATCACCTATATTCAGCCAGAGACAGTGGGACATGGACTGATCATCTATGTCCGTCTCAGAGGTGAATTTTGCAATACTGGGAGTAGTTATAATAGAATTATGTCCGGGTTAGAGATTGGTTTTGGAACAATGAGCTCTAGGTGGACTCACACACTCACACTCACCGAACATCACGAAAGCCCGCACTCACACATGACACACTGGCATCACAACACCTTACGAATCATAATGCTTCTGAACCTGCTATACGTCTCTGCTCATGCGGAATTTTTGTTTATAGCCATCGAGCGTAGTTCGCCGTAAGTAGGGATAGACCCGATTGACACCGTTTACATCCGAGTTTCTTATCGACGTAAGCCTCGTCGATCTCACTAGAGCATTTGGAATTGTTTTAGGCTATTTTGGATTTGGTTTTGATTTTTGGTTTTTGGGTTTTCGGTTTTGTGATTTTGGATCTCGTTCTGAGTTTTGACTCATCATTTGATTACGAATCATCATTTGGCCTTGAATTAATATTCGGCCTCATTTCATTGATAACCTTGTTAAAATCATCATTCGACCTCGAATCGGTATTTGACCTTGAATTGTCAATCGGCCTCGTTTTGTTAGTAACCTTGTTGGAATTATCATTCCGCCTCATTTCGTTAGTAACCTTTTTTTAATTACCATTCCGCCTCGTTTCGTTAGTGATCTTATTGGATTTGTCATTTAGCCTCGCTTCATTGGTTAACCTGTTACCAACACTTCTACCTCGAGCCTCGTCTCGAATCGATTGTTGTTAAACTTTTGGAACCTTACCATTCACTCGATATTGATTCAAACGACGTTATCTAGCTTATCTTGTTCATCTTTCTGAACCGATACTATTTTGTCGACGTTGCTTCGATAACAACCCTCAGTTAAGGTTGTACCTTACGTGCTGTTGGTGTTATACCATATCCTCTATTGAAGTGCTCCTATCGATAACTTTCTAACAACCTGTTTTAGTGAAGTTGTCACCGAGGTTATCCTGTAGATATTGTTTCGTCGATGTTGCTCAGGCAACGTTGAACTCTCGACATTGTTTTATCAACAATAGTCTGCTACGTCATACCACTAATTGTGGTACTACCTACGCTATCCTATCGATGTTGTGCCTTACACTCCATCGATGCGAAATTCTCTAGTATACCTATTTAGAGTCGTTGACGTAAACGTGTATTTAGGATTTGGTTTGATACCAATCGGCAATCGAACTTCTTTTAGAAATTATGATTTTGGAGTTGAATAATGAACCCTTCTGCGTTAACTATTAAGTGCCCCAAGGAGCCAATCGACTGATTGCGGTTATTAAACAATACTCTCTTTAGGAGTCGTACTTTCCGTCTATAACCTAAGTATCGTGCTAAGTCGACCGACTGATTGCTAGTGGCAATCAACCATTTCTAACAGAGTCATACTCTGAACTTCCTAGACTTTCCGTCTAGTAGAAATTTCGTGCTCAACAAAAATCTTGAAATCCTAAGGAGTAGCCTGAACCGCGTTCCTTGGGACAACCATCTAATCGTTCTCTCGTCCTCCGAGAAACACCTGCTATCCGTTAGGTCCTCTTAACCGATCGATAAGCTACGCCATAGTCGAAACCTTGGAAATAGATCCCGTGCCTATATCTGAGTGGTTTTTAGTAGTCCTACCTAAACTGATCACCTCCCGCTAATCAGTAAGATGAAAAGTATGGACGACCTTGCTCGTCTCTCCTCATATAGTTATAGCAATACTAGAGAATCCCTCTATCTTCTTTTAAGGAGGTGAGAGAGTACTCATTCCTCTCCATCTGGTTGAGTGGTTTCGCTCCTATGAGCTAGTCCCCACTTTCGAACTCTAGCTCCTTACCTTCTTTCCACTATGGAACTCCCATTGAAAAAAAAGAATCCCCTTGATCCGTTTTCTCTATCTGAGATTTATTATTGTGGTACACATCTGATTCTTCTTTCTCAACCTTCGACTTCTTCCGATCCTCTTTAAGGAGGAAGTGCAATATGAAAACCTGAATTAAACATCTAGAAATTCTTCTTACGTAAAGGAAACCATGCGCATTAGGAAGTGTTGATTTCTATCCTTTTCGGATCGTGGTAATCGCCACACACCCATACTTCGTCTACCATTTCCTAGAGCCGAGAGAACAAATCTGGGTATGCTTACAATGTATCATCTCTGGACTGATGGCCGAAATAAAGAAACCATTCAAACATTAGTAGAACAAATCGCGTGCCTCTCGAGTTTGGCAATTGTTGGAATAGACACCTTCCGTTGGCCAAATTCTCCTATGACCATGCCTAACACTTTTGTACCTCGAAGGCATAATAAGAGACCCTCTATGGTCGTAAGTGCCAATTCTTATTGTTGGGAAGAAATGGATATACCCAACTTAGCAACCCCGAACGTATTTGAGGAACTGTCGAGGAGACCGTTCTAAGCTGAGATAGATATGCAAGCTGCTCACAAACCATTAGGAGACATAGACAGCGTTAATCTCTTGAATCCTCATAGATAACTTAGATTAAGCTTACGAATCCACTATGAAATTGTGTGAAGCATGTAGTAAGGGTATGGTCTAAGATATCTTGAGTAGGTTGAAGCAAACGAAAACTTTCAGTAAGGGTATGGTCTAAGATTAAATATTTTCGGATGGAGATGTGTTGAGTTGTTAGATGAGATGGGAGATGAGTTTGGGAAAAAGGTTGATAAGATGCATTTTTTTTCTCAGAGTCTTGGGAGAGAACGTTTTGAGTGGTAGGCGTACTGGTTATGATAATAATTAGGTTTAGGTCAAATGTGTGACAAGGTGTTATTTTATAACCGGTTATCTTCACATACATGGGCTGAACAAATAGAATTGGATCAGGTTGTCTGTTAAATCAAACGTAGGCTTTGGAGTTAGTCCATTGCAATGGGTTTTTTGATTTAGATAGTGGGCTTTGCACCCTTTCATTGATTCTTGGGCTGATATGATGAATAACCTGATACATGGGATGCAATGATTCTAACGTAACTATGGTCTATGGCATTACTAATTGGTATCCGAAATTTATTTTTGGATATGAATTGTTGATAATTATTAGATATTAATTGGATATTAATTGGTATTTTAGTATATTATTTACGGAGGATACACAACTCATGGCTTGAGTTAAAATTTGAAAAAATGAATACGGGGTTTTTGTACGGTATTGCTTATGCGAAATTGAAGTGACATATCACGGGTGAACTTCTTAATCATTGAGACGTTGTTTGGTTGATTGCATGTCTCAAGATAACTTGTCTGGGCATTTTTCATAAGCGATTATGAATTGAAAATCTGGTTATAACTGTCGTAAGGAGTTACGTTGTAGTGCTCACAGTGTATAACTATCACTTTAAGGAGTTTCGTTGTAATACTCAGCGTCACACGGCGTTGTGGATTGTTCAAGAATATAGAACAAGCAGTAAGTCACAAAATTGGGATTTTTACTTCCTTTTCAAGTTAGTCGTATCGGGTTTTCTCCATGTGTGGTCATTACTATTAGCCGGTGAATCAAAAGGAGGTTCGATTAAAGGTTGGTTTGAGAAAAGTATTGAGAGTATTTTTGCGACATACTCTCATGGAAATTTTCTTAAACAAGACATGGTTTAATATTGCGTCAAGAAAAAGGTAATACGACATGTACGCAACATTATGATGATTCCGATAGCTCGCAACCATCAGGAGGGAGAAGTTGGTGTTTCATCTTTTGTAATTGGATTGACGAAGGGAATTGTGCTTAATACCGAAGAAGAAGTAGTGTGTGTACATCTGGGCTTTTTACCAACTTGGATGCAATACTAAGTGAGTTATGTTGTTATGATATTCCCAGAACGACAACCATTGTGCTACAATCAAGAGTTTACTTTCTCCGCTGCGTGTTGGAAGAGAGTTGTCGATTCAGGAGGGAGCAGATAAAGAAAAATGAGGCTCACTAGTTAGGAGGGAGTAATAACCTAACTAGACCATTACAGTTGAAGTTTAGAGCTACAAGGATTTGTGCCGTCAGCACCAAAGATCAAATGCTGAGATCTTCGGAAGGAAGAACTTCAAGTCTGCCTCAGTATCTAGACTACAGAGACTTTGCGCTTCAACAAAGTCAACATTGTTCATTACCATTGTAATTTTTTTTTTGTATTTATATGTCTCATTGTAACCATTCACGTGTGACGATATCTTGGAGGGAGATTGTTAGCCTTGCTTGTTTATAAAGATAACGTCACACTAGTGAAATGGACTAGATTCGTAGTATACTTTGCCCGCAGGGACTAGTATCATTTAAGTGGCAAAGTTGTAATGTGTAGACCCTATAAATACCCCTCATGACTCTCCATGAGGGGTGTGGTTGATCATTAGGTTTGTGTATTATGTGTTCTTATCAATAAACTTATCTTGTTTTCTCCACCCTCTCTTTACTTTCTCTCACTAGAAAGATGATGTCTTTCATCTTCTTTCACCAACCTAGACCTCCCAAAACCACATAAATTATAGATTTTTTATCCTAACAACATGGAAGCTTAATCCTCACTATATCGACCCTTCTAAAAGTCCTTGCTGAGGTTAGATTTGTAGCTCAGAGCTTTGAGCTATCGTCAAGACTCAGCAGTATTTCTGACATTTTGTGCGTAATAGGGAGAAATGACGCGCCGATGAGGCAATTGTTATCCCTTTGGGAAATCCAAACTTAAGCGTTTAAAATTTGTTGACCAATCAAAATTGTAGACCATGAAATCGAGCGACTTTAGTAAAGTCGCATCTCTATCTTCGAACTTTGTAGAAAACTCGCAGTAAGATCCTGAATTCACGTAAGGAACGTGAAGCTGAATCCTCGTACTTATGCACTCACCTCTTATGGACTTTAACGCGTAACTTGAATTGAATCGCGAAGACGCGATTCCTTTTAAGGAGGTGAGGCTGTGACAACTCATAAATTCCTCGATACATCGTAATTGGAGAAACATCAAGTAGAACGATCGTTTTAACTAATTTAAGATACGAGTCGTATTATACATTGTTTAATTGGAAGTATTATTCTGAGAACATTGGCGTAACTCTTGAGTCACGAATCCCTCGTTTACTAGTCCAAACGAGTTCCGAACCTAATATATAAAAAAATTTACAAAGTTACAACTAGGGTCCTTGTGATAGCTTACATTTTCACCCCTATACTTTCTATTTTACAAGTTTAATCCCTCCTGGTGGTATAAATACCCCACCTCCTCACCCTTTCCCTCATTTGAACATTTCCTTTCTCTCTCTCTACAAATCACAGACACAACTTATTCTTCCTCCCTCTAACAATAAAAACCGGCCACCCATAATTAGGGTTCCGGCGCCGTCACTCTTTCCGGCCAAAATTCCGGCGACCACCAAATCTTACACCACCTCTTCTAATCAATATATCAGGGTCTTGTGACCCTATTTATGCTTCGTATGTGCCCTCAAACACCCATACGCGCTCTTTACTTCTCGGTAAAAACTCACCTCGTCTCATTGTGTTTATTTTCTAATTTTCCAAACGTATACATATATATTTTGATTGTTTTTGTGGACATAAAGGACTTAAACAAATTCAAAATGTTATAAAACGGAGATTATAAAACTGAAATGGAAACAATTCTTGAAAACGTTTTAACATGGTGTTCGTGTGGTATTGAGATTTCAAGTGGTCTGATTTGGTTGTGTGTTTCGTGTCCTATTCTGACCTTCGAGTTAACTCAATGAGTCGAATGGACTCAGTGAGTCGGAACAATGGGGTAAGTCACGAGTCGGGTCAACTCGTTGGGTTGGTGGTTATCTTGGTTCTCGGGTCTGATTTGGGGTAACCTGAAATATTGAAACTAGTAAGTTGGCAAGCGGTGTAGACAATGAGATAATTGGGAACATGTAACGAGTTAAATATGTAAAAATAGCGAATACTAAGAAATGGTTAAAGATGCGAGTAAAAGGGTAAAACTTGTAATATATATGTCTGTATGTATATATATATATATATATATATATATATATATATATATATATATATATATATATATATATATATATATACACAAACATTGGTTAACTATATATATATACTTAGTGACTCGGTTGTGTGGCGAATCAATGATATAATGATATCGGAACAACACTAACGGGGTAAACAATATTGAACGTAAGTTAACAAAGAATAAACTTATGAAACGGTGTAATAAACATTAAGAACTAACACGTGATTAGTAAAGGGATATCATATATGTCATATTTCGTTATAATTATAAGAATCAACTACGTTTTATAAATTAGACTAACATTTGATATACGAGTTATATTGGTTATAAGATGTACTTTATTACTATTTTGAATTAACCGAGTACAATATATTGGACTCGGAAATGAGTATTAATGAATTGGTTTGGCAATAAGCCTAAGTATTCCATTTCACATTTTAAATGATAATGAGATATATAACTATATATTATTACAGTATATGGTTTATTTAATTATAAACATTTATTAAAGACGATAATAACTTGTATTTGATAGATAAAAGATAACTTTTCTAAACTCGTCAGAAAGATTATTTTGATAAGATAATCTATTAGAGTCCTAAGGATTTGGGGACGTTGAATAAACAAGCATGTCATTTATAAAATACTTTGTGGTATAACTTTTATGAAGTATTTTATTGTAAACTTGTACAAATTACGAGTAACGAATGTGACACCTTTATTAATCAAGTGATAAATGGAAACTTATCTTTATTATGAACATGTACATTTGGGGTTGCTGGGTAAATTACTGAAGTTACTAATTGACATATTTATGTGTCATAAATAGTTGTCGTCTATTCCTAGTCTCTGACTAGCTAGAGTATTGTCAGTATGTCTTGACTTTGTCAATGTCTTTACCTTTTTGGCGTGAGTTCAGGTTAGTATGTCTCGACTATGTCGACGTCTTCTCCTCTTTCACGTGAGTTGTGCGTCGCGTCTATGTTTCCTACCACCACATGAAACGTTAAAACTAAACTTTTGAGATATTAATTATAAACTTTTGGGAACAATAATGGACTTTCGAAAGTAACGACATGAATGATCCACGAAAACTACAACACATTACTTTCGATCGACTTCTTTATCGTATGAGCTGTATTTTAAGATAATAGTATACGCATTAGGTTACATCACTTCTATTCTATCATACTCGTCGTACACTCATCTTAATGCCGTGGAGATAAGCTTTAGATGCCAGTCGTGTCAATAATGAATAGTGCATTGCTGTGGCTAAGGTGCGTTTCATAGCGCCTCTTTTCAAAGGTTTTCATAGCTATTTTGGGGGAGAATACATGCTGCTTTTAACGATCTATAACTGGATATGTGAACATTATTTGGGAATGACTGTTGTTTGGTATATTTTATTTGTGATTGATACCTTATGTGTTTATGCGAATGCAAACTATTTATTGGACATGTCACTACGCTTTTGAATTGCTAATGTGTTGACTAGGAAAGGTTAGACATGCTTCATTGGTTGACTTAGACTAGGGTAGCATTACTATGCTATAACACGATGCCTAGCTAAGAATAGGCCGACCTATACCAGGGTAGCTTGTGTTCTAGGCCTTGCTACGATTATGCTGGCTATAGTCGCTTAGGGCCCTGCTGAGATCTCGATTATGTTGTGGTTTATAGATTGGATTGATTATGGATTGGATTGATTATGGATTGGATGATTATTGATTTGATTGATTGTTGATTGGAATGTGTATTATAGATCTGCCTTAGTCGCACATAGCAACTAAACTTTATCAGGTCCACTATTACTTTTGTAATTAAACTCTATGAACTCACCAGCGTAAGCTGACCTTTTTAGCATGTGTTCTCAGGTTTAAGGCGATAGCTCACTATTGGAAGACACTTGGCAAGGGGCATGGTCATAGGCGACTATGATGAATAATCGGGACCGCTTTAATTATCTTTTGGGCCTATTTACGGACTACTTTCATTAATGTAAACTTAATGTTTTCAATTAATGAATCTTATTCTAAATAAATGGGACAAAAATCATTCTTTGTACCTTATGTTGTGATACCAAGATAGTAGAACACAAAAGGTTCATATGCTTCCGCTGGATCCTAATTTCGGGGTGTTACAGAAATGGACATGTATGATCCATTTAAAATTTAAATGGACATTAACGGGTACATATTTTCTCTCAATTAGAGAACATTACAATTGTTTTTATAGAAAAACTTATAGATATAATATATTTAATTTTTTAAATATAAATGAGGTTTTACGTTTGAGGAATTTAATTTGTCATTTTGGGTCTTTTCTAAAGCGATTCGTATAACCTGAGTCCGTTTGACCCATGCTCATTTAAGCCCGTGCCCGTTTAAGCCTGTGCCGGTTCGGGCCCGAGTTCGTTTGGACCATGGCCTGTGCCCACCCATTTTGCCACCTCTAATAATACTTCATGTGTTCTGTTAGTGGTAGAAAATTTCCTTTTAGCATTTAAACATAACTTTGAGTGAAGATAGGTAACAATATTGATATTATATACCAATACTAAGGCACTTGTTGTTGTGCACGCTAGCAAGGAAAAAGAAGAGCTAATTAAGAAAATGAACAACTATCTTGGTCAAATACATAAAAGAGTGTGTGTTCGAAGTGTTTATGAACGTTTGATGTGCAACCCAGATCCTACTCGTTCTATACATGTTGATGTTGAGCCTCGTGTTTTGGGACAATCAAAGTCCTTTCAAATTTCGGTTCCCCTCGAGGATCTTATTTTTCTTTTTACGAATGGATGGCTTAACTCTTCAATTATAATTTTGTTTCCAACGTAAGTACATAGGTGCTTACCATATCTTATTTAATGAGTTGGGATATTTTATTATTCTATATTTTATATATTATCATGTTTTTAGGTCCATGCATAAGATTTTGAAGAAGGTGAAAACGCACATTAACAAATGTGGTTTCTTGAACCGGTATACGTTTGAAGACTCTGTATGCATGTTTGATAGTTTACTTGTCAAAAATGACTTATTGCAAGTGATGGACCCAAGCCATCATAAATTGTGTTTTCTTGCACCATATGTTAAAAGGTACGATATGCAACACTATATTTCATTGATTTATGACTTATGTGAATTAATTTATACTAAAAGGTCACATATCATTAGTAAAAAACATGAATCTATTCATAATTGTAAACACTGGGTTCATTTTGGATTCTGATATGGAAGGAAAGAACGATGAGAGTTACGAATTCACCAATCTTGTACAGAAGTAAGAATTCTTTACATTAACATATAGTTCACATTTATATCTATAAAAGTTAACCCAACTCTACCATTATTTAATTTCTTGTAGGGCATTTGGTAATATGAAATGGAATCTCTTTGAGGTAAATCATCTCATTCTATACGTGTATATTAATTTTTTTTGTTTCATTAGTTAATGCTTATAAAATGGCTAGTACTTTTTTGGTACAACCAACAACGCCAGCATTGGGAGTGCGGGTACTATTTGACCAAGTGGATGCATCAGTTTGTAACCTATCAACAACACTCATCCCCTAAAATAGTAAGCAACTTTAAAATCATTCTTATAGGTGAATTTATTGTTGTTTTCTCTGTGACTATTTTGTTTGCCATATAGTTTGGTTCGAAAAGTTAGTAATTAAGTCTGTGTATGCGGTTTTGCGTACTTTTAAATGTTCTAGAGGAAAATAGTCTTGTCAATCGGCTGCTTCATGTAGTCCGGTTATTATTGATACGTTAAATCAGACCACTAGGTTGAATGTTGTCTCATGCTCGAAATTAATTGGTAACTATGGATATAGGCACAAGTCTAGTTGTTATTCCCCTGGTTTAAACCGGGCTCTTTGAACCTTTGAAACCGGGTTCTTTGTAGTAGTGAATCATGACTACTATAATAACACCTAGCACCCTGATGATATTTAATGGAGGGTCTACATCATTTTGGAAACATCCATTGCTATTTGTCGTGGCTAACGATGCCACATTTCCAGAAAAGCTACTTGAACTAGAGCATCTATGGTGACCCAACAAGAAAATATGCAGCAATCAGATAGATGGATATAAGATTCTAGCAAGGATGATATGGATTTATATAAAAGTAATGGATCTTGTAGTTCTAAATTTTAGGAATTATGAAACATGATTAGTTATATCGTATATCAGGTTGAACTGATTAACATTATATGAAGTTTTTTAATTAGTTCTATGACCCAATCTTATAGATTTTAGGTGTTGAAAGTTTCTTATAGATACAAGAGTATAGTATGAAGTATTTGACACATAAATGAAATCAGTAAGCTTGGCATGCAGTGTGAATCACAGTTTTCTTATAATGATGTAGTTTCTGAAACATGTAGTTTTATATTGCACTAAATTTTATTTTGTTTTATCTTACATAGAGCTTATGGATTTTTTTATACATGCCTTGGAATGACAAGAAGCCTTTTACTACTAAGGAGCTAAACGAAATCATGAGCTCATGCATTTCAGTGTGTGGCATCTGATCATCAATCATGTTAGTATTTAGGAAATGTTGGCATGTGCTCATGTCTTTTTGTATATATCCTTTCCCTTAGCCAAACAAAACACTTGATTGTGAAAACTGTTGTTGTGATGTTTAATTAGTGGTATTTAGTATGTTCAGTAGTCCATATGACCCGTATTAAACTGTTGTGACACTGATTTTGGATCTTCAATCCATAGGTTTTGGTATAGACCTTTATGGTCATGGTTATGTTACAATTTTCTTGATGGTTATGCTTGTTATTGGTTGTGCTATGGAAATACAAGTAAAAAAGTGGTATTTAACAAAAGCTAAAAAAAGAAGTCATGTTTTGTAAGCAAAAAAACAGGGGTCTATGTTATTAAAAATGGTTTTTTTTAATCACACTGTACATAGAGCAAGATTTTCAACAAACAAACCGGGCTCTATTACACATCATAAAGCTCGTTTCTAAAACTGAGCTCTATGGCAATTCTTAATAGAGCCGTTCCCCTTTATATCCTCATGAAAAATCAGACTCTATCAACCTTTTCAACCGAGCTCTATGTCTATTTTTGTAGTAGTGTGTGATGATTCCATGAGACATTCATTTTCCTTCAAAAGCACGGTAATATGCACTATATTTTCAATAACCAATTATTGACTATCCACACAAAATAACGAAATAAACTCGTATCAAATTTTCATGTTAAATGTCTTGTTTAATTAGTCAATTGTGTTACTTCACTTTTTTATATGGGTGTACGTCGCTTATTATCTTTTTTATGCAAATGTAAAATGAAAATTAATACAGTTGAAGATATCTCCAGTAAGACATAAGGTTTTAAAACCTAAACCGAACACTAAACCAGTCTTTTTACTGGTTCAACCGATTTCATAAAAAATAGTATGGTAGCATTTAGTTCTAGAAAAACATCTAATAAGGAAATTTTTCATAGAAAAATGAGAAAAATAAAATAAAACTTGTTTACTCACACATTTTTCTAACAATTTTCAAAATAGTGAATTTCTCACTTTCCAGTTTTTAACTAAAAAATGAAAACTCCAATCTACCCTTCTCCTCTTTTTTCTCTCTACAAAAAAGAGACGGGATTTCCTAATATTTTTTTTGAACGGAAAAATTTTATTGAAACTAGGAAGACGCTAGAAAAAACATTACAAAGAAATCAAATAAGGGGTTTTTAACCAAGTCTCCCACGAGAAAACCATATTACATGTACTAGAACACCAAATAAAAGAGAAAGAAAGAATATCATCAAATATCACCGATCGTCTTGGAGGCGAATCATCAAAAATAGAGCGATTGCCGAACACCCAAATAGACCACCAAGCAATATAAAAAACACCTTCCAACATAGCATTAACTTTTGTGAGAGGCAAATAGAAGAAAACTAGGAAACCCAATCCGATACCGACGTCAACTCTTGCCAGGACAAATCCCACCTACGACAAATCTTACGCAAAACGATCTTGGCCAATTCACAACGAAACATAATATGATGTATGGTTTCCTCAGAAGACTGACATAACGAACAAGAAACCGAATCCAATATAACACCACGAAGATTGAGGTTGGATCTAGTCGGCAAACGATCACAATAAATACGCCAAGCAAACACAATGATTATGATGGGAATGTATTTCACCCATCTGGTAGAATCCGAATACGACAGAAGAAAAAAGTCATCAATAATACTACGCACCTCGTAAACCCAGAATTCACCATCGCTAGATAAATCACAACACCATCTATCTTGAGCCGACGACAAAGACACAACCTCAAGCATAGAATTCAACTCTAAAAACCGATGACGCTCCACACCATCCCGAATATTCATTCGAAAAGAATCAACCATAGAAGCTCCCATCTTAACAGCAACTAAAACTTCTTTGTCCGTCTCTAACGTGAAAAGACGTGGGAATCTATCTCGAAGAACCATGCCAGCTAGCCAATGATCCTATCAAAATCGAGTACGAAAGTCATCTCCAATACGCTTTAAGGAATGAGAAAGGAAGTTGAACCCTTTGTTTTTCAGTAGGTTCAACTCACGCACAATAGAACACCAATTAGAAGTCAGATTAAATGGATGGGACTCAATCGAAGGACCATAAATAGCTTGAATAACCCTACACCAAAGAGAACCATCTTGAGAAACAAAATGCCATACCCTGTTAAGTCACCATGTTTGTAACACAAGCATTAATATAAGAAATAGGAAAGAAGTGATCGGTTGAACACACTCACAAACACACAAATGAACAATATAGAAAGGATATGCGTAGGTGATATTATGAAAATGAATAACCAACCTTCAAGTGAAGGTTTACAAGACTATTTATAGGGAAGGAACTAGGGCAACACACTAGTTCCCTTCCCTTCCTTATTGGGCTTGGGCCAAAGCTTATGGGCTTTCTACATAAGCCTTGCCATAATTACTAACATAAAAGCCTAATTAAGCACACTATTACATATTGATTATAAACACTTGAAATATATTCTAGGAGTGATTCCAACAATCTCCCCCTAAGTGTTGGTAATTAATGATTAGAGTGAAAACATTGTAGGTGCTGATGTAATAGTTTCTTTGACGTCTTCTAACATTCTTCTTTCTTGTGAGAAGAAGTGTCTTGATTCCAAAAATCTCCCCAGTGTAGGGATCTTATTTACTTTGAAGTTTTTCAGCTTTGACGTCTTCATTTTCTTTGTTCTTTGATTTTTGTTCTTTGTAGTAATAGTGATAGTATGTGTGGTTATCTGCATCAGGTCCGCTTCGTTGCTCCAGTGTCTCCACATCTTTCTCCAACATGCTCACACGCTCTTTAATGTTGAATTTCAGTAATGATGTAGTTCTCTTAGTCTTTAAACTTTGTAGATTCTTTGACTTTGACGAAGAATCACTCTGACTTCGTGTTGCCTTTTGAGAGAACTTCAATTAGTGTTGTTGTTGGTATGAACATGTGAAGAATCTGCACGATCTTTTCTTCCCGCGAGCATTCATAAGAAGAAAACATAAAACATAGGTTAGAAATAATCCAACGCTTACAAGTTTGAACTTCGAGTGTGTTAACAGCATAGTGTGAAAACACGTCTCTAATTCTCACAAAGGCTGTTCCTGAAATGGATTCCCACAAGTGAGATAACGCGATGTATCGAAGTACACCTACAGTTCAGGAGAGTCGCTGAGGTACGCCGAAGCATCACCCCACGATTGTAGACCGTTTGAGACACACTAAGTGTAACCCACAAGGAGTTACCGAAGTGGCCTGCTGTCAGGGCTGTTTGATGTTGACCCTGGCAGGAGTTTCCATTCAATCACTGAGGATCACATGTGTGAACCTCTCATAAATGTTCTCGACAGATTGCTAAGATCTGTGAAGGACTCGATAATGTATCACTTGTGTTCTTATTGATGAACGACAAGCGATGAATTGTCAAGTGTACCTAAGAGATCTTTTGATGAATCTCGTGGCTCTAGACTCAACAGTGCGCTTTGGTTTTCCTGAGCGGAGACTAGGGAGAGGGTCTCCTTCTTCAATACCAACAATCTCTAAGAGAAAGCCGATAGTTTATGTAGGGTTCCCTGTGAGAATGAAGCAAGCTTCTATTGAGAGAAACTTGAGTGGCTAAGAAGGTTTAGTGCATGCGTCACTAGGTCCATGACGACTTTGATCTTCAATACCGGTGTCATCAAGTGACAACCAGTAGCATATGAATTGAACCCGGTGTCTGCCCTAAGTTGAATAATCTGGAGGGCTATTTCTTTTCACCCTTTTCTTTACTTTTCTTTTTAATTCTTCAACTCCTTCCTTTATCCGATTCTCATTTTCTCCTTTTTATAATCATGCCTAAGGACTTCTAAATTGTAACTATTGGTGGTGTCCTTGGGTAGATCCCTCCGGCTCTGGCGGATCATAGGACGGTTATTCCTAACCTTAGTCACCTTATAACTCCATGACTAACCTATGTTGCCGAAAACCTTTTTCATGAAAAATCTCTCAAAGTGGTTATGATTAAAACATTTTGTACCACTGAAAGAGTTTTACTTTTCGCAGAATTACTCCCCCTCCACACGTGCTTAAGTATTTTGACAGAAATCTGCACGGTGAGAGAAAAGCACGCACTTTTGAATTGATCGACTCAAGATAGACAATTCCCCGCGAGACACGGTTACGCTGCATAGTTAAAGAGTTACATTGTCAGCTTTTAGGTGACAACTAGCTCTAATAACTACCTTGAAGGTGTGGGCATACCTCGAAAGGTTGTCAAACCTATCAAGGTTCATGTCTACCAAGAGTTTCTTAAATGGTACATTCTACTAGGACAAGTCCTTTGCGAGACACGTTTACATCACTAGCGAACTAGCTTGAAATTATTACCCGTCCTGGACAAGTCTTTTCGAGTTACTAACATTTAAGAGCTCGTCAATTCATTGGTTAAGTCTTTAGTACGATGATTCAATAGCAATCCACAACATATTTCTTATCACATAATTTTTCTCCCCCTCAAAAATGGCATATAAATGTTATTTTTGACGAAATTAAGATATCGAATATGACCATTTCGAGTTTTGTGGGAAGATTGCCACGAAGAACAATTAGTGAACAAAGTTTTAATCAAATACTCCCCCTCAATAAGTAACAATAACTTTTGAGGTTTTGAAAATATAAGGGGAAGTACTTGTTCTTTTGAGCAAAACTTTGAAAAATAAAAGTTTTGATAAGTTTTACTCAAAAGTAAGAAGCTTTCGCTCCTTTTATAGGATTGTGGCACTGAAGCGTACCACAGGGTCCTTTCATGACAAGTACGGGTTGTACACTGTTATGTGTGCACAAGCCATTGTCAATTAAAATTCACACATCCAAATAATGATAAGGAAACAGATCAAGGAGAATCAGTAGTACCATGAAGTCCGTCAATAACACCAGGAATGCGTTCTGGAAGTTGGTAGCCTGTGAGAGATATGCTTGGATGACCACCTACGAAACTCTCCAACGTTCTTATCTGATCCCGTCTGAATAACCTTTCATCAATCCGAGTGATGATCTTCTTCACATCCCTCCTATCCTTCGAATTCCATCTCTTCGGTGACCTTATGCCGTCATGTATCTCTTTTAACCTGTATGCTAATCCGTCCCAAACCTTCTTCAATGTGTGATCCCCAAACTTATGAAGCTCTTTGCACGTCATGAAGCAGTTGTGGTGTAGTTCACTACGGTATACAACTCCAAATGGTTTCTTGATAAGGGTGTACTGAGCAAGTTGGTTTATGTCGGGAAGGACAAGCTGTGGTTTTGTGAGATTAACACGCTTCTGATACGATTCCACGGCAAGTTGAATATCTTCTACACGTTCTTGGATCACGATGCTTCGGATGAATATGAGCAATGACTTGATGTACTCGCGTTGGATAGTTGTAGAGAATTTTCGCATTCGACCTTGTACCTTGGCAAGATACATATCTTCAATGTCATTTAGAGACAATCTCGAAAAATCCGCTTCACAGAAGTCATACTCCTCTTCGTCTTGTCGTTTGACCATTATTTTATTTAGGAATGTGTAGTCCCACTTTGACGACAGGGTAACATGCTGAATTGCAACGATCCGTTGTTCACTGAACACTTCCTTTTTTGAATTTAGAACCTGGCAGCTTTTGTAGAAGATTCTTCGTCGTTCTGGCCATTGATGAATCCCATATAGTGCATCAAGGTCATACTTTTCCACTTTTTTGGCAAACATGTGTGTGGCTTCTTCTTCGATGGCTATGCTGTTGGAGTATATTGTTGCCGGGAAAGGGAGTGTGAGTGATGTAGCGTATTTCTTGGAGACATCGCTACCGTGTAGAAGAAACTCTAGGTCGTTGTTGAAGAAATAGCGGTATGGAATCTTGGGTTGGTCCGGTCAGCCAATGGTAGGTAGAGGTTTGGTCCAGTCAGTGTAGAATGGAGCTTTATCTTGTCTGGTGAAGTCAATGTTTGATTCAGGATTGAGCCAGTCAATGTTGTTAGACATGGGTCGTGCAATGTTGTCGAGATGATATTCGACTTCGATTGCACTGTCTGAGCTGTCTTTAAGTAGTTGAAATGCATCATTCTTGATTCGCCTCAATTCTGCTTTGGTCATTTTCTTCACTTTGAACTTTTCCTATGTAAGCTTCACATGCTCCATTGTGCGACCATCTACCATTTCTTGACCTTCTAGTAGCTGAGGTGTAGCATCAACAAGTTTGGAGAACCAGTCATCATCATCTAGCCATGACACAACATTGGTCTTTTTCTTCTTCTTAGGCTTTGTTGATGATGCTGGTTTCTTTGTTGATGTAGAAGAAGTAGGTTGTTGTTGAGGCTCAGGAATTTCTTCATCGTCACCACCTGTGTATTCAAAGTGATTACCGGTTTTCTCTGTTTGTGGTGGCGACTCAGAGTCTTGAGGTTTATCAGTAGTAGTAGAACGTGGAGGAGATCTTCTGTTGGTAGAGGTCCTTTGGGGTGGTGGAGGCATAGAGGATGAATCGTTATTTTTCTTCTTACATTTCGGCTCAGAATCCTTATCTGCATCGTCATCGTCTCTTGGACGCTTAGCCCTTTCAGCTGACTCTTTACACGATGTCCTGAGTTGATAGTCAAGCAATGCCTCAAATAGTTTGGTTTCGTCAGAAGTGAAAGTGTTGGCACGTTGAGACATTTGCAATAATAGCTTTGATATCAATTCTGCATCTGAGATAACCGAAGGCTGGACTGTGTTAATACAAATAAGCCGTAAAAACGTTTATTTATATTTTACGATCTTCTAATGTTTTGTCGATAACAAACGTAAAATCATTTTAAACGAAACAAATAGAATACGTAAATAGTTTGAGTTAATAGTTTCCTAACACATTTACGTTTTCACATAAAACACTAAAACAAGATTAAGTGATTTTATGATTTAGATATATATGTACAACAACTAATGTTTACATATTGGGTTAGCACATACTTAAACTAAGTATACTAAAATGGGTAAAAACATGTATATACTAAAATGGGTAAAAACATGTAAATACTAAAATGGGTAAAAACTAGCAAATGGTATTGACCCATAACCCATGGTTTTATATATACCACTTAACCAAGTTCATTGTATCTAAAAGAAAACCATGGATCAACCCATAACCCATGACCCATAACCAAAAATACCCATGGGCAAAGAGGAGCGTTCCACGGATCCCTGGCTTTGTGCTAGCCGGATCCCAAGTGGAATGGATCTGTGGGATCCGGGGAACATTAGAGAATTTTCTCTATAAATAGAGAGCCATTTCTTCCTTTCTATTCATCACTATACACACATACTTCCCCAAAGTATTCTAACCCTCTAACCTCAGATCTATGTGATCTATGTAGTTTGTCTTTTGTTTTTGTGTGATCTTCTAGGTTCCTCTTAAAGGAGAGATCACCACTTCTTGAAGACGTGCAAGCTCAAGTCCATGAGTTGACATGCTTCGTCATCATCAAGACAACTAAGGTTCTCTTGTTGATAGTTCTTCCATTCTCCATAGATGTTGGGTTGAAGGCATTAGTGAAGAATGTCAAAAGTGTCAAGATGAAAGCATTAGTAAAAGGTGCTCATCATCCGTGTCAAAGCATTAGTGAAGAATGCTAAAGGTGTCAAGAGGAAGGCATTAGTGAAGGATGCCAAGTGTTGTGTCAAAGGCATTAGTGAAGGATGCCGAAGAATCAAATCAAGTCGCATTTGGGAAGAATGCCTAGGTCATATAATCGATGAGGTGCATCGTTATACATATAAGTATTTGTTTTTTTTGTTTCCAAGGATGGTGATATCATTTATGAAGGTGTAACAAGGAATTGATCTCCTTGATATTAGGTGTTGTGTTGTGAAGGGTTGTAGTTCCTCCATAGTAATGGAACTAGGTGCTTAGCCTAGTACCTAATAAAGGGTAGGCGACGTTGTGATAGGATTAGTTCTCCTAAGGTGTGAAAGAACTCGGTGGTTAGCCTAGCACCGTATAAAGGGTAGGCGACGTTGTGTTAGGTGTGGTTCGCCTTGGTGTGAAAGAACTCGGTATTTAGCTTTGTACAGGAAAAAGGTTAAGCGACGTTGTGAAGGCTTCTCCGCCATAAGGAGTTGGTGTAGTGCTTACGAACTCTCGAGTAGGTGACTCGAGGAGTGGAGTAGGGCAAGGAAGGTGTCCTTGTAGCCGAACCACTATAAATAACTTGTGTCGTGGTGATGTGCTTCTTACTCTTTATATTTCATTACACGCTTATATATCTATCTATCAACGTACAACATAAACAATCAAATAGATTGACATAAGTCGATCTAAATATTTAAAAGGAAATTTTAAACTTGTAAAACTATTCAACCCCCCTTCTAGTTTTCCAAAATTGGCATCAGAGCTTCGTTACCAAGTTTCTTAAAGTATGTTGTACTTTAAAGACTTGATACGATCTGTGTATGTTTGAAAACTACAAAGAAGGATTTTTTTGTTGGTCATATTTTCTTTTAAATCATTTTGTTGGACATTGATAGATGATTCTAACCACTTTTGCTCTTAAGAAATCCTCATGCTAGAATCTCTCCAAAATCTTTATTCAAAGAATAATGAAGTCAACATTCAAGGAAGGATCTAAAAAGTAATCACAACTTACGTACACCAAGTACAAAGGATTACTTTAAAAAGCTCATGAAGTATTTTTGGTATTATGCCAAACCAAGAAGCATAGAGGTATGTTTTACTCTTCATTAGATAGGTTACATGAGTTCCATTTATTGTCATAAGTTCTATTTGTTTATTAATCACTAACATCATTAGAAGTCTCTTTCGTCACCTTTTCGTCTTTTTCAACATCGGGAATGATATTATTTTTCGTCAAACTAACGCCGTCATCACATATGAACCCTCGATATGTAATTCATCAAAAAGTCGTCATTCAAAAACAATCTTCATCTAATACCTCCGAACCGATTTTTAGCAAGCTAATTTATAAGCCTACTACAAAAATAATGCCAAACAACTCCTTTTCTGTCCACAGTAGCCGGATCCCTCTAGTTGTACTAGCCGGATCCCAAATACAAAGGATCCGGGGGAACCGTGGAACAGAACTCAGCTATACGCTTTCAAAAATTCACCACTGATCTTTTTCCCTATATTCACATAACACAAAAACGACTAAGCTACTGAATCCATCCTCATTGGCTTCCATACTCTCAAGTATTCCTTCCTAGAACACCATTGTAAGTAATTACATTAACTCGTTCTAATTTTCATCATCCTCATCCTAGGGTTTATGGTTTCTTAATTTTTAATCAATTAATTTAATTAGGGCTTTTTAAATTAATCATGAAAAGGGGCTTTTAACAAAATCACATTGTGTTCACAACATTGTTAATACAAATCAAAACCATAAACCCATCCCAACTAATTTTACCTAATTGGAAAATTTGTATTTTTTGGACCAACCATGCCCAAAGCTACTCAACAAGATCATCATGACACCGTTCACTACCTTACTCATTACTATCGTAAAAAGGGATTGACCAAAACCGACCGTAAAATATTCAAAAGCCTTGTAAAATGACTTATCCACGAAGGTCGTGTAGTCAAGGAATGTTTCCTTGAAGATACCGACATTCGTCAAGTTTTCTCGACAATCAACTTTGATTGTCTCCTTGACATAGATGAACAAATTTGTCCGGTTTTCATTTTTGAATTTTACAAAAGCTTTAGGATCATTCGAAACGTCGATGATAGCGTTTCAATCGCTTTCATCATCAATAAACAAAACTTCACTCTTCCTCTCAACACCTTTGCTCAAATTCTTCGCATTCCTTGTGAAGGAATTTGTATGTACTCTCAAGATTGGGCAAATAACGCTCAAAACCTTGCACTTGATGAACCCGAAACCATCCGAGACACTATTTTCAAAATAAGAGCCGACCAATCCCGTTTCGACCGAAACAAGAAGCTCATTCACCGTAATCCCTTTCAAATGGAACTTTTTGAAATGCACCCCATGGGAAGAAATCCTTCGGGAAAATGTCATTAGCCTAGTTGGAAACAAAATCATCCAAATTCATGTCTTGTGCAAATGATCTATTGTCTTATCCACCAAAGGCCATTTAATCTTGCCTATTACATGGTAAGGAGAATGGCTGGGGTATTCAAAGTTTCCAACATGGTACTTCCGTATGGTATGCCCCTAACACGACTTTGTAAGTATGTTAGTATATTACAACCATCTCCTATCAACGATGATCATTACCTTTCCGATCACGTCATGGTACCTCTTACCAAACAACCCTCTAAACGGTTCATGGTCAATGGAGAGAAACCGGAAGCTCTCTCGGACTCCTCGGCCGGTGAAGAAGAAGAAGATGAAGAAGATGTCGACCCCGTAGCCAACATCAAATTGGAAATCCTTGAATACCACAAACGACTTCCAACCATTCCAAACGAGACCGCAGAATTTAAGCAATTGAGGGGCATGATTCAAAACCTCGCATACAACCTCACTAAGCCGTCAAAAAGGAAAAGAAAGGATTGACGAAAGAGACAATAGGAATATGCTAATTTTTCTTTAGCTTATGTTTGGATGATTACATTTTAGCACTTTCGGTTTATGGTAACTTGGATATTGTCTTTTTATCATGCTTCTATAACTAGTGTTTTGTGATAAACATGCTTGTTTCTTTTTTTTATCGTTGGATTTACTAGTGTGCATAAACTGCGCATCATTTCTGTGTAGGTTCTGATCTGCAGATGCCGGATCCCTAGGATTAGCCTAGCCGGATCCCTCTCTTGAGGGAACCGTGGGATCCGTGGCATCAGATCAGCAATACATCATTCCTTACATCAAGATAGCTTTCTAGATAACATCACATTAGCTAGGCATATGATATTAGAACCCAACTAAGTCCACTTCAAGGATGAGAAAGGCTTAGACTCACTGAAGGCTTACTTAAGATCTTAGTCTAATTACCTCTTAATTTATCAACACATCTAAACTCACCATATTTCCGCTTCAACTACTCACAAATATTTTTCTCATCCCTCATAACACTTAAAGAGGACAAATTAAACATTTTTTTGGAAATTGCTTCTAGTCATATCTTTCTCAAAGTAAGACAAAAATTAGTTTTTCAATTCTTCTGATTTTTAAGAATTGTTTCTAAATATCACCTCAAGCTTAAATCTGATCACTAGGATCAATTATTATGACTTGACACCTCCATAACTCTTAGTGTTATCCTTAGACATCCATTGGTAGTCATCTTGTCCCATCCTCCTTTCATAAGAAGCAATCATTTGCTATAACACTTATTACCCTTGGTCATTCAAGTACCCTTTAATTTTAAAACACTTAGGAGAACTGAAACATTCAAAATGAGATAGGCTTTGGCTCCTAGAAACCTCATTTCAAATCTGTCATAAATGGTGAGAGCCGGATCCCTAGGATTAGACTAGCCGGATCCCTCCGAGGAGGGAACCATGGGATCCGGGTAACAGTTTATGTCAAACATTACTAAAACAATCATTTTAACTGATCTTCCTAACTCAAACACTCCATCTCATCTTAAATGAGTTCCTAGATCAGTGAAACTCTGAATATCAACTTTGTGCATGTTAATCATCACATTTCCAAGAACATTAGTGGATTAAGTCTTAAATGCAATGACCAAGTTCTTCCCTTTATAAGCCATGTTGCTAAGAACATCTTAGTCATCAAACACAAACACAATTATCAGCAATTACAACCATCTCCCTTAGTCACTTCATCATGAGAAAGGCTCCTAGTGCTAACTCATCCACTCAAGAACCACCCAAGAACCTTGCTAAAATCATACACGAAGTTTCCTCAACCGAATCATCTCCGGTTAAGTCCACCAATGCTAGAATTTCCCCTACACCTAGGAAACCAATCAAACTAATCCCCAAGAAGAGTGTTCCCACTAGGATTCCACCACCAAACTCTAATATACCAAACATACCCTCCACAACTCAACCAACATCATTAGTGCCTAAAGCCACCTCACAATCATCTCCACATTCTCACAATGTAGAAGATTTACCCCCTTGGCCATCTCATCTTTCACCATTACCAACTAATTCACTTGAAAAGATTGAGCAACAAAATCATAGTGTTGAATCAACACTTGCTCCAAAAGCAAATTCTATCATTCCTCCCAATAGTCCATTTTGGATTATGAGAAGACATCAAAGGCAACCACCCGACCAAATGGAAGTTGATGCTTCTTTACCTCTACCCTCAAACATTATAGAGCCACCACTTAATGAGCCTCCACCAAATCCTTCTTCATTTGAAAATCCTCAACCCACTTCACTTGAACCTTCACTTCAAGAAACTCAAAACCATGACAAGGATTGCTATCATTGTACACACGTTGAAAAATTGATACATGAACTACGTGAAGAGCAACGTTTCATGTTTCATCACCTCCTCGAACGTTTCGAAGAGGTCAACAAGCCTAAACTACAATGAGCATCATAGTCACAAGCTCAAACCTAGAACGTTTAGGAAACTTTTCTCATCCTTGATCATCATTAAGCTTTTAGTTGAATCTTAAGTTTGAGGTAACTCATTAGCATTAGTAGCACTTATATGGCTAAGTTCATTCTCTTAGTTTTAGAGATTTGGTTGTGTATCTCTTGTTTTATTGAATGAATACTTATATGCTATGATTATTTTGTGTGTTGTGTTTGTTATATTGTACATATATCTCATTTCCTCAAATAGCATTGCTTGACATTTCTTCACTGCTGAAGAAACTGTCATCAGTTAGCTGGATCCCTCCACAACAACTAGACTATTAGGTCACTAGTTTTACAACACAAGCTTACTTAGAAAGAAAAGAGGCGGATGAACAATATACAAACACACATACGCGTAAGACAATGAAGAAAGGTTATGCGTGAGTATGTGAAAGAGAGTAAATTGAACAACCAACCCTCAAGTGAGGGTTATACAAGAGTATTTATAGGCAAGGAGCTAGGGCAACACTCCTACTCCTTCCCTTTTCCTTATTGGACATGGGCCTAAGCTTGTGGGCCTTCTACATAAGCTTGACCTTAAACAAACATAAAGGCCATAATAAGCTACCTATTACATATGAGAAACTAACACTTGAATTAAGGTTTAGGAGTGATTCCAACAATCTCCCCCTCAAGTGTTGGTGATGAAGAACGGTGAAGGCGTTGATGTAATAGTAGCTTTGACGTCTTCTGACATTCTTCTTTCTTGTGAGAAGAGATGCCTTGATTCGAACAATCTCCCCAGTGTAGAGAGATAGTTTTCTTTGAACAGTTATGCTTTGACGACATCTTTAACTTTGTTCTTTGATCATTGTTCTTTGTGATGAAAGTGATAGTATGTTGTTGTCTGCATCAAGTCTGCCTCAGGTCTGCTTCGCCGCTATAGTGTCTCCATGTCTTTCTTCAACATGCTCACACGCTCTTTGACGTTTGGAATTCAGTACTGATGAAGTTCTTTAAGTCTTTAACTTTGTAGATTCTTTGATTTGACGAAGAATCATTCTGACTGTTGTGTTGCTTTTGGATAGAACTTCCATTAGTAATGATGTTGGCGTGAGCATGAGAAGAATCTGCATGATCATCCCGCTCCGGAGCTTCCATAAGATGAAAACATTTAAAACGGTTAGTAATAAGCGGATTCCGGCACTTACAAGTTTAAACTTCGAGAGTGTTAACAGCATAGTGTGAAAACACAACTCTAATTCTCACAAAGGCCGTTCCTGAACTGGAGTCCCACAAGTGAGATAACGCGATGTACCGAAGTACATCTACAGTTCAGATGAGTCGCTGAGGTACACCGAAGTATCACCTCATGATTGTAGACCGTTTGAGACACACTAAGCGTAATCCACGGGGAGTTACCGAAGTGACCTGCTGTCAGGGCTGTTTGATGTTGACCCTGGCAGGAGTTTCCATTCAATCACTGAGGATCACAGATGTGAACCTCTCATAAATGTTCTCGATAGATTGCTAAGATCTGTGAAGGACTCGATAACGTACCACTGATGTTCTTATTGTTGAACATCAAGTGATGAAATGTCAAGTGTACCTAAGAGATCTTTTGATGAATCTCGTGGCTCTAAACTCAATAGTGCGTTTTGGTTTTCTTGAGCGGAGACTAGGGAGAGGGTCTCCTTCTTCAATACCAGCGATCTCTAAGAGAAAGCCGATAGATTATGTAGGGTTCCCTGTGAGAATGAAACAAGCTTCTGTAGAGAGAAACTTGAGTGGCTAAGAAGGTTTAGTGCATGCGTCACTGGGTCCATGACGACTTTTAATCTTCAATACCGGTGACACTAAGTGACAACCAGTAGCATATGAATTAAACCCGGTGTCTGCCCTAAGTTGAATAATTTGGAGGGCTATTTCTTTTCACCCTTTTCTTTGCATTTCTTTTTAATTCTTCAACTCCTTCTTTCTCCGATTCTCATTTTCTCCTTTTTATCATCGTATCTAAGGACTTCTAAGTACTAACTATTTGTGATGTCCTTGGGTAGATCCCTCCGGCTCTGGCGGATCATAGGACGGTTATTCCTAACCTTAGTCACCTTATCACTCCATGACTAACCTATGTTGCCATAAAACCAATTTTCAAGAAAATCTCTCAAAGGGTTTGTAAATGAAAAACATGTTTGAACGACTGTGAGAGTTTTATCTTTTAGCAGAAATACTCCCCCTCCACATGTGCTTTAGAGTTTTGACGGAAATCTGCACTGTGTGGGAAGAGCGCGCACTTTTGAATTGATCAACTCAAGATAGACAATCCCCCGCGAGACACGGTTACGTTGCATAGTTAAAGAGTTACATTGTCAGCTTTTAGGTGACAACTAGCTCTAATAACTACCTTGAAGGTGTAGACAAACCTCGAAAGGTTGTCATACCCGTCAGAGTTCATGTCTACCAAGAGTTTCTCGAATGGTACTTTCTACTTGGACAAGTCCTTTGCGAGACACGTTTACATTACTCGCGAACTAGTTTGAAATTATTACCCGTCCCGGACAAGTCTTTTCGAGTTACTAACAGTTAAGTACCGTCAATTCGTTGGTTAAGTCTATTACACAAAGATTCATTTTCATTTACAAAACATATTTCTTATCACATAATTTTCTCCCCCTAAAAAATGGCATATAAAATGTTATTTTTGAAAAGTTGAGAATAAATATGACCATTTCGAGTGTTGCGGGAAGATGACCACTATGAACAATTTGTGAACAAAGTTTTAATTCAAATACTCCCCCTCAACAAGTGATATAAACGGTTAAGGTTTTTTTTAAAAACATAAGGGGAAGTACTTGTCCTTTTGAGCAAAACCTTGAAAAATGAAAGGTTTGATAGGTTTTACTCAAAAGTAAGAAGCTTTCGCTCCATTTATAAGGATTGTGGCACTGAAGGGTACCACAGGGTCCTTTCTTGACACGAACGGGTTGTACACTGTTATGCGTGCACAAGCCATACACATATCTAAATCATACATCCAAATTTAAAATGAAAGAAGCAGTTCAAGGGGTACCAGGAAGTCAAGTGATGTTGCCAGGAGTGCTGATGTGCTTCCACGAGGTTTTAAATTTATAAGCAAGAATTACCGGTTAACTAAGAACACATTCGGGCAAGTATACCCTAGTCAAGTTGTAGTATAGTATATGGTAAATCAAGGTCGTCCCAAGAGACTTGGTTGCACTACAAGTGTCGTTTGTTTGTTTAAGCAAGTAACAAGTAACAAATTGATGGTTATGATTGTCACGGATCAAACCAACAAGAAAAGCACTATAAGAACAAGTAACAAGTTGATGGTTATGATTGTCATGGATCAAACCAACAAGAAAAGCATTATAAGAACAAGCAAGTATCAAGACATTCATCATTATAAAAGTAACAAGGTTTACCCAAAGTATGAATTACAATAGGCAAAGGCGAAGGATTATAGCAACTTTCAAGCCTCCAATCAACTACAATAGTTCTACCAAGCCGAAAAATGATGTCCAAACGCCTTCAACAACCCTTGAGCACACTACACGAATTTGGCAGAGGTTTGTGGTCTTTTGGGGAAGATAAGTTGGTGGAAATTCGTCCTTAAGGGTGGAGGCTTGAATTTCACACAAGTTGGGATAGGATAGTTGGTGGAAACTCGTCCTTAAGGGTGGAGGCTTGAATTTCACACCTTTGGTGAAGGTATTGAGAGTGGGTGAGTTCTCTCAAGTTATGGTTTGCTCTCTAGGTGGAAATTCGTCCTTAAGGGTGGAGGCTTGAATTTCACACCTAGAGAGGAGTGGTGGTGGTAGGAGAGGTGTGAGAGAAGATCTCTCAAGTTGTGGTGCATGAAATGAGGAAGCAATGCCTCTATTTATACTACTCTCAAGCCCTTGGGGTTATAAATGCATTTCTTGGTCACCAAGGAGCTTGGAAGGGACTAGAAGACATGTAGGAAGGGACTAGAATTGTTTGGAACAAGTTTGGAGTCTTAGTAGTGCAGAAATGGTTGTCCAGGGCTTCCCAACCGAATCGGTTGCGCTCCAACCGTTTCGGTTGGTGTTCTGACCATTCTCCAAACGGATCCGGTTTCGGGGCTCGACTGATCGGTTGGAGCAAAATCACAAAAAGTCATAAACGGAAAAGTTGTAGATCTTTCTCTTAGCTTTCCGTGGCCGTGAACGGGGGGTCAAACGGAGTCCGTATGCAAAAGTTATGGCCAAAATGGTGAAGGTGTGTCGGGAACAACGAGCCTTCCAATATATCTTCGTTTAAGCTTCTTTTCTTCATTTCTTTCTCGTTTTCCTTCTTGAACTTTATTCTTGAGTCTTTGGACCACTAACTTGATGACTTTATCTTCTCAAATATACTCCACAAGACTTTCTTTGGTCGGGAATTCTTCGTATATGGAGAAATCTTCGTATTTTACTTCTTTTACCGTCTTTTTCTCCACTTCCATGTACTTGGCTACAAATGAACTAGCAAACGCACTTTTGTACGATTAAGCATTAAAAGCATATGATTATAGCCAAATAGCATACATAAAAGCAAGGATAACGCTACTAAAAACATGCACAATTTGAGCGTTATCAAATTCCCCCACACTTAAACTTTGCTTGCCCTCAAGCAAATCTAAGAAAAGAAAAATCAAACTACATACCTAAATGACAAAACAAAAAGAAAATAATTAAAAATATTTTTGGGGTTTTTTAGTTTTTACTATTTTTTTTAATATAAATAAAAACAAGTGAAAAATAAGCGAAAAATGAGCGCAAACTCCCCCACACTTAAGGTTTTGCTTGCTGATGAGTGTCCAAATACTCATCATTTTTACACAATCTAAACTGCAAAATCATCTGAAAACACTCAAAAACACATCAAAATGATCAAATTATCACAAATCAGTGTTTTATGTGTTTTAAATGTAAAAATATCAAAATCAGATGAAAAATGTATAAAGTTTGCAAAATTGGCAGTTTTAGTCCCCCGAGTTTTAAAAGTTGTCAAATCTAGTCCCTGGAAATTCAAAAATGTGGAAATTTATCATTCAAGGTCCCTGAAGTATTTTAAGTTGTTAAAAATGATCCTTGAATGATTCTTTGGTCAATTGGCAAGAAAAGTCCCTAAACTTTGAAAAATTGCAAAAATAGTCCTTGGACTTTAAAAATGGATTTTATGCAAAAAGGGCCCTTGTATTATCAATATATGGCAAATTTGGTCCTTGTGAGAAGTTTGGAATAATGGTACTTTCAGTCCTTGAAGTTTGGCAATTGTACACTTTTGGTCCTTGTTTAATGCTAAAACCAAACGGACACAATATTACCTAAGGCCCAAATTCAATCCAACTACTAGCCCAACCCAATTGCTTTTGACCCTTGAGCCTTGACCCCCAGGTCACAACCTGTTTTTGACCCCAGCCACAACTAATTGTGAACCCCCCATGTATTATTAGCTTCGGTCAACCAAAGTCAAAACCCACCTATACGCGCCCAAAAACCAGAGACACTGTAGCAGTGTCTCTTCCCCAACAGAAAACCCAAAACCAGACCTGGTTTCACCACAATTTCAACCCCCTCCCATTCCATGTCCCCTCCACCTCTTATAAACAACAAAATCTCTTAATTGGCCAAACCAAATCCATTAATTACTTCAAACTGCTCAAAGAAATTTTTGGCGCCAAATTCACAAGTGGACTGATATGATGAGTCTCAAGCATCCAATGGCTCAAACTTGGTGGGATTCAATCAGAGACACGTGGGAAGGATGAAAAGTCTATAAAGATGATGTGAGATGCAATGTATCAAAATATCTAGTGTAATTTTAAGTCTTATTGTCGTTTTTAAGTATTCTCAAGTTTAAGTGTATGATTTTATCTTCAAACTCTGTATTTTAAGTTTCAATGCTATAATAAATCTTCTGTGAATCATCAATTTCAGTTACAAGTTCTATTTACAGTTTATGAAAAATCTCCTAATTATGCAAAATCTCAAATGTTTCAAATGATGTTGTTTGTTGTTTGTATGGACTAGAATAACTCATGTAAGCTCCCAAATAGCTTTTATAAGCTATTAGAAACAATAAAAATTAGTTTAGACTAAAAAATCAAAAATTACCAAAAATCCAAATTAAATACTTCAAAAATAAAAAATCACTTGAAAAGGGTGATCACAGCTGGAGCAAGGTTTATTTTGGATGGCCTTGGGTTAGTGAACCTGTGGGGGTTCTATAGGGAGTAGTCCTTGGTCTTGGTTCTCAGTTTAAAGCTTGGAAGAATTTGTAAGCTTTTTGATAAAATTGTCATTTTACTGTTATAGTGATTAAGTAGCTTATATTTGTGTTTCTTTGTGTTCAATAGTCATAATTTAGTGTGTTTGATCATTAAAATCATTAAGGTGTTAATTTAAATTTGTGTTTTGAAAAAAATCTTATTTAGACAGTTAAAATAGCTCTTGTCTCATTTCTGATTTTTAAGTTGATATTACTGTTGGATCATGTCCTTTTAGTCTCACATATTGATCTTGTAAGGTTTGAAATCAAGTTCATGTTTTATAATTGTGAGTTGCTTTGTAAAAGTTCATAACTGTCAACATTAAGGTGTGTTTGGTTTAAGGTGTTCAAAGGGTTTTTGATTCTTAGTTTTGTTGGAAACTTGCATAACTTGGTTTATACAACTTAGCTCAGTCAAGAAATCAAGTCATCTTTAGCAAAAAGTCAAAATCCCATGTCTTTGTGCCTTAGGCAGTCCACTGTGGGATTTTTCAAAAGCAAGATCATCATTTTGTGTTCAAAAGTTGTTAACCTTGCTTAAGTTAGCCTTATATCATCTTAAAACAACATATTAAGCACTTTAGATCAAATCAAAATCCAACTTAGTCAACTTTTTAGTTTTCTCAAAAAGTCAAAATTCTCAAAAAGGTCGTTTTTGATTAAAGTTTGGAATTTCACTGAGGGTTCATTAGTAGGATTCAGTCTATAAGCTCTTGGGGAATCAAAGTTTGGTTGGTGTAGAAAAATACAAAAATGATAGTCTTTAGTTTCTTAGCTTTTTAAGTGCTTTTTGGACTGCTTTTTGTGGACACCCCATCTGCATATCTGTCCTGTGCACAGATCTTGTTACCATTTTGAAAAGCTTGCATTAAGCTCATTACCTGTCCAATTCTTGTGTTCTCTACTTCTTTGGAAAGCCAACCTGGTCTTCTTGTAATATCAAGTTTTGTTTTTCATTTTTGAGCTTATTCTCTAGGGCTGCATTAAGCTTAAAGTCTGTCCCAGTTTCTGTTTTTCATCACAATAGCCAAAGTGCTTATTGCTTATTTATAAGCTTATCAGTGTGCTTCTTTGCATTATTTAGCCTCAGATCTGTTCATTAAGCATATTTGAATCCACTTTGAGCTTTTGTTTCATCTTTTAAGCTTGTTAGAGCTTATTTCCACCAAATAAGCTATTATAGTCACTGTTGGATTAATAAGCTCAACAAACTGCTTATTTGAGTCTTGTAAATTTTTTGTCTTTATTAAAGTTTCATATTATTAGTATATAAGTAGTTTTCAAAAAGAAAAATCACAAAAACATCAATATAAAAATAGTGATAGCGTTTATTTAAGATTTTTTAGCTTTTTGATTTTTCATTTCAACTTATTAATAAGCAAAACTTGTTTTTTTTCTTTTTCTTAGGTTTCTGTTATCATATAGGATTTTTAGTATTTATTATAATTATAAATAGTTAATAAATAATAAATAATTAGTAATAAATAATTAAAAAGTCTAAAAAATATATTTTCTGTTTTAAAATTAGTTTTATCATATTTTAGATTTTTCAAAGTTAAAATTTTATTTTTCCAAGTTTATTTTCTATTTTCTAGTATTTAAGTGTATTTTAAATAGTTATTAATTAATAATAATTATATAAAAAGTGTGAAAAATATATTTTTAGTTTTAAAATTAGTTTTATAGTATTTTAGATTTTTCAGAATCATAAGTTTATTTTTTCTAGCCTTATTTTGTATTTTCTTTCATTTTAGAGTATTTATTAAGTAGTTAAAATAGTTTTTAATTAATAATAATTAATTAAATAGTGTTAAAAATAATTTTCTTTTTCTAATAATTTTCTTTTATTTTTAGGATTCCAAAAATGTCATTTTTATATTTTTAGGTCTTTTATTTTTTAGTTTTCACTTTTTATTTTGTGCGTATACGTAGTTTTTAAAACTCACGTTTACGTTTCTTTGATCTGGTTGTTGTGCTTTCCAATCCTGTGTCCATTTCTGTTCCAAATCAATCAGTAGTGTAATTCCTAATCATAACCCTTACAGATCACTATCCTTAGTGATCATTCTATCCTCTGAGTTTGTGTTTAACACACCATTGAGTCTCCTTGGGACTAAACGACCCGGGAATCCCCTGTATTCTCTGATCTTAATTGTATTTGTGTCTGAGCAGTTTTAAGTCTTTTTGACTTGACTGTTTTGCACAGATCAAAATTTTGGCGCCGCTGCCGGGGAGGCTTTAGCGTGTGTCTATCCATTTTCAGATCCATTGTTGTGCATACCCATCATTTGTAAAAAGTTTTTGTAAAGTTATAAGAAAATCAAAAAAGTCATTAACACTTTTCCTAAAGTGTTAAAACACCAAAAAAAAAAAATATAAAACAACAAAACAATCGAAACGTTTTCTATTTTGTATTCTCTTTTAAGGTGATTCTTAAAGAGATACGATTTGGTTAAACGGGACGATAACAAAAATATTGTCCAAAAGTTTTTGAACCCATCTGCACAAATCTAACCTACGTCTTTTCAGTGGTACTTAATTGAATACATAAAAATCAACCACCGCAAACCAAGGCAGTGCACTACCTAACTGGGGGTGCGACCATTAATAAGTTCCCGAACATCAGATTTAAAACTTGCCTTTGTGTCACTTGTGATTTGGTGTACCTTTTTCAAAGAAGCCATTTCATCTGTGATTATTGGTTAAGTTCACTTGTGTTTTGCCTCATTTGTTTTGAAAATTGGTTTTTATACATAGTGCATGCGCACTCGTTCTTCCAGTTCTTGATAACGCTCAAATTGTGCATGTTTTTAGTAGCGTTATCCGTGCTTTTATGTGTGTTATTTGGTTATAATCTTATGCTTTTGATGCTTAATCATACAAAAGTGCGTTTGCTAGTTCATTTGTAGCCAAGTACAAGAAAGTGGAGAAAAAGACGGAAAAAGAAGTAAAATACGAAGATTTCTCCATTTACGAAGAATTCCCGACAAAAGCAAGACTTGTGGAGTGTATTCGAGAAGATAAAGTCATCAAGTTAGTGGTCCAAAGACTCAAGAATAAAGTTCAAGAAGGAAAACAAGAAAGAAATGAAGAAAAGAAGCTAAAACGAAGACATATTGGAAGACTCGTTGTTCCCGACACACCTTCACCATTTTGGCCATAACTTTTGCATACGGACTCCGTTTGACCTCCCGTTCGCGGCCACGGAAAGCTAAGAGAAAGATCTACAACTTTGCAGTTTATGACTTTTTGTGATTTTGCTCCAACCGATCGGTCGAGTCCCGTAACCGATTCGGTTGGAGAGCTGTCAAGAAGACCAACCGATTCGGTTGGAGCTCAACCGGATCCGGTTGGAGGTCCTGTTTCAGCCATTTCTGCACTACTAAGATCCCAAACGTGTTCCAAATGATTCTAGTCCCTTCCTACATGGTTTCTAGTCCCTTCCAAGCTCCTTGGCCTCCAAGTAATGCATTGAATACCCTAAGCCTTGGTAGTAGTATAAATAGAACCCATTTGGCACCTCATTTCATAATCCCTTCTCCATCTTTCTCATCCCTTTCATCCACCACTCCATCTCTAGGTGTGAAATTCAAGCCTCCACCCTTAAGGACGAATTTCCACCTAAAACAACATCCCTCTCTCAACTTACCTTCCCCAAAGGTGTGAAATTCAAGCCTCCACCCTTAAGGACGAATTTCCACCTAGAGAGAACACAACCACTCTCAATACCTTCACCAAAGGTGTGAAACTCAAGCCTCCACCCTTAAGGACGAGTTTCCACCAACTATCCTATCCCAACTTGTGTGAAATTCAAGCCTCCACCCTTAAGGACGAATTTCCACCAATTACACCAACTTATCTTCCCCAAAAGACCACAAACCTCTTCCAAATTCGTGTAGTGTGCTCAAAGGTTGTTGAAGGCGTTTGGACATCATTTTCCGGCTTGGTAGAACTATTGTAGTTGATTGGAGGCTCGAAGGAGTGCTATAATCCTTCATCTTTGCCTATTGTAATTCATACTTTGGGTAAACCTTGTTACTTTTCTATTTAAAGATGTTTGTTATTGATATGATTATTGAGATTTTGTGTTTGATTGGAATAATGATGAATGTCTTGATACTTGCTTGATCTTATATTGCTTTTCTTGTTGGTTTGATCCGTGACAATCATAACCATCAACTTGTTACTTGTTACTTGCTTAAACAAACAAACAACACTTGTAGTGCAACCAAGTCTCTTGGGACGACCTTGATTTACCATATACTATACTACAACTTGACTAGGGTATACTTGCCCGAATGTGTTCCTAGTTAACCGGTAATTCTTGTTACAAATTTAAAACCTCGATGAAGCACATCAAGTTTTTGGCGCCGCTGCCGGGGACTTGCGTTTGTATTCTTGTGTTTGTTTGCTTGTTGAATTGATTGCTCTTGATGTTTGCTCATGATGTTTGCTTGAATGCTTGTTTTTTTTCCAAAATCTCTAATTTCTCATAATTGCTCAAATGATCTTTGCATCAAAATCAAGTTTTTGATGTTGGGATTTCGTTTCATGTGTTCTAAAATGCTCATTTCAATGATTGCTTTCTAAGTTGCTCGAAAAACGTTTGCGAAAAAACCCACCAAAACCACCCAGATCACTCTAACCGAATCGGTTGGCACTCCAACCGGATCGGTTGGAAGCCTCGTACTTAATAAAACCACTACAACCGATCGGTCACTACCCGTAACCGGATCCGGTTGTGTGTTCTGTTAAAAAATAAAAATATTTCGTGTGTTTCTTGTTTTGTGTTTTTTTTTGTTATGTGATCTCTTGCATATTTGTGTTTCTTTTTGTTTGTGTTAATCTTGTTTAGATTGGTTTCGTATTAATTTTGAATAAGACTATCTTGCTTAGATTATCTTGTTTGATTTGTGTTACGTGACTAATTGTGTGTGCTTGCGTCTATGTGATTTTCATTTTCTGTGATTGTTCTTTTATTTGTTTTAAGTGTCGTGTTATGTTTTTGGTCATCTTCTAGTTTATGTGTTTATGTGTTTGGTTTAGTTGTATTTAGTTTTATGTTCGTCACTTTCTGTGTTCTTATTTTATTTTGTCAATAAAAAGTTTTGAAATAAAACGGGTTAAAAAAAAAAAAAAAAAAAAAAAAAAAAAAAAAAAAAAAAAAATTAGAAAATTTCCTCCAACCGATCGGTCATCGCCCGTAACCGGATCGGTTGGAAGGTTTGTCTCATTTGGTTAGTCCCCAACCGATCGGTCACAACCCGTAACCGGATCGGTTGGACTAATCTGTTAAAAAAAAAATCATTTTTCATATTTTGTTCTTGTGTGTTTGTGTTTAGATAGAATAAGTTTTAGTGTCTTTTCATTTTTGCAAGAGTATCATTTCTTTTAATTTTGTTTTTGCATTTTAAATTTTGTTAATTTGGTACATTGTAAATAAATAAGTACATGTGTTTTAAAAATAAAGTGTTTTGAACTTTGTGGGTATGTTCACTGGAAACCCTCACGAGACTATAACTCGTCCACTTGGGCCACCGAGGGGTTTAAAGGCTTGTTGCATGCGCTAAATGCAACCGTGATGCCTACGAAAGTGAGTTTTAGAATTTTACGCGTTTTTGTAGTTTAGTTTATTTTTGCAGATTTAATAAGCTTTTGAAGGAAGGATTGATTGGATTGTTGGTGACCTTATACTCTGGATTGGACATGTTTGGAGAGAAATCGATTGATCTCATACGCTTATGCTAGCGTTTGCTTAGCACCTTATCATATGGAGTTCGATCGTGATGTTTGGCCCGGGAGGTTTCGTTTCACTTAGACTTATAGTTTTAAATTTTCCCTACTTTACATGCTTTGAAGTTTTCACAATTAGTTTATTTTGTTTCTTTGTTATTTTTCCTTTGTTTGCTTGTTTGGTAAACTATTTTAATAAATTGACTTTTTCAAGTCCCTCGAAAGTAAGGCTCACCCATTGTAAACAAACTGTGTGAGAGGTATAAGGCGGGTCTCCCTGATTCCCTAAAGAAGTTGGGTTTTTAATATGCTTCGCGCTGACCTGCTTCTCCGCTTCTTTGTGCGTTTCAATGGAGCTACCGAGAACTCGTGGGACAAGAATAAGTCATGTTTGGTTTTTTTTTTTAAAAATAAAATAAAAAAAAGAATAAAAAAGAAAAAGAAAACAAAAAAAAGTCGTTAAGTTATTTCTCTTTTGTGTGCTTAACTTAAGTGTGGGGGGAAAATATTATTTTGAAAAGCGAGACTAGTTTTTAAAATCCAAAATTTTTGGGCCAATTTATAATAATTTTGTGAACTTGTTTGCCCTTGTGATCTAGTTGTTTTCACGCTTATAGGATAATATATTAGAATAACTGGATAAATCCACTGGTGAAATCGGTAATTTTTGAAAAACTTGAGATGTGTCCCGATTAATATTGCAATCCATTCTGGGATCGATGACATTTGCTAGCACATATTATAGCCCTTCCACTAAAATTGTGAGGATTTGAGCCTATTCCATATATAGCATACATCTTTTATGCTTTGAATCTATTGCTATGAGTGTGCCGGTGATTTTATTTATTCTAGAACTTGTGCTTGTAAATCATTACCAGACCGCAGTAAGATCACATTCGTGTGATATAAGTGTATTCGTGTGATAAAGAGGCAACTATAGGAATAAAACCAAATGGCCTTCCGTTTACATCTAATGATATATTAGCTAACCACATCGGTTAGTTAACCACCCTTATTTGGACCCATTTTGTTAGCGCTCATCTTTAGCGCTAGATACCCTTAGTTACACCCTCCGAGCCATCCCTTTCTTTTTGTTACATTCAGAAAAATACAAAAATATTTTACACTTTAAACCTTAGCCTACCCCTTGTCAATGTCTAAATGGTTGGTTGCTAGTTGCTTGGAATGTTGGATTGTTTTTGATGATTATGAGTTAGCCGCACTTTGCTATTCGTGTGTGCCATTCCGACAAAGACGAAGAGTGCACGCTTCTTATTTGTACTTTTGTGGTGTATGCTTATACGAAGTGTGGGGGAGATGTGATGTATGTGGTGAAAAAAAAAATATGAAAAAAAAAATGAAAAAAAAAATGAGAATAAGTCATCGAAAAAAAAAAAAAAAGGAAAAAAAATATATATGTGATGACAATGTGCTATATTATTATGAAGATGAAGGAAGCCGAAGTTTGTTTTAGATATCGATTAGCCAATGTGCTAAGACGTGATATATATTATATATTTGGTGATCGATATGTGAAGAGGAGAAGATTGTAACTATAATCATTTTCGGGTTCGCGGATTGTTCGGTAACTAGCAACATGGGTATTAGACTTGACTTCATTTTTCTTTTAAACCAATTTCATCAATTATCCCATGCCTTATCCATACCCTTTATTCACCCTAAGCCTATCGTTATAACCCGAATAAAAGCCCTCTTTAGATGTTTATACTTGGTGCTTACGCCACGTCGGTGGAGTTTTGTTTCTTGTACAAGCCTATGGTAATATTTAGGTCATGACTGAGCAATATGAGTGTACTATTCCTTAATACTTTCCATCACTAAATAAATTGAGTGTTGAGTGAATTATACATCCGTTCCTTTTCGTGAGGTGCTTAGCCATGTTATCAAGCGAGAGAATTTATAAGGTATTGTCAAACATCTCGATTTTTCACCTCTTAAAGCTTAAAACGATGAATCTTATCTTGTACTTGTACTTGGTAGATTTGCATCACATTTTTCTAATCATATTTCATGCACCATGTGGGATTTATTTTTCTTATTTCTAGATTTGCTTGAGGGCAAGCAAAACCTTAAGTGTGGGGGAGTTTGCGCTCATTTTTCGCTTATTTTTGTTTGTTAAAAAAAAAAAAAAGTAAAAAATATAAAAACCAAAAATATTTTTAAATATTTTTCTTTTCGTTTTGTCATTTCGGTTTGTAGTTTATTTTTCTTTTCTTAGATTTGCTTGAGGGCAAGCAAAGTTTAAGTGTGGGGGAATTTGATAACGCTCAAATTGTGCATGTTTTTAGTAGCGTTATCCGTGCTTTTATGTGTGTTATTTGGTTATAATCTTATGCTTTTGATGCTTAATCATACAAAAGTGCGTTTGCTAGTTCATTTGTAGCCAAGTACAAGAAAGTGGAGAAAAAGACGGAAAAAGAAGTAAAATACGAAGATTTCTCCATTTACGAAGAATTCCCGACAAAAGCAAGACTTGTGGAGTGTATTCGAGAAGATAAAGTCATCAAGTTAGTGGTCCAAAGACTCAAGAATAAAGTTCAAGAAGGAAAACGAGAAAGAAATGAAGAAAAGAAGCTAAAACGAAGACATATTGGAAGACTCGTTGTTCCCGACACACCTTCACCATTTTGGCCATAACTTTTGCATACGGACTCCGTTTGACCTCCCGTTCGCGGCCACGGAAAGCTAAGAGAAAGATCTACAACTTTGCAGTTTATGAATTTTTGTGATTTTGCTCCAACCGATCGGTCGAGTCCCGTAACCGATTCGGTTGGAGAGCTGTCAAGAAGACCAACCGATTCGGTTGGAGCTCAACCGGATCCGGTTGGAGGTCCTGTTTCAGCCATTTCTGCACTACTAAGATCCCAAACGTGTTCCAAATGATTCTAGTCCCTTCCTACATGGTTTCTAGTCCCTTCCAAGCTCCTTGGCCTCCAAGTAATGCATTGAATACCCTAAGCCTTGGTAGTAGTATAAATAGAACCCATTTGGCACCTCATTTCATAATCCCTTCTCCATCTTTCTCATCCCTTTCATCCACCACTCCATCTCTAGGTGTGAAATTCAAGCCTCCACCCTTAAGGACGAATTTCCACCTAAAACAACATCCCTCTCTCAACTTACCTTCCCCAAAGGTGTGAAATTCAAGCCTCCACCCTTAAGGACGAATTTCCACCTAGAGAGAACACAACCACTCTCAATACCTTCACCAAAGGTGTGAAACTCAAGCCTCCACCCTTAAGGACGAGTTTCCACCAACTATCCTATCCCAACTTGTGTGAAATTCAAGCCTCCACCCTTAAGGACGAATTTCCACCAATTACACCAACTTATCTTCCCCAAAAGACCACAAACCTCTTCCAAATTCGTGTAGTGTGCTCAAAGGTTGTTGAAGGCGTTTGGACATCATTTTCCGGCTTGGTAGAACTATTGTAGTTGATTGGAGGCTCGAAGGAGTGCTATAATCCTTCATCTTTGCCTATTGTAATTCATACTTTGGGTAAACCTTGTTACTTTTCTATTTAAAGATGTTTGTTATTGATATGATTATTGAGATTTTGTGTTTGATTGGAATAATGATGAATGTCTTGATACTTGCTTGATCTTATATTGCTTTTCTTGTTGGTTTGATCCGTGACAATCATAACCATCAACTTGTTACTTGTTACTTGCTTAAACAAACAAACAACACTTGTAGTGCAACCAAGTCTCTTGGGACGACCTTGATTTACCATATACTATACTACAACTTGACTAGGGTATACTTGCCCGAATGTGTTCCTAGTTAACCGGTAATTCTTGTTACAAATTTAAAACCCCGATGAAGCACATCAGTTCTACAAGTCCACTTTCTGAACTTGGAAACATTCCTCGTAGACGTAGAGGACGTTCAGCTCCTTCAGCCGTGACTGAGGAACGTCTACCACCACCACCTCCTGTCGAAATGGCAGAAGACAAACCTATGAATGAACTTCTCCAAGCACCCATCGAGGGTTACGGAGATGCCATTGTTGTTCCAGCCATCGTGGCTGACACTTTCGAGCTCAAAACCGGGTTGCTCAATCTAGTAACCCAAAGCCAATTCTATGGTTTTGAGCGGGATGATCCTCATGCACACATTCGATGGTTTAACAAGATAGCATCTACCATCAAGTACAAGAATGTCCCATCCGAAGCTATCAAGCTTCTTCTGTTCCCATTTTCTCTAGAGGGACAAGCCCGGAATTGGCTTGAGAAACAACCCCCTCGTTCTATAGAGACATGGGAAGATCTTGTCACCAAATTCGTTAACGAGTTCTATCCTCCATCCCGAACCACAAGTCTTAAGAATGAGATAATGAAATTTTCTCAGAGATTTGATGAATCATTCGGGGAGGCTTGGGATCGTTACAAAGAGTTGCTTCGCAAGTGTCCGCATCACGGTTTTACCGAGTTAATGCAAATGGATACTTTCTACAATGGTCTCAATCAGGCAAATCAAGATTCTTTGAATGCCTCCGCGGGAGGTAATTTCCTGAGCAAGACCACCAAAGAGGCCTTGCAGATCATTGAGAACAAATCTCAGGTCCGTCCTTTCAGAGCTAAGACATATCAGTCTAATGCTGGACCTTCTTCTTCTTCATCCCCCGTGAGTACATCTAGCACCGATGCTAAGATTGATAAACTCACAGACATTGTTCAGGCTTTGGTTCTTGCTAACCAGAAGAAAGTTTCCTTCACTCAGCCACCAACACATGCTGAAGTGAAGAAAGTTGAAGTTTGTGTCACTTGTGGTGGTCCTCACGCTTACTACAATTGTACTGCCACCGATGGTAGTCCTTTTGAGGCAAATGCTTTAGCCGGTAGTTCACAACAAGGAGGTAATCAATACCGTCCTCAAAATGAACCACACTACCGTGCTAACACTAATCAGGCACCACCCGGTTTCAATCAAAATCACAACATGCAAAACCGGAATCAGAACCAACCAAGAATGAACCAAGGTTATCAAAACCAAGGTAATTTCTATCCTGGACCCAATCAAGGTTTCCATCATCAAGGAAACCCTCATCAAAACAATTTCAATCGAGGGAATCAATTTCATGGGAATATGAATCCTAATCAAGGGAATTTTGGTCATAATCAAAACATACGACCTCAAATTGTCCCTCCAGCTCCTCCCGTCATTACTCCTCCAGGACCATCATCTGATGAGTTACTGAAGCAGTTTATGAAATCCCAAGATGAAATGAACAGGTTGTTGGTCAGTCAGATTGCTGATCTGAAGAAGTCTTTAAATGATCGACCCTCGGGCTCAGGTACTTTACCGAGCAACACGATCGCTAACCCGAGGGGCGATGCCAAGGCGATCACAACCCGAAGTGGTGTTTCATATGATGGACCTGCTGTTCCTACTACCTCTTCTTCTTCTTTTCTTCCAAAGGTAGTGGACAGTGAACCTCCAAAACATAATGGACCTACGACTCCAATGCCACCTCCACCAGTGCCAATGAGTCAAGTAACCAAGAATACTACGGACAAAGTGCATAATTCAAGCCCACGAAGTACAGCACACGTCCTACCTTCGGTAGTCCATCCTCAAGTGGTCCAGAAACCCTAGTCAAATCAAGGAGTTGTTTTTGAACCTCCTATAGCTCCTGTTGAGAATCAGAAATCCAAATCTTCTATTCCTTACCCATCACGCTTGAATGAGCAAAAGCTCCGCGAGAAAGCTAGTCATCAAATGGATAAATTTTTCCAAATTTTCCAAGAGTTACATTTTGACATAAGCTTTGCGGATGCTATCATGCTGATGCCCAAGTTTGCATCTACTCTCAAGCACATGTTAAGCAATAAGGAAAAGCTGTTTGAGATGGCTAAGACTCCTCTTAACGAGAACTGCTCAGCAGTTATTCTGAAAAAGCTTCCTGAAAAGCTTGGAGATCCTGGGAAATTTCTCTTACCTTGTGTATTCCCAGGGATGGTTGAATGCTTTGCCCTAGCAGATCTTGGTGCAAGCATTAACCTTATGCCATATTCAGTGTGGAAGAAACTTTCTCTTCCGGAACTCACTCCTACATGCATGACTCTCGAGCTTGCTGATCGATCCATATCCCGTCCTCTTGGCATTGCCGAGGACGTATTTGTGAAAGTAGGAAAGTTCCATTTCCCAGCTGACTTCGTGGTTGTTGATTTTGATGCCGATCATCGGGTTCCTCTCATTGTTGGTCGAGGATTCCTGAGAACGGGCCGTGCTCTCATAGATGTATTTGAGCAAGAAATCACATTGCGTGTTGGTAATGAAGCTGTCACCTTCAATCTTGACCAAACTTCGAGGTACTCCGCAAATTATGATTCTGAATCGGTTAACCGAATAGATATCATTGATGTTGCTTCTGACGAGTACTCTCAAGAAGTTCTTGGTTATTCTCATAATTCTGTGAGTGGGGATTCCACCACATCTTCTCAGCCTATCATAGCCAATTCAACTCCTTCTATCACTCCGTTTGAGGGAAGCGACTTCATCTTAGATGAGATTGAAGCATATTTGGCTAGTGATTCTGTTCCTTGGGAAATTGATCACGCTCCAATTGATATTGAGGGGGACATACTTCTTATTGAGAAGTTGCTCAATGATGATCCATCATCAGCCCCTCATCCTAGTGATTCAATCCCAGTTGAGATTAATCAAAATGAGATTAATCTGGAGGGAGATATTCTTCTTGAGAAAGTGTCAAATCTGGATACTTCTTTTCCTCTCCCTCCCATCAAGCTTCATAACAAGGAAGTCAATTCAGTTGAGAAAACTGAAGAATTTCCTGAAGTTGAGCTTAAGGACTTACCTCCTCATCTCGAGTATGCATTCCTTGAAGGAGATGATAAATTACCCGTCATTATTGCTCGAGATTTGAGTAAAGATGAAAAAGCTGCTCTCATCAAAATCTTGAAGTCACACAAGCAAGCAATTGCTTGGAAACTCTCCGACATCAAAGGTATAAACCCTGAGTTTTGTACCCATAAAATCTTGATGGAGGATGACTTTAAACCCGCAGTTCAACATCAGAGGCGAGTGAATCCAAAAATCCATGATGTTATTAAACAAGAGGTTATCAAACTTCTTGATGCAGGATTGATTTACCCGATCTCAGACAGTCCTTGGGTCAGCCCAATTCATTGTGTCCCGAAAAAGGGTGGCATTACTGTTATCACAAATGAAGATAACGAGTTAATTCCAACTCGATTGGTAACGGGATGGCGTGTTTGCATTGACTATCGTAAGTTGAATGACGCCACCCGAAAAGACCATTTTCCTCTACCCTTCATGGACCAGATGCTTGAGAGATTAGCAGGGAATGATTACTATTGCTTCCTTGATGGTTTCTCGGGTTACTTTCAGATCCCTATTGATCCGCAGGATCAAGAGAAGACCACATTCACTTGCCCATACGGAACTTTTGCCTACAAACGTATGCCTTTTGGCTTATGTAATGCTCCTGGCACGTTCCAACGATGTATGATGGCCATTTTCCACGACATGATCGGGGAAACAATGGAAGTGTTTATGGATGACTTCTCGGTCATTGGGGATTCTTTTCAATCATGTCTCTCCCATTTAGATAAAATGCTTCAAAGGTGCGAAGACACCAATCTTTGTCTAAATTGGGAGAAGAGCCACTTTATGGTCAAAGAAGGCATAGTCCTTGGCCATAAGATTTCAAAGAACGGGATTGAGGTAGATAGAGCAAAAGTCGATGTTATTGCTAAGCTGCCTCATCCTACTACCGTTAAAGGTATTAGGAGTTTTTTGGGTCATGCCGGTTTCTATCGTAGATTCATTCAAGATTTTTCCAAAATCGCCCGGCCTATGACCCATCTTCTTGAAAAGGATGCTCCTTTTATCTTCTCACCCGAGTGCATCATAGCTTTTGAAACATTGAAGAAAAAGCTAACTGAAGCACCCATTCTCGTTGCTCCTGACTGGGACTTGCCTTTTGAGCTCATGTGCGATGCAAGTGATTTTGCTATCGGTGCAGTCCTAGGGCAACGAAGAAATAAACATTTTCAGCCTATTCACTACGCAAGCAAAACTATGACTGAGGCTCAAACTCATTACACCACCACAGAAAAAGAGCTATTAGCCGTGGTGTATGCTTTTGAGAAGTTTCGGCCTTATCTTATCTTGACCAAATGCGTAGTGTATACAGATCACTCGGCTCTTAAATACCTCTTTGCAAAACAAGATGCAAAGCCGAGATTGTTTCGTTGGATTCTCCTCCTCCAAGAATTTGATATCATTATACGTGATAAAAAAGGAGCTGAGAATCTAGCGGCTGATCATCTGTCCAGATTAGAAAACCCTCACCAAGATGTTTTCGAGAAAAAGGAAATAAATGAAACATTTCCTCTCGAGACACTCAATGCGGTTTCTTTTCGTGGAAATTCTACCACCCCATGGTTTGCTGACTTCGCAAATTACCATGCGGGTAACTTCATTGTGAAAGGGATGTCGACCCAGCAGAAGAACAAATTCTTCAAAGATGTTAAACATTATTTCTGGGACGACCCTTTCTTGTTCAAAATCTGTGCGGATCAAGTCATCCGACGGTGTGTTTATGGACAGGAAGCTATTGATATTCTCACAGCTTGCCATGCTGGACCCACCGGGGGCCATCATAGTCCAAACTACACCGCCAAAAAGGTGTTTGATTCCGGGTTTTATTGGCCCACAATCTATAAGGATGCCCACGATTATGTCAAAACTTGTGACGCTTGTCAGCGTCATGGTAATATATCTCAAAGGAATGAAATGCCACAAAATGCCATTCAAGTTTGTGAGATATTTGACATATGGGGTATTGATTTTATGGGGCCGTTTCCATCTTCTCGTGGTAACAAGTACATACTCGTGGCTGTTGACTATCTGTCAAAATGGGTTGAAGCAAAAGCTTTACCCACTAATGATGCCCGAGTAGTTGTGAAGTTTTTGAAATCTCTGTTTGCCAGGTTTGGAACTCCGAGAGCGATAATCAGTGATCGTGGTACACATTTTTGTAATGACCAATTTGAAAGAGTCATGCAAAAATATGGTGTTACCCATCGTCTCTCCACTGCATACCACCCCCAAACAAGTGGGCAGGTGGAAGTTTCAAACCGTGGTCTTAAAAGGATTCTTGAAAGGACAGTAGGCGAGAATCGTGCATCCTGGTCGGATAAACTGGATGACGCACTCTGGGCTTTTCGTACAGCTTACAAAACACCAATTGGGTGTACTCCATACAAGCTAGTGTACGGAAAAGCATGTCATCTTCCGATCGAGCTAGAGCACAAGGCATACTGGGCCTTAAAGCATGCAAACTTTGATATACAGACAGCCGGTGATCACAGAAAAGTTCAAATGAATGAACTTAATGAACTTCGTGATCAAGCTTATGAGAACTCTTTGATCTACAAGCAAAAGACAAAGAAGATTCATGACTCCAAGATCAAGAACCGCGTTTTCAACGTTGGTGATCGAGTCCTTCTTTTCAATTCCAGATTGAAGATTTTCTCGGGAAAGCTTAAGTCCCGCTGGTCTGGCCCATTCACTATCGCTAAGGTTTATCCTTATGGTACCGTTGAGTTATCTCAACCCGATGGTCCTAATTTTAAAGTGAATGGTCATCGAGTTAAGCATTACTTTGGAGAGGACATTCCCCCTGTGGTTGTCCCGGATTTACAAACATTCCCCATGAACCAATGAATGCGGGGATCGAGTCAAGCTAGTGACTCGGTAATCAAAAACATTAGCATGCACCATATGGGTTTTCACCCATAATTCTGTCTTCTTATCCCCTTTCTACCACCCTAGTGTGGGGGAGTTTTCCCCACACTGTTGTATATTCTCAATCTTTCTAAAAAAAAAAAAAAAAAAAAAAAAAAAAAAAAAAAAAAAATCTTCTTCTAAATAAATGGCCGTAATATTTCCCTTTCACGTTCTTTGTTTCGGCATAACCGCCGGTACTTTGAATATTGAGGGCAATATTCATTTCTAAGTGTGGGGGGGAATTCTCACGAATTTCATATATATTATCTACACAATTCCCCCGTTTTTGGCCAAAAATTTTTTTTGGAGTAAGTGTTTTACACTTTCTCATTTGGTTATCAGTCCGCCATGTCTGTAAGACAAAAGGATTGGCTAATCCAGGAGCAAACGGCTCTTGGTAAAGATTTCTCAAATCCGTTTATATGGCTTGCAATTTGCCCAAAATTGTATGGTTCCTCAGCTCCCCATCATCCTCAAAAGATAATGAGTTGGCTAGCCCGCAAGGTTATGGCTTGTGGTAAAGGCAGTGGAAAATCCATAATTGGTATTCAGCTCACCAAAGATAATCCTGATAATTTATCTAAGATTTGGCTAGTCCAGAAGGGTACGGCTTCTGGTAAAGACACATCAAATCCGTTATATGGTTTATGATTTGCCAATAAATCATCTGGTTATCGTTGTACCAAGATTCTTACTTGAATCAAAACAATTGGCTACTCCAGAAGTGATGGCTTTTGGTAAAGAGTTTTTCAAATCCATCAAGGTTTTCTCAAATCATTGCTAGGGACTAGCAATATCTCAGTGTGGGGGATTGATGAGTGTCCAAATACTCATCATTTTTACACAATCTAAACTGCAAAATCATCTGAAAACACTCAAAAACACATCAAAATGATCAAATTATCACAAATCAGTGTTTTATGTGTTTTAAATGTAAAAATATCAAAATCAGATGAAAAATGTATAAAGTTTGCAAAATTGGCAGTTTTAGTCCCCCGAGTTTTAAAAGTTGTCAAATCTAGTCCCTGGAAATTCAAAAATGTGGAAATTTATCATTCAAGGTCCCTGAAGTATTTTAAGTTGTTAAAAATGATCCTTGAATGATTCTTTGGTCAATTGGCAAGAAAAGTCCCTAAACTTTGAAAAATTGCAAAAATAGTCCTTGGACTTTAAAAATGGATTTTATGCAAAAAGGGCCCTTGTATTATCAATATATGGCAAATTTGGTCCTTGTGAGAAGTTTGGAATAATGGTACTTTCAGTCCTTGAAGTTTGGCAATTGTACACTTTTGGTCCTTGTTTAATGCTAAAACCAAACGGACACAATATTACCTAAGGCCCAAATTCAATCCAACTACTAGCCCAACCCAATTGCTTTTGACCCTTGAGCCTTGACCCCCAGGTCACAACCTGTTTTTGACCCCAGCCACAACTAATTGTGAACCCCCCATGTATTATTAGCTTCGGTCAACCAAAGTCAAAACCCACCTATACGCGCCCAAAAACCAGAGACACTGTAGCAGTGTCTCTTCCCCAACAGAAAACCCAAAACCAGACCTGGTTTCACCACAATTTCAACCCCCTCCCATTCCATGTCCCCTCCACCTCTTATAAACAACAAAATCTCTTAATTGGCCAAACCAAATCCATTAATTACTTCAAACTGCTCAAAGAAATTTTTGGCGCCAAATTCACAAGTGGACGGATATGATGAGTCTCAAGCATCCAATGGCTCAAACTTGGTGGGATTCAATCAGAGACACGTGGGAAGGATGAAAAGTCTGTAAAGATGATGTGAGATGCAATGTATCAAAATATCTAGTGTAATTTTAAGTCTTATTGTCGTTTTTAAGTATTCTCAAGTTTAAGTGTATGATTTTATCTTCAAACTCTGTATTTTAAGTTTCAATGCTATAATAAATCTTCTGTGAATCATCAATTTCAGTTACAAGTTCTATTTACAGTTTATGAAAAATCTCCTAATTATGCAAAATCTCAAATGTTTCAAATGATGTTGTTTGTTGTTTGTATGGACTAGAATAACTCATGTAAGCTCCCAAATAGCTTTTATAAGCTATTAGAAACAATAAAAATTAGTTTAGACTAAAAAATCAAAAATTACCAAAAATCCAAATTAAATACTTCAAAAATAAAAAATCACTTGAAAAGGGTGATCACAGCTGGAGCAAGGTTTATTTTGGATGGCCTTGGGTTAGTGAACCTGTGGGGGTTCTATAGGGAGTAGTCCTTGGTCTTGGTTCTCAGTTTAAAGCTTGGAAGAATTTGTAAGCTTTTTGATAAAATTGTCATTTTACTGTTATAGTGATTAAGTAGCTTATATTTGTGTTTCTTTGTGTTCAATAGTCATAATTTAGTGTGTTTGATCATTAAAATCATTAAGGTGTTAATTTAAATTTGTGTTTTGAAAAAAATCTTATTTAGACAGTTAAAATAGCTCTTGTCTCATTTCTGATTTTTAAGTTGATATTACTGTTGGATCATGTCCTTTTAGTCTCACATATTGATCTTGTAAGGTTTGAAATCAAGTTCATGTTTTATAATTGTGAGTTGCTTTGTAAAAGTTCATAACTGTCAACATTAAGGTGTGTTTGGTTTAAGGTGTTCAAAGGGTTTTTGATTCTTAGTTTTGTTGGAAACTTGCATAACTTGGTTTATACAACTTAGCTCAGTCAAGAAATCAAGTCATCTTTAGCAAAAAGTCAAAATCCCATGTCTTTGTGCCTTAGGCAGTCCACTGTGGGATTTTTCAAAAGCAAGATCATCATTTTGTGTTCAAAAGTTGTTAACCTTGCTTAAGTTAGCCTTATATCATCTTAAAACAACATATTAAGCACTTTAGATCAAATCAAAATCCAACTTAGTCAACTTTTTAGTTTTCTCAAAAAGTCAAAATTCTCAAAAAGGTCGTTTTTGATTAAAGTTTGGAATTTCACTGAGGGTTCATTAGTAGGATTCAGTCTATAAGCTCTTGGGGAATCAAAGTTTGGTTGGTGTAGAAAAATACAAAAATGATAGTCTTTAGTTTCTTAGCTTTTTAAGTGCTTTTTGGACTGCTTTTTGTGGACACCCCATCTGCATATCTGTCCTGTGCACAGATCTTGTTACCATTTTGAAAAGCTTGCATTAAGCTCATTACCTGTCCAATTCTTGTGTTCTCTACTTCTTTGGAAAGCCAACCTGGTCTTCTTGTAATATCAAGTTTTGTTTTTCATTTTTGAGCTTATTCTCTAGGGCTGCATTAAGCTTAAAGTCTGTCCCAGTTTCTGTTTTTCATCACAATAGACAAAGTGCTTATTGCTTATTTATAAGCTTATCAGTGTGCTTCTTTGCATTATTTAGCCTCAGATCTGTTCATTAAGCATATTTGAATCCACTTTGAGCTTTTGTTTCATCTTTTAAGCTTGTTAGAGCTTATTTCCACCAAATAAGCTATTATAGTCACTGTTGGATTAATAAGCTCAACAAACTGCTTATTTGAGTCTTGTAAATTTTTTGTCTTTATTAAAGTTTCATATTATTAGTATATAAGTAGTTTTCAAAAAGAAAAATCACAAAAACATCAATATAAAAATAGTGATAGCGTTTATTTAAGATTTTTTAGCTTTTTGATTTTTCTTTTCAACTTATTAATAAGCAAAACTTTTTTTTTTCTTTTTCTTAGGTTTCTGTTATCATATAGGATTTTTAGAAAAAGTTTCAGATTTTTCTCTATCTTTTTAGTATTTATTATAATTATAAATAGTTAATAAATAATAAATAATTAGTAATAAATAATTAAAAAGTCTAAAAAATATATTTTCTGTTTTAAAATTAGTTTTATCATATTTTAGATTTTTCAAAGTTAAAATTTTATTTTTCCAAGTTTATTTTCTATTTTCTAGTATTTAAGTGTATTTTAAATAGTTATTAATTAATAATAATTATATAAAAAGTGTGAAAAATATATTTTTAGTTTTAAAATTAGTTTTATAGTATTTTAGATTTTTCAGAATCATAAGTTTATTTTTTCTAGCCTTATTTTGTATTTTCTTTCATTTTAGAGTATTTATTAAGTAGTTAAAATAGTTTTTAATTAATAATAATTAATTAAATAGTGTTAAAAATAATTTTCTTTTTCTAATAATTTTCTTTTATTTTTAGGATTCCAAAAATGTCATTTTTATATTTTTAGGTCTTTTATTTTTTAGTTTTCACTTTTTATTTTGTGCGTATACGTAGTTTTTAAAACTCACGTTTACGTTTCTTTGATCTGGTTGTTGTGCTTTCCAATCCTGTGTCCATTTCTGTTCCAAATCAATCAGTAGTGTAATTCCTAATCATAAGCCTTACAGATCACTATCCTTAGTGATCATTCTATCCTCTGAGTTTGTGTTTAACACACCATTGAGTCTCCTTGGGACTAAACGACCCGGGAATCCCCTGTATTCTCTGATCTTAATTGTATTTGTGTCTGAGCAGTTTTAAGTCTTTTTGACTTGACTGTTTTGCACAGATCACTTGCCCTCAAGCAAATCTGGAAATTAAGAAAAATAAAATCCCACATGGTGCATGAAAGATGATTAGAAAAATGTGATGCGAATCTACCAAGTACAAGTACAAGATATGATTCATCGTTTTAAGCTTTAAGAAGTGAAAATTCGAGATGTTTGACAATACCCCATGGATTTCTCGCTTGATAACATGGCTAAGCACCTCACGAAAAGAAACGGATGTATTATTCACTCAACACTCAATTTATTTCGTGATGGATAGTATTAAGGAATAGTACACTCATATTGCTCAGTCATGATCTAAATATTACCATAGGCTTGTACAAGAAACAAAACTCCACCGACGTGGCGTAAGCACCAAGTATAAACATCTAAAGAGGGCTTTTATTCGGGTTATAATGATAGGCTTCGGGTGATTAAAGGGTATGGATAAGGCATGGGAATATTTATGAAATTGGTGTTAAAAGAAAAATAAAGTCAAGTCTAATACCCATGTTGCTAGTTACCAAACAAACCACAAACCCGAAAATGATTATAGTTACTAACTTCTTTTCACATATCGATCACCAAATATATAAATCACGTCTTAGCACATTGGCTAATCAATATCTCAAACATACTTCATCTTTATCATCACATATCTTTTTTTTTTTTTTTTTTTTTTTTTTTCGATGACTTATTCTCTTTTTTTCACATTTTTTTTTCATTCATACATCACATCTCCCCCACACTTCGTATAAGCACACACCACAAAAATACAAATAAGAAGTTGGCCACCTTCATCCTTGTCGGAATGGCACACACGAATGGCAAAGTGCGGCTAACTCATAATCATCAAAAACGATCCAACAACCAAGCAACTAGCAACCAACCATTTAGACATTGACAAGGGGTAGGCTAAGGCTTAAAGTGTACAATATTTTTGTATTTTTCTGGATATAACAAAAAGAATGGGATGGCTCGGAGGGTGTACTAAGGGTATCTAGCGCTAAAGATGAGCGCTAACAATGGGTCCATGTAAAGGTGGTTAACTAACCGATGTGGTTAGCTAATATATCATTAGATGTAAACGGAAGGCCATTTGGTTTTATTCCTAAGGTTGCCTCTTTATCACGCATAAACACTTATATCACACGAATGTGATCTTATTGCGGTCTGGTAATGATTTACAAGTACAAGTTCTAGAATAAATAAAATCACCGGCACACTCATAGCAAAAAGATCCAAGCATAAAAGATGTATGCTAATAAGAAATAGGCTCAAATCCTCACAATTTAGTGGAAAGGGCTATAAAATATGCTAGCAAATGTCATCGATCCCATAATGGATTGCAATATTAATCGGGACACATCTCAAATTTTTCAAAATTACCGATTTCACCAGTGGGTTGATCCAGTTATTCTAATATATTTTCCTATAAGCGTGAAAATAACTAGATCATGAGGGCAAACATGTATACAAAATTTTCAAAATTGGCCCAAAAATTGGAATCTAAAAACTAGTTTCGCTTTTCACAATAATATTTCCCCCACACTTAAGTTAAGCACACAAAAGAAAAATAACTTAATGACTAAAAAAAACTCCTATTATTATTATTATTACTACGACAAAACTATATATGACTTTTTTTTTCTTTTTCTTTTTTTATTATAATTTAAAAAAAAAAAAAAAAAAAAAAAAAACTAACATGACTTATTCTTGTCCCACGAGTTCTCGGTAGCTCCATTGAAACGCACAAAGAAGCGGAGAAGCAGATCAGCGCGAAGCATATTAAAAACCAAACTTCTTTAGGGAATCAGGGAGACCCGCCTTATACCTCTCACACAATTTGTTTACAATGGGTGAGCCTTACTTTCGAAGGATAAAACAAATCAATTTATTAAATAATCTACCAAACAAACAAACAAACAAAAGAAAAAAATAACAAAGAAACAAAATAAAGCAATTGTGCAAAATAAAGTACGAAGCATGTAACAGAGGGAAAAATAAAACTATAAGTCTAAGAGAAACGAAACCTCCCGGGCTAAACATCACAATCGAACTCCATATGATAAGGTGCTAAGCGAGGGCTAGCATAAGCGTGTGAGATCAATCGATTTCTCTTTCAAACATGTCCAATCCCAAGTATAATGTCACCAATCAATCCAATCTCCACGAGCTTATTAAATCTGCAAAATAGACTAAACTACAAAAACGCGTAAAATTCTAAAACTCACTTTCGTAGGCATCACGGTTGCATTTAGCGTATGCAACAAGCCTTTAAACCCCTCGGTGGCCCGAGTGGACGAGTTATAGTCTCGTGAGGGTTTCCAGTGAACATACCCACAAAGTTCAAAACACTTTATTTTTAAAATCATGTACTTATTTATTTACAATGTACTAAAAATTAACAAAACATAAAAATGGAAAAACCAAATAAAAGAAATGATACTCTTATAAAAACAAAAAGACATTTAGCCTTATTTTATCTAAACACAAACACACAAAAACAAAAAATTTGAAAAATAATTTTTTTTACCATTCATCCAGCCGATCGGTCAGGGAGTCTAACCAATCGGTTGGAATGAAGCAAATTGAGACCAACCTTCCAACCGAATCGGTTACGGTGAGTGACCGATCGGTTCGAGGCAATTTTTAAGATTTTTTTTTTTTTTTTTGGAAATTAATGATAAAATAAAACAAGAACGTAGAACGTTACGGACACAAAACTAAACACAAGTAAACAAAACACATAAACACATATATTATCACGAACATAAAACAACACTAAAAAATAAGGATAAACAAATAAAATCACGATCACAGAAAAATGACAATCACATAGACGCAAGCACACACAATTAAACACGTAACACAAATCAAACAAGATAATCAAAATAAGATAGTCTTATTCAAAATTAACACGAAACTAATATAAACATACGTAACACAAACAAATAACACTGAGACATGCAAGAGATCACATAACATATAAAACATATAACTCACGAAACAAGAGACACACAAAATAAAAAAAATTGGGACAGAAGCTCCAACCGGATCCGGTTACGGGGAGTGACCGATCAGTTGGAGTGGTTTGGGTGGTCCAACCGTTCGGTTGCAGAGGCAACCGATCCGGTAAGATGATTCTGGTCAGTTTTGGTGGTTTTTTTGCAAGAACTTTTGAACACACTTAGAAAGCAATCATTGAAATGAGTATTTTTAGAACACATGAAACAAAATCCCAACATCAAAAACTTGATTTTGATGCCAAGATCAATTGAGAAATTATGAGAAAATGAGAGATTTTAAGAAAAAGACAAGCATTCAAGCAAACATCATGAGCAAACATCAAGAGCAATCGAATCAAGCAAACATTTCAACAAAAAAGCAAACACAAGAATACAAACGCAAGTCACCGGCAGCGGCGCCAAAAACTTGATGTGCATCCACGAGGTTTTAAATTTATAAGCAAGAATTACCGGTTAACTAGGAACACATTCGGGCAAGTATACCCTAGTCAAGTTGTAGTATAGTATATGGTAAATCAAGTTCGTCCAAAGAGACTTGGTTGCACTACAAGTGTCGTTTGTTTGTTTAAGCAAGTAACAAGTAACAAATTGATGGTTATGATTGTCACGGATCAAACCAACAAGAAAAGCATTATAAGAACAAGTAACAAGTTGATGGTTATGATTGTCACGGATCAAACCAACAAGAAAAGCATTATAAGAACAAGCAAGTATCAAGACATTCATCATTATAAAAGTAACAAGGTTTACCCAAAGTATGAATTACAATAGGCAAAGGTGAAGGATTATAGCAACTTTCAAGCCTCCAATCAACTACAATAGTTCTACCAAGCCGGAAAATGATGTCCAAACGCCTTCAAAAACCCTTGAGCACACTACACGAATTTGGCAGAGGTTTGTGGTCTTTTGGGGAAGATAAGTTGGTGGAAATTCGTCCTTAAGGGTGGAGGCTTGAATTTCACACAAGTTGGGATAGGATAGTTGGTGGAAACTCGTCCTTAAGGGTGGAGGCTTGAATTTCACACCTTTGGTGAAGGTATTGAGAGTGGGTGTGTTCTCTCAAGTTATGGTTTGCTCTCTAGGTGGAAATTCGTCCTTAAGGGTGGAGGCTTGAATTTCACACCTAGAGAGGAGTGGTGGTGGTAGGAGAGGTGTGAGAGAAGATCTCTCAAGTTGTGGTGCATGAAATGAGGATGCAAAGGCCTCTATTTATACTACTCTCAACCCCTTGGGGTTATAAATGCATTTCTTGGTCACCAAGGAGCTTGGAAGGGACTAGAAGACATGTAGGAAGGGACTAGAATCGTTTGGAACAAGTTTGGAGTCTTAGTAGTGCAGAAATGGCTATCCAGGGCTTCCCAACCGAATCGGTTAGGCTCCAACCGTTTCGGTTGGTGTTCTGACCATTCTCTAACCGGATCCGGTTGCGGGGCTCGACTGATCGGTTGGAGCAAAATCACAAAAAGTCATAAACGGAATAGTTTTAGATCTTTCTCTTAGCTTTCCGTGGCCGTGAACGGGGGGTCAAACGGAGTCCATATGCAAAAGTTATGGCCAAAATGGTGAAGGTGTGTCGGGAACAACGAGTCTTCCAATATATCTTCGTTTAAGCTTCTTTTCTTCATTTCTTTCTCGTTTTCCTTCTTGAACTTTATTCTTGAGTCTTTGGACCACTAACTTGAGGACTTTATCTTCTCGAATATACTCCACAAGACTTTCTTTGGTCAGGAATTCTTCGTATATGGAGAAATCTTCGTATTTTACTTCTTTTTTCGTCTTTTTCTCCACTTCCCTGTACTTGGCTACAAATGAACTAGAAAACGCACTTTTGTACGATTAAGCATTAAAAGCATATGATTATAGCCAAATAACGTACATAAAAGCAAGGATAACGCTACTAAAAACATGCACAATTTGAGCGTTATCAAGTGCGAACAGGGCGTTGATAGCCGGTGATGTTAATCCTGGGTCGACCACCAACAAAGCTTTCCAACGTTCTGAACTGATCCCTTCTATACAACCTTTCATCAATCATTTTGATGATCCTCCTCACATCCCTTCGATCCTGAGAGTTCCATCGCTTAGGAGACCCAATCTTTTGACGTATATCCTTCAACCAATAAGCCAATCCGTCCCTAACCATCTTCAAAGTGTGATCCCCAAACTTGTGAAGATCACTACACGCCATTAAGCAATTTCGTTGAAGTTCACTGCGGTAAACGACGCTGAATGGTTTGCTGATGAGTGTATATTGTGAGAGCTGGTTGATGTCGGGAAGATCAAGCTGAGGTGGAGTGAAGTTAACACGAGTCTGATATGATTCAACTGCAAGTTGGAGATCTTCTACACGTTCTTTGATGACTATGCGTCTGATGAAGATGAGCAGTGACTTGATGAATTCACGTTGTACTTCAGTTGAAAATTGCCTCATGCGACCCTGTACTTTGGCAAGGCACATGTCTTCAATGTCGTTGATAGACAAATTCTCAAAGTCAGCTTCAGAGAATGCATAATCCCGTTCATCTTGCCTTTTAACCACAATCTTCTTGAGAAAAGTGTAGTCCCATTTGGTCGAAAGATCAACGTGTTTGATGGCAACGATATCCTTAGTACTGAACACTGCATGTTGAGACTTCTGAACCTGGCAGCTTCTGTAATAGATTCTTCGGCGTTCCGGCCAATGATGAATCCCTTGGAGAACAAGTGATTAGCTCTTTCCTCGATGGCTATGCAGTTTGAGTATATGGCTGCTGGGAATGGAAGTGTCAAAGATGTAGCTTATTTCCTTGATCCATCGCCACCGTGTAGAAGAAATTCCAAGTCTTTGTTGAAGAAATATCTGAATGGAATCCTAGGTTCATCTGGTTGGCCAATTGTTGGTAGTGGTTTTGACCAGTCGGTGTAATATGGAGGGTTGTTCCGTTTGGTGAAGTCGATGTTTGCTTCTGGGTTGAGCCAATCCATGTTGTTAGACATAGCTCGAGCAATGTTTTCAAGGTGATATTCGACCTCGATGGCACTTTCTGAGATATCTTTCCACAGTTGAAAAGCTTCATTCTTGATTCGCCTCAACTCGGATTTCGTCATCTTCTTCACATGGAACTTTTCTTGCATAATCTTAGCATGCTCCAAAGTATTACCGTCTACCAGATCTTGACCTTCAGCTGGGTAGGGAGTGGAATTCACAAGAGTAGAGAACCATTCAAATTCCTCTGTTTTATCGTCATCTAACCATGATACGACGTCAACCATGGGCGCCTTCTTCTTCTTTTGTTTCGGCCTAGATGAGGATTCTGGTTTCTTAACTTGTTTGGGAGAGGTGGGTTGTTGTAGGGGCTCACGGACTTCCTCATCGTCACCACCTGTATACTCAAAGTGATCACCGGTTTTCTGAGTCTCGGGTGGTAATTCAGAAGAATCCTGAGGTTTATCAGTAGAAGAACGAGGAGGTGACCTTTGTTGTGCAGGAGTCCGTTGTGGTGGAGGCTGCATCGAGTACTGAATAGAGGATGATACATCAGACTTCTTTGTGCGTTTGGGCTCTTTATCCTTATCCTGATCTTTGTCTTCATCATCTCTTGAACGTTTGGGCCTAACAGCTTCTTCTCGGAATGAGGACCTGAGTTGGTATTCCAATAGAGCTTCAAACAGTTTAGCTTCGTGTGAGGCAAACTTTGCAGAGCGATTCGACATTTGCGCTACTAGCCGGTTCACTAATTCATCGTCTGAGAAGATTGTAGATTCAACTGGATTGATGCTTAAATTCATCGGAGTTGATTTCATGGCTTGTTTGGCTAGATGCAATAGATTTGGATACAGTTGTCTGTTATACATCTCCTTTGTCAGTTTCGGAACGACCTCCATAAGGAACTGGTGAGTGTATCCTTTGATCATTTCGTCCATTTTCCCTTGAAGATCATCTTTCATGAGCTTCTGGACATACTCCCTTTCATCTTGCATCTTGTCGAGATAATCATGAATATACTGTATCTGATCAGCATAGAAATTCATCTTCCTGTGGAGGATGTCTTTCTTTCTGACTTGTTTGACAGCATTCCCAATTCTTTTATGAGCATGAGATATCCAAGATCGAGTTGGATTCTTCACTGATTTAGATGTTGATTTGGTTGATCTTTTAGATGGTGGTGGTGAAGAGTGAGATGATGAATCTGATGAGGAGGAGACATGAGGAGGCTCAGGGTCCTTTGGAGGTGCAGAAGTATCCTCCTTGGAACGAGTTGGACTGTTGAAAAGATAATCATCATAATTCTCTTTGTTATCTTGTCCAGATTTAGCCTTTTCTTCCATCTGAGCCTTAGCTTCTTCATCAGTCTTTTCTTTCTCAGTCATATCCTTTTCTGGTTCCACAATGTTATAATCAGTAGACTCCTCCACAAGCGTTTGTTGTTGCACAAGATTGGTGGCACCAGCTCCCTTATCGGGTTGATTAACCGCATCAGGAGTTGGTTTAGAGTGGGCATCACCACTTGATCCTCCGGGGCCACCCATTTGGTCTTTTGCAAATTCTTCAGCTTTTTGAAGGTGTCTAACTATTTTAAACTTCTTCCTGTATGATTTATCCAGTTGCTCTTCATCACTTTCTGAGCTTTCTTCATATGGCACAAGTACAGGAGTCTTCCCTTTTCCTAGGTTAGCTGGAGGACTAGGAGGTTTTGCTACTGAGGGAGGTGGTTCGGTTGCAGATTCAGAGTAGTGAACCTCCTCGTCTGATTGTGTATCTTCAGAGCTTTCGTCCAGTAGCTTTCTTGGTGGTTCAGGTGTAGGGATAAGAACAGCTTCCTGAGAGGGAACTTTCTTCTTTGGAGCAGGTTTCCTCTTTGGGACATTCCTTTGACTCTCTATGCTTACTGCACTTCCAGCACTTCCTCTTCTGGTTCTCCGAGTAGGTGTTCCAGAAGGTTTTTCATCGAGATGACCAACTTTGCCTTCTCTTACTGCTACCCGATACCTTTTGTACGTTTCAAGCTTCTTGATTTCGTTAGTCAGTAGGTGATCAGGTAACACAGCACCCTGTTTCTTTGTTGACGATTCCTTGATTCTGACTGATAGGGTAGGCTCAGTCAACATATCGTGATTGTCTGGGTCATTGAGCCTTTGTGGAATATCAGGATGAAGTCCAAGTGCTCTCTGGATCAACAATTTTGTGTATCTGACATCGGGAATCTTTGAGCCAAGTTTCTTGTGAAATGACATCATGTCTTCCCATAACAGTGCTTCGATTTCGATGTCCTTTTTGTTGATTAATGACCAGAAGATTTGTAGTTCCATGAGCTTGGGATGCTCATAGCCACTATCACGACCAGAGACCGATTTGGTGATGATGATGTAGAGGGTTCTCCACGGTTGAGGAATGTTCTTAAGCTCCACATGAGAATGCTTAGAGATAATTCCTAAAGCTTCATCATAGCCAATATCAAGCAAGAATTGTAGAACTGTCTCCTCAGTAGGTGTGGTAAAGAAGTCGGTTGGCTCGATTTCAGGAATGAGAAGAACAGCCCGTAAGTCTACATGAGTGATGGTGACTTGTTTGTGATTGAGAGTTACAGTCACTGCACTTTGACCCGTGATCCTTTGCATAGAATTCCAGAATTGTTGCATGTAGATCTCCGGTACAGTAGCAGAGTGTGAGAGCATGTTCTGGTAGGGATGATTCTTTAGAATATCCATAGCAATAAGACAAGAAGATTCTAAGCATGTGAGGGTTTCAAAGTCAACCCTAAGGTTGTTCTTTCCAATCTTTCTAGGATAGCCTTTAGGGAAGATGTCAGCAATTGTGAGAACTTCTGGTGCATCCACATTCATTTGAGCAGCCATGTCGTGGTCTGAAATAACATTAGCCAAAAGAACCAACATATCGAAAGACATAATGTTAGTCAACAGAAGGTTTTTATTGTCTAATTATTGAATGTACAGTGTTAATGATTGTTACGAGTCCTAAGTCACTTGTTTGTCCAATAGTCCAATGTTGTCGTGATAAGTTTCGTGAGTTAGTTAACTTTAAGTTTTTAAAGTTTATGTTATCACTTGTTTAACACAACATATTAAATGATTAAGTTTATTAGTGACATTATTGGTTTCGTGATGATATGATTCATTTATTTACAAGTTTGTACACGTAACAATTCATAAGTAAGGTCAATCCAGGCTTAGGCGTAGAAATGATAAAGTTACGCGTAAACAAGAGTGGTATACGCGTAGGCGCAAGCTTATGCGTAGGATCCTTACTTACGCGTAAGAAATGTTACGCGTAGGAAAAGGGGACCTTAAGCGTAGAGCTTAAGCGTAGGCGTATATAAACCTTACGCGTAAGGCTTACTCGTAAGAGTAGACCTTATGCGTAGAGGTCACTGTTTACGCATATCCTTCACAGGATACGCGTAGTCCCATTGTAGAACCTTACGCGTAACTGTTACGCGTAAAATTTCTCTTACGCATAACTTTCTACGCGTAAGGTGAATCTTATGCGTAGAGTAACAAGGACCTTGATTCTGAGTTTTTATGCGTAGCAAGCCTGAAATAAAATCATTATATCATCAATCTTAACACATATATTCATTCTAAAACAGATTATGGCATGAAAGCTTGTTAAACATTTACGCGTAGAAAGTCATACGCGTAAGTCAAAACCCTAAAGTTTATGAATTACGCATAAGATTTCTAACCATAGGATTTGCACCAAACGTTTTCTGGTAGGTCTTAGGTGTTGTGAGAGTCTATAAACCAAGTTTTAACATCCAATTCGTGGTGAATCAAAAATACCCAAACTTAAGAACATTAAACCCTAAATTCCAATTTTTATTCAATTAGAGTTTCTGGGTTGTTATAGGGCCTGGAAATCTTTAATTCAACACAATATGAACATCACACAATAACCCTTTTGACCAAAACCATTCACATTTTAAAATACCCAAATCCACGCATAAACCCTAATTTTCAAAATCACTCAATTCGAGTTTCTGGGTTCGTTTTGAGGATAGAAAAAATATCATTGATGTTATTAAAACATTTTGACACTATCTTTTTAACCACAAACACATAAACAAGATTATGTGTTCATACGCATACGCGTAGAACACAAAATTAACCATAGTTTAAAATCTAACCGTTAATTTTCAAAACGATTTAAAACCAATGTTTGTAATCTTGTTAGGAACACAAAGACACTTACAAATTGAAGATCTGAAACACGGATTTCTTGAACGTTTTTTAAGCGTAGGATGAGATGGGTTTTAGCAATAAATATGAAGAGTTAAGTTAGGTGGGATCTTTTATTGAAAAATACTTTCAGTTTTTGACAATTTTAGTCCCTCCACCTTTTCCATTTACATCCAATGCCATTTAACTTCCGTTTTGGTTATCAAACAAATATTTTTAAGAAAGAAACTTGACGACACTCCCCTTCGACTTAATAAAATAATGAAAGGTTATAAATTTTAGTCCGAGGAGTGTCATTAAACCAGAAAAATTTACCACCATTGATAAAAGAAACAACCGGGATATGATAACATGCAAGTACACAGATGTTTTGAAACAGTTAAGTGATTATTTTCTCCCCCTCAACACTTGATCGTAAAAATACTGAATTTTGAAAGATTAAAGTGTTGACGAAAGAAATGTACTTGCCATGTTGAAAGAAAAACTAGATTAGAAGAATATTTTTGTTGTTTTATCAGGTTTTATATTTTTGTATTTTGTTTTTGAAAAATGTATTTACAAAAGAAATTTTGGTGTTTGACAGGTTGTTAAGACTGTTTTAGGAGGTCATCCAATTCCTCCTGAGTCAAACACCTCATACCAATCCGGTGGACCAACTCATTAAACCTAGCGGGAGGCAAGGATTTAGTGAGGAGATCTGCCAATTGGTATGCTGTACCCACGAAGTATAATTCAATTGTATCCTATTCCACGTGGTCCTTGATGAAATGATAACGAAGATCGATGTGCTTTGATTTCGAGTGCTGAACTGAGTTGCACGAGATTGCAATGGCACTCCGATTATCGTAGTACATCGGGATTCTGTCAAATACGTAACCATAGTCTTTGATTTGTGTTCTCATCCAGATGACTTGAGCACAACACGTGGACATGGCTACATATTCTGCTTTGGTTGATGACAGCGATGTACAATCCTGCTTCTTTGATTGCCAGGACACCAGTTTATCACCAAGAAATTGTAGTGCTCCTGAAGTACTTTTCCTTGAGTCTAAGCATCCTGCGTGGTCAGCGTCTGAAAAAGCGATTAGTTCAAAACCAAAATCCTTCGGATACCAGATCCCCAAGTTAATGGTTCCCTTGATGTATCGGAGAATTCTTTTAGCCTCAGAGAGGTGGGTTTCAGTTGGTCGCGACTGATAACGGGAGCATAGATAAACGGCAAATACAATATCAGGTCTGCTAGCTATTAGATACATGAGAGACCCAATAATACTTCGGTATTTGGTAGGGTCAACTAATTTCCCATGTAAATCAGCGTCTAGCTTCTTGGTATGAGTCATTGGTGTGGCATAAGTATCACAGGTTTTCATTCCAAATTTGTTTAACAATTCAAGGGCATATTTGGACTGACTCAAGGAAATACCACGGGGTGATTGATGAACTTGTAATCCTAGAAAGAATGTAAGTTCACCCATCATGGACATTTCAAAATTTTTCTTCATTAGTTTTGCAAAAGCGATTGAAAACTTTTTATGTGTAGACCCAAAAATGATGTCATCCACGTAAATTTGAACAATTAAGATATGTGCCCCGTGATATTGTATAAAAAGAGTTGGGTCAACCGAACCTTTGGTGAAATTATTAGCAATGAGGAAAGATGATAGCTTATCGTATCATGCCCTAGGGGCTTGTTTGAGACCATAAAGAGCTTTGTTCAGTTTGTAGACATGGTTCGGGAACTCTGGATCAACGAATCCTTCGGGTTGGCTGACATAAACCGTTTCTTTCAGTTGTCCGTTGAGAAACGCAGTTTTGACATCCATTTGAAAGACCGTCATATTCATATGAGCCGCGAACGAGAGAAATATCCGAACAGCCTCAAGACGAGCAACCGAAGCAAAAGATTCTTCAAAGTCTATTCCCTCTTCCTGACGATAACCCTTAGCAACTAGACGTGACTTGTTTCGGATTACGTTCCCTTCAGCATCCAATTTGTTTTTCCAAATCCATTTGAGACCAATGACGTAGACCCCTGTTGGTCTTTCAACCAGTTCCCATACTTCAAGACGTTTGAATTGGTTGAGTTCTTCTTGCATGGATTCAATCTAGTTGTCTTTTGTCATTGCGTCTTTAATGTTTTTAGGCTCAGATTGGCAGACAGTGAGTGCATAAATGCAATGTTCACCATCTGTGTGAAGACGTTGTCTTGTAAGGACTGGTTGATTCGGGTTGCAATTAATATTTGCCAGAGGATGGTCTTTTGTCCATCGATGTGTAGAGGGTTGATGTTGGTATACATTGTGCAGATTCTGAGGATTCAAATGGTTTGTTGATGATTCCGCGACATCAGGTGCAGCAGTGTCATTAGCAAACGGGTTAAAGAACGCATTTGGATCAAAATCTGCAGGTGGGGGTACTTCATTCAGAATATCATCAGCTGGTTCATCATTGTTGGAAGCGGTGTGTTCAACTGTTGTGTTGGAGTCAATTGGTGTAGGTGCATCTTCAACAGTAGTTGTTGTAGCAGGTGTATCAGGTATAGGAATATTATCAGGTTGTGCAGCGGAAACAGCGGATACACCAGGAGCACGTTCATCAATATCGTCACAGAACAGAGGAGCAAATAACCTTTCCATTTGTTGACGAGTTAG